>JANJGN010000177.1:600000-1050774 GCA_026770705.1 Isurus oxyrinchus
GATCCATCATGCTGAGACTGAGATCCATCACACTGAGACTGAGATCTATCACACTGAGATGGAGATCCATCATGCTGAGACTGAGATCCATCATGCTGAGACTGAGATCCATCACACTGAGACTGAGATCTATCACACTGAGACTGAGTTCCATCATGCTGAGAGTGAGATCCATTGCACTGAGACTATGATCCATCATGCTGTGACTGAGATCCATCATGCTGTGACTGAGATCCATCATTCTGAGACTGAAATCCATCATGCTGAGACTGAAATCCGTCACACTGAGACAGAGATCCATCATGCTGTGACTGAGATCCATCATGCTGAGACTGAGATCTATCACACTGAGACAGAAATCCATCATGCTGAGGATGAGCTCCATCATGCTGAGACTGAGATCCGTCACACTGGGACTGAGATCCATCACGCTGAGACTCAGATCCATCATGCTGAGACTGAGATCGATCGCACGGAGACTGAGATCCATCATTTTGCGATTGAGAACCATCATGCTGTGACTGAGATCATTGAACTGAGACTGAGATCCATCATGCTCAGACTGAGATCTATCACACTGAGACTGTGATCCATCATGCTGAGACTGAGATCCATCACAGTGAGACTGAGAGCCATCATGATGAGACTGAGATCCATCATGCTGAGACTGAGATCCAACACACTGAGACTGAGGTCCATCAAACTGAGACTGAGATCCATCATGCTGAGAGTGAGATCCAATACACTGAGACCGAGATCCAACAGACTGAGAGTGAGATCCATCATGCTGTCACTGAGATCCATCATGCTGAGACTGAGATCCATCACACTGAGACTGAGATGCATCGCACTGAGACTGAGATCCATCATGCTGAGACTGAGATCCCATACACTGAGACAATGATCCATCATGCTGAGACTGAAATCCATCATGCTGAGACTGAAATCCGTCACACTGAGACAGAGATCCATCATGCTGTCACTAAGATCCATCATGCTGAGACTGAGATCCATCATGGTGACACTGAGACTGAGATCCATCACAGTGAGACTGAGATCCATCATGCTGAGACTGAGATCCATCATGCTGAGATTGAGATCCATCATGGTGAAGCTGAGAACCACCATACTGAGACTGAGATCATTCATGGAGAGACTGAGATCCATCCGGTTGACCCTGAAATCCATCAAGCTGAGATTGAGATCCAGCATTCTGAGACTGAGATCCATCGCACTGAGACTGAGATCCATCATGCTGAGATTGAGATCCATTGCACTGAGACTGAGATCCAACAGTTGAGACCGAGATCCATTGTGCTGAGACTGAGATCCATCACAATGAGTCTGAGATCCATCATGCTGTGACAGATATCCATCGACTGAGACTGAGATACATCGTGCTGTGATATGAGATCCATCATGCTGAGACTGAGCTCCATCGCACTGAGACTGAGATGCATCGCACTGAGACTCAGATCCATCATGCTGAGAGTGAGATACATTGCACTGAGACTGCGCTCCCTCATGCTGACTCTGAGATCCATAATGCTGAGACTGAGTTCCATCACACTGAGAGTGAGATCCATCATGTTGAGACTGAGATCCATCACATTGAGTCAGAAATCCATCATACTGGGACTGAGATCAATCCTGCTGAGACCGACATCCAACTGCTCAGATCCATCATGGTGAGACTGAGATCCATCGCACTGAGACATAGATCCATCACACTGAGACTGAGATGCATCATTCTGGGACTGAGATCCATCATGCAAGACTGAGATCCATCATGCTTAGACTGAGATCCATCGCACTGAGCCTGAGATCCATCATGCTGAGACTGAGATCCATCATGCTGAGACTCAGATCCATCATGCTGAGACTGAGATCAATCACACGGAGACTGAGATCCATCATGTTGCGATTGAGAACCATCATGCTGTGACTGAGATCATTGCACTGAGACTGAGATCCATCATGCTGAGACTGAGATCCATCACAGTGAGACTGAGAGCCATCATGATGAGAATGAGATCCATCATGCTGAGAATGAGATCCAACAGACTGAGAGTGAGATCCATCATGCTTAGACTGTCACTGAGATCCATCTTGCTGAGACTGAGATCTATCACACTGAGACTGAGATCCATCATGCTGTGACTGAGATCCATCATGCTGAGACTGAGATCTATCACACTGAGACAGAAATCTATCATGCTGAGGATGAGCTCCATCATGCTGAGACTGAGATCCATCACACTGGGACTGAGATCCATCATGCTGAGACTCAGATCCATCATGCTGAGACTGAGATCGATCGCACGGAGACTGAGATCCATCATTTTGCGATTGAGAACCATCATGCTGTGACTGAGATCATTGAACTGAGACTGAGATCCATCATGCTCAGACTGAGATCTATCACACTGAGACTGTGATCCATCATGCTGAGACTGAGATCCATCACAGTGAGACTGAGAGCCATCATGATGAGACTGAGATCCATCATGCTGAGACTGAGATCCAACACACTGAGACTGAGGTCCATCAAACTGAGACTGAGATCCATCATGCTGAGAGTGAGATCCAATACACTGAGACCGAGATCCAACAGACTGAGAGTGAGATCCATCATGCTGTCACTGAGATCCATCATGCTGAGACTGAGATCCATCACACTGAGACTGAGATCTATCAAACTGAGACTGAGATCCATCAAGCTGAGACTGAGATCCCATACACTGAGACTATGATCCATCATGCTGTGACTGAAATCCATCATGCTGAGACTGAAATCCGTCACACTGAGACAGAGATCCATCATGCTGTCACTAAGATCCATCATGCTGTGACTGGGATCCATCACACTGAGACTGAGATCGATCACACTGAGACAGATCCATCATGCTGATTCTGAGATCCATCATTCTGAGACTGAGATCCATCGTGCTGAGACTGAGATCCATCACACTGAAACTGAGATCCATCATGCTGAGACAGAGATCCATCGTGGTGACAATGAGATCCATCGTGGTGACAATGAGATCCATCATGCTGATACTGAGATCCATCATGCAGAGACTGAGATCCATCACACTGAGACAGAGATCCCTCATTCTGAGACAGAGATCCATCATGATGACACTGAGATCCATCCTTCTGAGACTGAGATCCATCATGCAGAGACTGAGATCCATCATTCTGAGACTGAAATCCATCATGCTGAGACTGAAATCCGTCACACTGAGACAGAGATCCATCATGCTGTGACTGAGATCCATCATGCTGAGACTGAGATCTATCACACTGAGACAGAAATCTATCATGCTGAGGATGAGCTCCATCATGCTGAGACTGAGATCCATCACACTGGGACTGAGATCCATCATGCTGAGACTCAGATCCATCATGCTGAGACTGAGATCGATCGCACGGAGACTGAGATCCATCATTTTGCGATTGAGAACCATCATGCTGTGACTGAGATCATTGAACTGAGACTGAGATCCATCATGCTCAGACTGAGATCTATCACACTGAGACTGTGATCCATCATGCTGAGACTGAGATCCATCACAGTGAGACTGAGAGCCATCATGATGAGACTGAGATCCATCATGCTGAGACTGAGATCCAACACACTGAGACTGAGGTCCATCAAACTGAGACTGAGATCCATCATGCTGAGAGTGAGATCCAATACACTGAGACCGAGATCCAACAGACTGAGAGTGAGATCCATCATGCTGTCACTGAGATCCATCATGCTGAGACTGAGATCCATCACACTGAGACTGAGATCTATCAAACTGAGACTGAGATCCATCATGCTGAGACTGAGATCCCATACACTGAGACTATGATCCATCATGCTGTGACTGAAATCCATCATGCTGAGACTGAAATCCGTCACACTGAGACAGAGATCCATCATGCTGTCACTAAGATCCATCATGCTGTGACTGGGATCCATCACACTGAGACTGAGGTCTATCAAACTGAGACTGAGATCCATCATGCTGAGACTGAGATCCATCACACTGAGACTGAGATCTATCACACTGAGATGGAGATCCATCATGCTGAGACTGAGATCCATCATGCTGAGACTGAGATCCATCACACTGAGACTGAGATCTATCACACTGAGACTGAGTTCCATCATGCTGAGAGTGAGATCCATTGCACTGAGACTATGATCCATCATGCTGTGACTGAGATCCATCATGCTGTGACTGAGATCCATCATTCTGAGACTGAAATCCATCATGCTGAGACTGAAATCCGTCACACTGAGACAGAGATCCATCATGCTGTGACTGAGATCCATCATGCTGAGACTGAGATCTATCACACTGAGACAGAAATCCATCATGCTGAGGATGAGCTCCATCATGCTGAGACTGAGATCCGTCACACTGGGACTGAGATCCATCATGCTGAGACTCAGATCCATCATGCTGAGACTGAGATCGATCGCACGGAGACTGAGATCCATCATTTTGCGATTGAGAACCATCATGCTGTGACTGAGATCATTGAACTGAGACTGAGATCCATCATGCTCAGACTGAGATCTATCACACTGAGACTGTGATCCATCATGCTGAGACTGAGATCCATCACAGTGAGACTGAGAGCCATCATGATGAGACTGAGATCCATCATGCTGAGACTGAGATCCAACACACTGAGACTGAGGTCCATCAAACTGAGACTGAGATCCATCATGCTGAGAGTGAGATCCAATACACTGAGACCGAGATCCAACAGACTGAGAGTGAGATCCATCATGCTGTCACTGAGATCCATCATGCTGAGACTGAGATCCATCATGCTGAGACTGAGATCCCATACACTGAGACAATGATCCATCATGCTGAGACTGAAATCCATCATGCTGAGACTGAAATCCGTCACACTGAGACAGAGATCCATCATGCTGTCACTAAGATCCATCATGCTGAGACTGAGATCCATCACACTGAGACTGAGGTCTATCAAACTGAGACTGAGATCCATCATGCTGAGACTGAGATCCATCAAGCTGTGACTGAGTTCCATTGTATTGAGACTGAGAACCATCATGCTGAGACTGAGATCCATCACACTGAGACTGAGATCTATCACACTGAGATGGAGATCCATCATGCTGAGACTGAGATCCATCATGCTGAGACTGAGATCCATCACACTGAGACTGAGATCTATCACACTGAGACTGAGTTCCATCATGCTGAGAGTGAGATCCATTGCACTGAGACTATGATCCATCATGCTGTGACTGAGATCCATCATGCTGTGACTGAGATCCATCATTCTGAGACTGAAATCCATCATGCTGAGACTGAAATCCGTCACTCTGAGACAGAGATCCATCATGCTGGGACTGAGATCCATCATGCTGAGACTGAGATCTATCACACTGAGACTGAGATGCATCGCACTGAGACTGAGATGCATCACACTGAGACTGAGATCTATCACACTGAGATGGAGATCCATCATGCTGAGACTGAGATCCATCATGCTGAGACTGAGATCCATCACACTGAGACTGAGATCTATCACACTGAGACTGAGTTCCATCATGCTGAGAGTGAGATCCATCACACTGAGACTGAGATCTATCACACTGAGACTGAGTTCCATCATGCTGAGAGTGAGATCCATTGCACTGAGACTATGATCCATCATGCTGTGACTGAGATCCATCATGCTGTGACTGAGATCCATCATTCTGAGACTGAAATCCATCATGCTGAGACTGAAATCCGTCACTCTGAGACAGAGATCCATCATGCTGGGACTGAGATCCATCCTGCTGAGACCGTGATCCAGCTGCTCAGATCCATCATGGTGAGACTGAGATCCATTGCACTGAGACATAGATCCAACACACTGAGACTGAGATGCATCATTCTGGGACTGAGATCCATCATGCTTAGACTGAGATCCATCATGCTGAGACTGAGATCCATTGCAATGAGACTGAGATCCCTCAGACGTAGACTGAGATACATCGCACTGAGCCTGAGATCCATCATGCTGAGAGTGAGATCCATTGCACTGAGACTATGATCCATCATGCTGTGACTGAGATCCATCATGCTGTGACTGAGATCCATCATTCTGAGACTGAAATCCATCATGCTGAGACTGAAATCCGTCACTCTGAGACAGAGATCCATCATGCTGTGACTGAGATCCATCATGCTGAGACTGAGATCTATCACACTGAGACAGAAATCCATCATGCTGAGGATGAGCTCCATCATGCTGAGACTGAGTTCCATCACACTGAGACTGAGATCCATCATGCTGAGACTGAGATCCATCATGCTGAGACTGAGATCGATCACACGGACACTGAGATCCATCATATTGTGATTGAGAACCATCATGCTGTGACTGAGATCATTGCACTGAGACTGAGATCCATCATGCTGAGACTGAGATCCAACGCACTGAGACTGAGATCCATCAGTTGAGACCGAGATCCATTGTGCTGAGACTGAGATGCATCACAATGAGTCTGAGATCCATCATGCTGCGACAGATATCCATCACCTGAGACTGAGATACATCGCACTGAGACTGAGATGCATCACACTGAGACTCAGATCCATCATGCTGAGAGTGAGATACATTGCACTGAGACTGCGCTCCATCATGCTGACTCTGAGATCCATAATGCTGAGACTGAGTTCCATCACACTGAGAGTGAGACCCATCATGTTGAGACTGAGATCCATCACATTGAGACAGAAATCCATCATACTGGGACTGAGATCCATCCTGCTGAGACCGTGATCCAACTGCTCAGATCCATCATGTTGAGACTGAGATCCATTGCACCGAGACATAGATCCAACACACTGAGACTGAGATGCATCATTCTGTGACTGAGATCCATCATGCTAAGATTGAGATCCATAATGCTGAGACTGAGATCCATTGCAAAGAGACTGAGATCCCTCAGACTTAGACTGAGATACATCGCACTGAGCCTGTGATCCATCATGCTGAGACTGAGATCCATCATGCTGAGACTAAGATTCATCATGCTGAGACTGAGATCCAGCACACAGAGGTTGAGATGCATCATACTGAGACTGAGTTCCATCATGCCACGACCAAGATCGATTGTGCTGAGAATGAAATCGATCACACTGAGACTGAGATCCATCATGCTGATTCTGAGATCCATCTCGCTGATTCTCAGATCCATCATTCTGAGACTGAGAGCCATCATGCTGAGACTGAGATCCATCACACTGAGACTGAGATCCATCATGCTGAGACAGAGATCCATCGTGGTGACACTGAGACCCATCCTGCTGAGACAGAGATCTATCACACTGAGACAGAAATCCATCATGCTGAGGATGAGATCCATCATGCTGAGACTGAGATCCATCATGCTGAGACTGAGATCGATCACACTGAGACAGAAATCCATCATGCTGAGGATGAGATCCATCATGCTGAGACTGAGATCCATCATGCTGAGACTGAGATCGATCACACGGAGACTGAGATCCATCATGATGCGATTGAGAATGATCATGCTGTGACTGAGATCATCGCACTGAGACTGAGATCCATCATGCTGAGACTGAGATCCATCACACTGAGACTGAGAGCCATCATGGTGACACTGAGACTGAGATCCATCATGCTGAGACTGAGATCCATCGCACTGAGACTGAGATCCATCATGGTGAAGCTGAGAACCACCATACTGAGACTGAGATCATTCATGGAGAGACTGAGATCCATCCGGTTGACCCTGAAATCCATCAAGCTGAGATTGAGCTCCATCATTCTGAGACTGAGATCCATTGCACTGAGACTGAGATCCATCATGCTGAGACTGAGATCCATCATGCCGAGATTCAGATCCATTGCACTGAGACTGAGATCCAACAGTTGAGACCGAGATCCATCATGCTGAGACTGAGATCCATCACAATGAGTCTGAGATCCATCATGCTGTGACAGATATCCATCGACAGAGGCTGAGAACCATCGTGCTGTGATCTGAGATCCATCATGCTGAGACTGAGATCCATCATGCTGAGACTGAGATCCATCATGCTGAGACTGAGATGCATCGCACTGAGACTGAGATGCATCGCACTGAGACTCAGATCCATCATGCTGAGAATAAGTTACATTGCACTGAGACTGCGCTCCCTCATGCTGACTCTGAGATCCATAATGCTGAGACTGAGTTCCATCACACTGAGAGTGAGATCCATCATGTTGAGACTGAGATCCATCACATTGAGTCAGAAATCCATCATACTGGGACTGAGATCAATCCTGCTGAGACCGACATCCAACTGCTCAGATCCATCATGGTGAGACTAAGATCCATCGCACTGAGACATAGATCCATCACACTGAGACTGAGATGCATCATTCTGGGACTGAGATCCATCATGCAAGACTGAGATCCATCATGCTTAGACTGAGATCCATCGCACTGAGCCTGAGATCCATCATGCTGAGACTGAGATCCATCATGCTGAGACTCAGATCCATCATGCTGAGACTGAGATCAATCACACGGAGACTGAGATCCATCATGTTGCGATTGAGAACCATCATGCTGTGACTGAGATCATTGCACTGAGACTGAGATCCATCATGCTGAGACTGAGATCCATCACAGTGAGACTGAGAGCCATCATGATGAGAATGAGATCCATCATGCTGAGAATGAGATCCAACAGACTGAGAGTGAGATCCATCATGCTTAGACTGTCACTGAGATCCATCTTGCCGAGACTGAGATCTATCACACTGAGACTGAGATCCATCATGCTGTGACTGAGATCCATCATGCTGAGACTGAGATCTATCACACTGAGACAGAAATCTATCATGCTGAGGATGAGCTCCATCATGCTGAGACTGAGATCCATCACACTGGGACTGAGATCCATCATGCTGAGACTCAGATCCATCATGCTGAGACTGAGATCGATCGCACGGAGACTGAGATCCATCATTTTGCGATTGAGAACCATCATGCTGTGACTGAGATCATTGAACTGAGACTGAGATCCATCATGCTCAGACTGAGATCTATCACACTGAGACTGTGACCCATCATGCTGAGACTGAGATCCATCACAGTGAGACTGAGATCCATCATGCTGAGACTGAGATCCATCACAGTGAGACTGAGAGCCATCATGATGAGAATGAGATCCATCATGCTGAGAATGAGATCCAACAGACTGAGAGTGAGATCCATCATGCTTAGACTGTCACTGAGATCCATCTTGCTGAGACTGAGATCTATCACACTGAGACTGAGATCCATCATTTTGAGAGTGAGATCCATCATGCTGAGACTGAGATCCATCATGCTGAGACTGAGATCCATCACACTGTGACTGAGATCTATCACACTGAGACAGAGTTCCATCATGCTGAAAGTGAGATCCATTGCACTAAAGACTATGATCCATCATGCTGTGACTGAGATCCATCATGCAGTGACTGAGATCCATCATTCTGAGACTGAAATCCATCATGCTGAGACGGAAATCCGTCACACTGAGACTGAGATCCATCAGTTGAGACCGAGATCCATTGTGCTGAGACTGAGATGCATCACAATGAGTCTGAGATCCATCATGCTGCGACAGATATCCATCACCTGAGACTGAGATACATCGCACTGAGACTGAGATGCATCGCACTGAGACTCAGATCCATCATGCTGAGAGTGAGATACATTGCACTGAGACTGCGCTCCATCATGCTGACTCTGAGATCCATAATGCCTGGACTGAGTTCCATCACACTGAGAGTGAGATCCATCATGTTGACCCTGAGATCCATCACATTGAGACAGAAATCCATCATACTGGGACTGAGATCCATCCTGCTGAGACCGAGATCCAACTGCTCAGATCCATCATGGTGAGAATGAGATCCATCGCACTGAGACATAGATCCATCACACTGAGACTGAGATGCATTATGCTGAGAGTGAGATCCATCATGCTGAGACTAAGTTTCATCATTTTGAGACTGAGATCCAGCACACAGACGTTGAGATGCATGATACTGAGACTGAGTTCTATTATGCCACGAACAAGATCCATCGTGCTGAGACTGACATCGATCACACTGAGACTGAGATCCATCATGCTGATACTGAGATCCATCATGCTGATTCTGAGATCCATCATTCTGAGACTGAGATCCATCATGCTGAGACTGGGATCCATCACACTGAGACTGAGATTCATCATGCTGAGACAGAGATCCATCGTGGTGACACTGAGATCCATCCTGCTGAGACAGAGACCTATCACACTGAGACAGAAATCCATCATGATGAGGATGAGATCCATCATGCTGAGACTGAGATCCATCATGCTGATACTGAGATCCATCTTGCAGAGACTGAGATCCATCACACTGAGTCTGAGATCCCTAATGCTGAGACAGAGATCCATCATGATGACACTGAGATCCATCCTGCTGAGACAGAGATAAATCATGCAGAGACTGAGATCCATCACACTGAGACTGAGGTCTATCATGCTGAGACAGAGATCCATCATGGTGACACTGAGACTGAGATCCATCATGCTGAGACTGAGATCCATCGCATTGAGACTGAGATCCATCATGCTGAGACTGAAATCCATCAGGCAGAGAGTGTGGTCCATCACACTGAGACTGAGATCCATCATGCTGAGACAGAGATCCATCGTGGTGAGACTGAGATCCATCCTGCTGATACTGAGATCCATCATTCTGAGACTGAGATCTATCACACTGAGACAGAAATGCATCATGCTGAGGATGAGATCCATCATGCTGAGACTGAGATCCATCATGCAGAGACTGAGATCCATCATGCTGAGACTGAGATCGATCACACGGAGACTGAAATTCATCATGTTGCAATTGAGAATGATCATGCTGTGACTGAGATCATCGCACTGAGACTGAGAGCCATCATGCTGAGACTGAGATCCTTCACAGAGAGACTGAGATCCATCATGGTGAAGCTGAGAACCACCATACTGAGACTGTGATCATTCACGGAGAGACTGAGATCCATCTGGTTGACCCTGAAATCCATCAAGCTGAGATTGAGATCCAGCATTCTGAGACTGAGATCCATCATGTTGAGACTGAGATCCATCATGCTGAGATTGAGATCCATTGCACTGAGACTGAGATCCAACAGTTGAGACCGAGATCCATTGCACTGAGACTGAGATCCAACAGTTGAGACCGAGATCCATTGTGCTGAGACTGAGATCCATCACAATGAGTCTGAGATCCATCATGCTGTGACAGATATCCATCGACTGAGACTGAGATACATCGTGCTGTGATATGAGATCCATCATGCTGAGACTGAGCTCCATCGCACTGAGACTGAGATGCATCGCACTGAGACTCAGATCCATCATGCTGAGAATGAGTTACATTGCACTGAGACTGCGCTCCCTCATGCTGACTCTGAGATCCATAATGCTGAGACTGAGTTCCATCACACTGAGAGTGAGATCCATCATGTTGAGACTGAGATCCATCACATTGAGTCAGAAATCCATCATACTGGGACTGAGATCAATCCTGCTGAGACCGACATCCAACTGCTCAGATCCATCATGGTGAGACTAAGATCCATCGCACTGAGACATAGATCCATCACACTGAGACTGAGATGCATCATTCTGGGACTGAGATCCATCATGCAAGACTGAGATCCATCATGCTTAGACTGAGATCCATCGCACTGAGCCTGAGATCCATCATGCTGAGACTGAGATCCATCATGCTGAGACTCAGATCCATCATGCTGAGACTGAGATCAATCACACGGAGACTGAGATCCATCATGTTGCGATTGAGAACCATCATGCTGTGACTGAGATCATTGCACTGAGACTGAGATCCATCATGCTGAGACTGAGATCCATCACAGTGAGACTGAGAGCCATCATGATGAGAATGAGATCCATCATGCTGAGAATGAGATCCAACAGACTGAGAGTGAGATCCATCATGCTTAGACTGTCACTGAGATCCATCTTGCCGAGACTGAGATCTATCACACTGAGACTGAGATCCATCATGCTGTGACTGAGATCCATCATGCTGAGACTGAGATCTATCACACTGAGACAGAAATCTATCATGCTGAGGATGAGCTCCATCATGCTGAGACTGAGATCCATCACACTGGGACTGAGATCCATCATGCTGAGACTCAGATCCATCATGCTGAGACTGAGATCGATCGCACGGAGACTGAGATCCATCATTTTGCGATTGAGAACCATCATGCTGTGACTGAGATCATTGAACTGAGACTGAGATCCATCATGCTCAGACTGAGATCTATCACACTGAGACTGTGATCCATCATGCTGAGACTGAGATCCATCACAGTGAGACTGAGATCCATCATGCTGAGACTGAGATCCATCACAGTGAGACTGAGAGCCATCATGATGAGAATGAGATCCATCATGCTGAGAATGAGATCCAACAGACTGAGAGTGAGATCCATCATGCTTAGACTGTCACTGAGATCCATCTTGCTGAGACTGAGATCTATCACACTGAGACTGAGATCCATCATTTTGAGAGTGAGATCCATCATGCTGAGACTGAGATCCATCATGCTGAGACTGAGATCCATCACACTGTGACTGAGATCTATCACACTGAGACAGAGTTCCATCATGCTGAAAGTGAGATCCATTGCACTAAAGACTATGATCCATCATGCTGTGACTGAGATCCATCATGCAGTGACTGAGATCCATCATTCTGAGACTGAAATCCATCATGCTGAGACGGAAATCCGTCACACTGAGACCGAGATCCATTGTGCTGAGACTGAGATGCATCACAATGAGTCTGAGATCCATCATGCTGCGACAGATATCCATCACCTGAGACTGAGATACATCGCACTGAGACTGAGATGCATCGCACTGAGACTCAGATCCATCATGCTGAGAGTGAGATACATTGCACTGAGACTGCGCTCCATCATGCTGACTCTGAGATCCATAATGCCTGGACTGAGTTCCATCACACTGAGAGTGAGATCCATCATGTTGACCCTGAGATCCATCACATTGAGACAGAAATCCATCATACTGGGACTGAGATCCATCCTGCTGAGACCGAGATCCAACTGCTCAGATCCATCATGGTGAGAATGAGATCCATCGCACTGAGACATAGATCCATCACACTGAGACTGAGATGCATTATGCTGAGAGTGAGATCCATCATGCTGAGACTAAGTTTCATCATTTTGAGACTGAGATCCAGCACACAGACGTTGAGATGCATGATACTGAGACTGAGTTCTATTATGCCACGAACAAGATCCATCGTGCTGAGACTGACATCGATCACACTGAGACTGAGATCCATCATGCTGATACTGAGATCCATCATGCTGATTCTGAGATCCATCATTCTGAGACTGAGATCCATCATGCTGAGACTGGGATCCATCACACTGAGACTGAGATTCATCATGCTGAGACAGAGATCCATCGTGGTGACACTGAGATCCATCCTGCTGAGACAGAGACCTATCACACTGAGACAGAAATCCATCATGATGAGGATGAGATCCATCATGCTGAGACTGAGATCCATCATGCTGATACTGAGATCCATCTTGCAGAGACTGAGATCCATCACACTGAGTCTGAGATCCCTAATGCTGAGACAGAGATCCATCATGATGACACTGAGATCCATCCTGCTGAGACAGAGATAAATCATGCAGAGACTGAGATCCATCACACTGAGACTGAGGTCTATCATGCTGAGACAGAGATCCATCATGGTGACACTGAGACTGAGATCCATCATGCTGAGACTGAGATCCATCGCATTGAGACTGAGATCCATCATGCTGAGACTGAAATCCATCAGGCAGAGAGTGTGGTCCATCACACTGAGACTGAGATCCATCATGCTGAGACAGAGATCCATCGTGGTGAGACTGAGATCCATCCTGCTGATACTGAGATCCATCATTCTGAGACTGAGATCTATCACACTGAGACAGAAATGCATCATGCTGAGGATGAGATCCATCATGCTGAGGCTGAGATCCATCATGCAGAGACTGAGATCCATCATGCTGAGACTGAGATCGATCACACGGAGACTGAAATTCATCATGTTGCGATTGAGAATGATCATGCTGTGACTGAGATCATCGCACTGAGACTGAGATCCATCATGCTGAGACTGAGATCCTTCACAGAGAGACTGAGATCCATCATGCTGAGACTGAGATCCATCACACTGAGACTGAGATCCATCGCACTGAGACTGAGATCCATCATGTTGAGACTGAGATCCATCATGCTGAGACTGGGATCCATCACACTGAGACTGAGATTCATCATGCTGAGACAGAGATCCATCATGTTGACACTGAGATCCATCCTTCTGAGACAGAGACCTATCACACTGAGACAGAAATCCATCATGATGAGGATGAGATCCATCATGCTGAGACTGAGATCCATCATGCAGAGACTGAGATCCATCATGCAGAGACTGAGATCCATCATGCTGAGACTGAGATCCATCGCACTGAGACTGAGATGCATCGCACTGAGACTGAGATGCATCGCACTGAGACTCAGATCCATCATGCTGAGACTGAGATACATCGCACTGAGACTGAGATGCATCGCACTGAGACTCAGATCCATCATGCTGAGAATGAGTTACATCGCACTGAGACTGCGCTCCCTCATGCTGACTCTGAGATCCATAATGCTGAGACTGAGTTCCATCACACTGAGAGTGAGATCCATCATGTTGAGACTGAGATCCATCACATTGAGACAGAAATCCATCATACTGGGACTGAGATCCATCCTGCTGAGACCGAGATCCAACTGCTCAGATCCATCATGGTGAGACTGAGATCCATCGCACTGAGACATAGATCCATCACACTGAGACTGAGATGCATCATTCTGGGTCTGAGATGCATCATGCTAAGACTGAGATCCATCATGCTGAGACTGAGATCCATCATGCTGAGACTAAGATTCATCATGCTGAGACTGAGATCCATCACACAGAGATTGAGATGCATCATACTGAGACTGAGTTTCATTATGCCGAGACCGAGATCCATCGTGCTGAGACTGAGATCGATCACACTGAGACTGAGATCCATCATGCTGATTCTGATATCCATCATTCTGAGACTGAGATCCATCATGCTGATACTGAGATCCATCACACTGAGACTGAAATCCATCACACTGAGACTGAGATCCCTAATGCTGAGACAGAGATCCATCCTGCTGAGACTGAGATCCATCCTGCTGAGACTGAGATCCATCATGCTGAGACTGAGATCAATCACACGGAGACTGAGATCCATCATGTTGCGATTGAGAACCATCATGCTGTGACTGAGATCATTGCACTGAGACTGAGATCCATCATGCTGAGACTGAGATCCATCACAGTGAGGCTGAGAGCCATCATGATGAGAATGAGATCCATCATGCTGAGAATGAGATCCAACAGACTGAGAGTGAGATCCATCATGCTTAGACTGTCACTGAGATCCATCTTGCTGAGACTGAGATCTATCACACTGAGACTGAGATCCATCATGCTGTGACTGAGATCCATCATGCTGAGACTGAGATCTATCACACTGAGACAGAAATCTATCATGCTGAGGATGAGCTCCATCATGCTGAGACTGAGATCCATCACACTGGGACTGAGATCCATCATGCTGAGACTCAGATCCATCATGCTGAGACTGAGATCGATCGCACGGAGACTGAGATCCATCATTTTGCGATTGAGAACCATCATGCTGTGACTGAGATCATTGAACTGAGACTGAGATCCATCATGCTCAGACTGAGATCTATCACACTGAGACTGTGACCCATCATGCTGAGACTGAGATCCATCACAGTGAGACTGAGATCCATCATGCTGAGACTGAGATCCATCACAGTGAGACTGAGAGCCATCATGATGAGAATGAGATCCATCATGCTGAGAATGAGATCCAACAGACTGAGAGTGAGATCCATCATGCTTAGACTGTCACTGAGATCCATCTTGCTGAGACTGAGATCTATCACACTGAGACTGAGATCCATCATTTTGAGAGTGAGATCCATCATGCTGAGACTGAGATCCATCATGCTGAGACTGAGATCCATCACACTGTGACTGAGATCTATCACACTGAGACAGAGTTCCATCATGCTGAAAGTGAGATCCATTGCACTAAAGACTATGATCCATCATGCTGTGACTGAGATCCATCATGCAGTGACTGAGATCCATCATTCTGAGACTGAAATCCATCATGCTGAGACGGAAATCCGTCACACTGAGACTGAGATCCATCAGTTGAGACCGAGATCCATTGTGCTGAGACTGAGATGCATCACAATGAGTCTGAGATCCATCATGCTGCGACAGATATCCATCACCTGAGACTGAGATACATCGCACTGAGACTGAGATGCATCGCACTGAGACTCAGATCCATCATGCTGAGAGTGAGATACATTGCACTGAGACTGCGCTCCATCATGCTGACTCTGAGATCCATAATGCCTGGACTGAGTTCCATCACACTGAGAGTGAGATCCATCATGTTGACCCTGAGATCCATCACATTGAGACAGAAATCCATCATACTGGGACTGAGATCCATCCTGCTGAGACCGAGATCCAACTGCTCAGATCCATCATGGTGAGAATGAGATCCATCGCACTGAGACATAGATCCATCACACTGAGACTGAGATGCATTATGCTGAGAGTGAGATCCATCATGCTGAGACTAAGTTTCATCATTTTGAGACTGAGATCCAGCACACAGACGTTGAGATGCATGATACTGAGACTGAGTTCTATTATGCCACGAACAAGATCCATCGTGCTGAGACTGACATCGATCACACTGAGACTGAGATCCATCATGCTGATACTGAGATCCATCATGCTGATTCTGAGATCCATCATTCTGAGACTGAGATCCATCATGCTGAGACTGGGATCCATCACACTGAGACTGAGATTCATCATGCTGAGACAGAGATCCATCGTGGTGACACTGAGATCCATCCTGCTGAGACAGAGACCTATCACACTGAGACAGAAATCCATCATGATGAGGATGAGATCCATCATGCTGAGACTGAGATCCATCATGCTGATACTGAGATCCATCTTGCAGAGACTGAGATCCATCACACTGAGTCTGAGATCCCTAATGCTGAGACAGAGATCCATCATGATGACACTGAGATCCATCCTGCTGAGACAGAGATAAATCATGCAGAGACTGAGATCCATCACACTGAGACTGAGGTCTATCATGCTGAGACAGAGATCCATCATGGTGACACTGAGACTGAGATCCATCATGCTGAGACTGAGATCCATCGCATTGAGACTGAGATCCATCATGCTGAGACTGAAATCCATCAGGCAGAGAGTGTGGTCCATCACACTGAGACTGAGATCCATCATGCTGAGACAGAGATCCATCGTGGTGAGACTGAGATCCATCCTGCTGATACTGAGATCCATCATTCTGAGACTGAGATCTATCACACTGAGACAGAAATGCATCATGCTGAGGATGAGATCCATCATGCTGAGACTGAGATCCATCACACTGAGACTGAGATCCATCATGCTGAGACTGAGATCCATCATGCTGAGACAGAGATCCATCGTGGTGAGACTGAGATCCATCCTGCTGATACTGAGATCCATCATTCTGAGACTGAGATCTATCACACTGAGACAGAAATGCATCATGCTGAGGATGAGATCCATCATGCTGAGACTGAGATCCATCATGCAGAGACTGAGATCCATCATGCTGAGACTGAGATCCATCATGCTGAGACTGAGATCCATCATGCAGAGACTGAGATCCATCATGCTGAGACTGAGATCGATCACACGGAGACTGAAATTCATCATGTTGCGATTGAGAATGATCATGCTGTGACTGAGATCATCGCACTGAGACTGAGAGCCATCATGCTGAGACCGAGATCCTTCACAGAGAGACTGAGAGCCATCATGGTGACACTGAGACTGAGATCCATCATGGTGAAGCTGAGAACCACCAGACTGAGACTGTGATCATTCATGGAGAGACTGAGATCCATCCGGTTGACCCTGAAATCCATCAAGCTGAGATTGAGATCCAGCATTCTGAGACTGAGATCCATCGCACTGAGACTGAGATCCATCATGTTGAGACTGAGATCCATCATGCTGAGATTGAGATCCATTGCACTGAGACTGAGATCCAACAGTTGAGACCGAGATCCATTGTGCTGAGACTGAGATCCATCACAATGAGTCTGAGATCCATCATGCTGTGACAGATATCCATCGACTGAGACTGAGATACATCGTGCTGTGATATGAGATCCATCATGCTGAGACTGAGCTCCATCGCACTGAGACTGAGATGCATCGCACTGAGACTCAGATCCATCATGCTGAGAATGAGTTACATTGCACTGAGACTGCGCTCCCTCATGCTGACTCTGAGATCCATAATGCTGAGACTGAGTTCCATCACACTGAGAGTGAGATCCATCATGTTGAGACTGAGATCCATCACATTGAGTCAGAAATCCATCATACTGGGACTGAGATCAATCCTGCTGAGACCGACATCCAACTGCTCAGATCCATCATGGTGAGACTGAGATCCATCGCACTGAGACATAGATCCATCACACTGAGACTGAGATGCATCATTCTGGGACTGAGATCCATCATGCAAGACTGAGATCCATCATGCTTAGACTGAGATCCATCGCACTGAGCCTGAGATCCATCATGCTGAGACTGAGATCCATCATGCTGAGACTCAGATCCATCATGCTGAGACTGAGATCAATCACACGGAGACTGAGATCCATCATGTTGCGATTGAGAACCATCATGCTGTGACTGAGATCATTGCACTGAGACTGAGATCCATCATGCTGAGACTGAGATCCATCACAGTGAGACTGAGAGCCATCATGATGAGAATGAGATCCATCATGCTGAGAATGAGATCCAACAGACTGAGAGTGAGATCCATCATGCTTAGACTGTCACTGAGATCCATCTTGCTGAGACTGAGATCTATCACACTGAGACTGAGATCCATCATGCTGTGACTGAGATCCATCATGCTGAGACTGAGATCTATCACACTGAGACAGAAATCTATCATGCTGAGGATGAGCTCCATCATGCTGAGACTGAGATCCATCACACTGGGACTGAGATCCATCATGCTGAGACTCAGATCCATCATGCTGAGACTGAGATCGATCGCACGGAGACTGAGATCCATCATTTTGCGATTGAGAACCATCATGCTGTGACTGAGATCATTGAACTGAGACTGAGATCCATCATGCTCAGACTGAGATCTATCACACTGAGACTGTGATCCATCATGCTGAGACTGAGATCCATCACAGTGAGACTGAGAGCCATCATGATGAGACTGAGATCCATCATGCTGAGACTGAGATCCAACACACTGAGACTGAGGTCCATCAAACTGAGACTGAGATCCATCATGCTGAGAGTGAGATCCAATACACTGAGACCGAGATCCAACAGACTGAGAGTGAGATCCATCATGCTGTCACTGAGATCCATCATGCTGAGACTGAGATCCCATACACTGAGACTGAGATCCATCATGCTGTGACTGAAATCCATCATGCTGAGACTGAAATCCGTCACACTGAGACAGAGATCCATCATGCTGTCACTAAGATCCATCATGCTGTGACTGGGATCCATCACACTGAGACTGAGATCGATCACACTGAGACAGATCCATCATGCTGATTCTGAGATCCATCATTCTGAGACTGAGATCCATCGTGCTGAGACTGAGATCCATCACACTGAAACTGAGATCCATCATGCTGAGAGTGAGATCCATCACACTGAGACTGAGATCTATCACACTGAGACTGAGTTCCATCATGCTGAGAGTGAGATCCATTGCACTGAGACTATGATCCATCATGATGTGACTGAGATCCATCATGCTGTGACTGAGATCCATCATTCTGAGACTGAAATCCATCATGCTGAGACTGAAATCCGTCACTCTGAGACAGAGATCCATCATGCTGGGACTGAGATCCATCCTGCTGAGACCGTGATCCAGCTGCTCAGATCCATCATGGTGAGACTGAGATCCATTGCACTGAGACATAGATCCAACACACTGAGACTGAGATGCATCATTCTGGGACTGAGATCCATCATGCTTAGACTGAGATCCATCATGCTGAGACTGAGATCCATTGCAATGAGACTGAGATCCCTCAGACTTAGACTGAGATACATCGCACTGAGCCTGAGATCCATCATGCTGAGAGTGAGATCCATTGCACTGAGACTATGATCCATCATGCTGTGACTGAGATCCATCATGCTGTGACTGAGATCCATCATTCTGAGACTGAAATCCATCATGCTGAGACTGAAATCCGTCACTCTGAGACAGAGATCCATCATGCTGTGACTGAGATCCATCATGCTGAGACTGAGATCTATCACACTGAGACAGAAATCCATCATGCTGAGGATGAGCTCCATCATGCTGAGACTGAGTTCCATCACACTGAGACTGAGATCCATCATGCTGAGACTGAGATCCATCATGCTGAGACTGAGATCGATCACACGGACACTGAGATCCATCATATTGTGATTGAGAACCATCATGCTGTGACTGAGATCATTGCACTGAGACTGAGATCCATCATGCTGAGACTGAGATCCAACGCACTGAGACTGAGATCCATCAGTTGAGACCGAGATCCATTGTGCTGAGACTGAGATGCATCACAATGAGTCTGAGATCCATCATGCTGCGACAGATATCCATCACCTGAGACTGAGATACATCGCACTGAGACTGAGATGCATCACACTGAGACTCAGATCCATCATGCTGAGAGTGAGATACATTGCACTGAGACTGCGCTCCATCATGCTGACTCTGAGATCCATAATGCTGAGACTGAGTTCCATCACACTGAGAGTGAGACCCATCATGTTGAGACTGAGATCCATCACATTGAGACAGAAATCCATCATACTGGGACTGAGATCCATCCTGCTGAGACCGTGATCCAACTGCTCAGATCCATCATGTTGAGACTGAGATCCATTGCACCGAGACATAGATCCAACACACTGAGACTGAGATGCATCATTCTGTGACTGAGATCCATCATGCTGAGACTGAGATCCATCACACTGTGCCTGAGATCTATCACACTGAGACAGAGTTCCATCATGCTGAAAGTGAGATCCATTGCACTAAAGACTATGATCCATCATGCTGTGACTGAGATCCATCATGCAGTGACTGAGATCCATCATTCTGAGACTGAAATCCATCATGCTGAGACGGAAATCCGTCACACTGAGACTGAGATCCATCAGTTGAGACCGAGATCCATTGTGCTGAGACTGAGATGCATCACAATGAGTCTGAGATCCATCATGCTGCGACAGATATCCATCACCTGAGACTGAGATACATCGCACTGAGACTGAGATGCATCGCACTGAGACTCAGATCCATCATGCTGAGAGTGAGATACATTGCACTGAGACTGCGCTCCATCATGCTGACTCTGAGATCCATAATGCCTGGACTGAGTTCCATCACACTGAGAGTGAGATCCATCATGTTGACCCTGAGATCCATCACATTGAGACAGAAATCCATCATACTGGGACTGAGATCCATCCTGCTGAGACCGAGATCCAACTGCTCAGATCCATCATGGTGAGAATGAGATCCATCGCACTGAGACATAGATCCATCACACTGAGACTGAGATGCATTATGCTGAGAGTGAGATCCATCATGCTGAGACTAAGTTTCATCATTTTGAGACTGAGATCCAGCACACAGACGTTGAGATGCATGATACTGAGACTGAGTTCTATTATGCCACGAACAAGATCCATCGTGCTGAGACTGACATCGATCACACTGAGACTGAGATCCATCATGCTGATACTGAGATCCATCATGCTGATTCTGAGATCCATCATTCTGAGACTGAGATCCATCATGCTGAGACTGGGATCCATCACACTGAGACTGAGATTCATCATGCTGAGACAGAGATCCATCGTGGTGACACTGAGATCCATCCTGCTGAGACAGAGACCTATCACACTGAGACAGAAATCCATCATGATGAGGATGAGATCCATCATGCTGAGACTGAGATCCATCATGCTGATACTGAGATCCATCTTGCAGAGACTGAGATCCATCACACTGAGTCTGAGATCCCTAATGCTGAGACAGAGATCCATCATGATGACACTGAGATCCATCCTGCTGAGACAGAGATAAATCATGCAGAGACTGAGATCCATCACACTGAGACTGAGGTCTATCATGCTGAGACAGAGATCCATCATGGTGACACTGAGACTGAGATCCATCATGCTGAGACTGAGATCCATCGCATTGAGACTGAGATCCATCATGCTGAGACTGAAATCCATCAGGCAGAGAGTGTGGTCCATCACACTGAGACTGAGATCCATCATGCTGAGACAGAGATCCATCGTGGTGAGACTGAGATCCATCCTGCTGATACTGAGATCCATCATTCTGAGACTGAGATCTATCACACTGAGACAGAAATGCATCATGCTGAGGATGAGATCCATCATGCTGAGACTGAGATCCATCACACTGAGACTGAGATCCATCATGCTGAGGATGAGATCCATCATGCTGAGACTGAGATCCATCATGCTGATACTGAGATCCATCATGCTGATACTGAGATCCATCATGCTGAGACTGAGATCCATCATGCAGAGACTGAGATCCATCATGCAGAGACTGAGATCCATCATGCTGAGACTGAGATCGATCACACTGAGACTGAGATCGATCACACGGAGACTGAAATTCATCATGTTGCGATTGAGAATGATCATGCTGTGACTGAGATCATCGCACTGAGACTGAGAGCCATCATGCTGAGACTGAGATCCTTCACAGAGAGACTGAGATCTATCATGGTGAAGCTGAGAACCACCATACTGAGACTGAGATCCATCATGGTGACACTGAGACTGAGATCCATCACAGTGAGACTGAGATCCATCATGGTGAAGCTGAGAACCACCATACTGAGACTGAGATCATTCATGGAGAGACTGAGATCCATCCGGTTGACCCTGAAATCCATCAAGCTGAGATTGAGATCCATCATGTTGAGACTGAGATCCATCATGCTGAGATTGAGATCCATTGCACTGAGACTGAGATCCAACAGTTGAGACCGAGATCCATTGTGCTGAGACTGAGATCCATCACAATGAGTCTGAGATCCATCATGCTGTGACAGATATCCATCGACTGAGACTGAGATACATCGTGCTGTGATATGAGATCCATCATGCTGAGACTGAGCTCCATCGCACTGAGACTGAGATGCATCGCACTGAGACTCAGATCCATCATGCTGAGAGTGAGATACATTGCACTGAGACTGCGCTCCCTCATGCTGACTCTGAGATCCATAATGCTGAGACTGAGTTCCATCACACTGAGAGTGAGATCCATCATGTTGAGACTGAGATCCATCACATTGAGTCAGAAATCCATCATACTGGGACTGAGATCAATCCTGCTGAGACCGACATCCAACTGCTCAGATCCATCATGGTGAGACTGAGATCCATCGCACTGAGACATAGATCCATCACACTGAGACTGAGATGCATCATTCTGGGACTGAGATCCATCATGCAAGACTGAGATCCATCATGCTTAGACTGAGATCCATCGCACTGAGCCTGAGATCCATCATGCTGAGACTGAGATCCATCATGCTGAGACTCAGATCCATCATGCTGAGACTGAGATCAATCACACGGAGACTGAGATCCATCATGTTGCGATTGAGAACCATCATGCTGTGACTGAGATCATTGCACTGAGACTGAGATCCATCATGCTGAGACTGAGATCCATCACAGTGAGACTGAGAGCCATCATGATGAGAATGAGATCCATCATGCTGAGAATGAGATCCAACAGACTGAGAGTGAGATCCATCATGCTTAGACTGTCACTGAGATCCATCTTGCTGAGACTGAGATCTATCACACTGAGACTGAGATCCATCATGCTGTGACTGAGATCCATCATGCTGAGACTGAGATCTATCACACTGAGACAGAAATCTATCATGCTGAGGATGAGCTCCATCATGCTGAGACTGAGATCCATCACACTGGGACTGAGATCCATCATGCTGAGACTCAGATCCATCATGCTGAGACTGAGATCGATCGCACGGAGACTGAGATCCATCATTTTGCGATTGAGAACCATCATGCTGTGACTGAGATCATTGAACTGAGACTGAGATCCATCATGCTCAGACTGAGATCTATCACACTGAGACTGTGATCCATCATGCTGAGACTGAGATCCATCACAGTGAGACTGAGAGCCATCATGATGAGACTGAGATCCATCATGCTGAGACTGAGATCCAACACACTGAGACTGAGGTCCATCAAACTGAGACTGAGATCCATCATGCTGAGAGTGAGATCCAATACACTGAGACCGAGATCCAACAGACTGAGAGTGAGATCCATCATGCTGTCACTGAGATCCATCATGCTGAGACTGAGATCCATCACACTGAGACTGAGATCTATCAAACTGAGACTGAGATCCATCAAGCTGAGACTGAGATCCCATACACTGAGACTATGATCCATCATGCTGTGACTGAAATCCATCATGCTGAGACTGAAATCCGTCACACTGAGACAGAGATCCATCATGCTGTCACTAAGATCCATCATGCTGTGACTGGGATCCATCACACTGAGACTGAGATCGATCACACTGAGACAGATCCATCATGCTGATTCTGAGATCCATCATTCTGAGACTGAGATCCATCGTGCTGAGACTGAGATCCATCACACTGAAACTGAGATCCATCATGCTGAGACAGAGATCCATCGTGGTGACAATGAGATCCATCGTGGTGACAATGAGATCCATCATGCTGATACTGAGATCCATCATGCAGAGACTGAGATCCATCACACTGAGACAGAGATCCCTCATTCTGAGACAGAGATCCATCATGATGACACTGAGATCCATCCTTCTGAGACTGAGATCCATCATGCAGAGACTGAGATCCATCATTCTGAGACTGAAATCCATCATGCTGAGACTGAAATCCGTCACACTGAGACAGAGATCCATCATGCTGTGACTGAGATCCATCATGCTGAGACTGAGATCTATCACACTGAGACAGAAATCTATCATGCTGAGGATGAGCTCCATCATGCTGAGACTGAGATCCATCACACTGGGACTGAGATCCATCATGCTGAGACTCAGATCCATCATGCTGAGACTGAGATCGATCGCACGGAGACTGAGATCCATCATTTTGCGATTGAGAACCATCATGCTGTGACTGAGATCATTGAACTGAGACTGAGATCCATCATGCTCAGACTGAGATCTATCACACTGAGACTGTGATCCATCATGCTGAGACTGAGATCCATCACAGTGAGACTGAGAGCCATCATGATGAGACTGAGATCCATCATGCTGAGACTGAGATCCAACACACTGAGACTGAGGTCCATCAAACTGAGACTGAGATCCATCATGCTGAGAGTGAGATCCAATACACTGAGACCGAGATCCAACAGACTGAGAGTGAGATCCATCATGCTGTCACTGAGATCCATCATGCTGAGACTGAGATCCATCACACTGAGACTGAGATCTATCAAACTGAGACTGAGATCCATCATGCTGAGACTGAGATCCCATACACTGAGACTATGATCCATCATGCTGTGACTGAAATCCATCATGCTGAGACTGAAATCCGTCACACTGAGACAGAGATCCATCATGCTGTCACTAAGATCCATCATGCTGTGACTGGGATCCATCACACTGAGACTGAGGTCTATCAAACTGAGACTGAGATCCATCATGCTGAGACTGAGATCCATCACACTGAGACTGAGATCTATCACACTGAGATGGAGATCCATCATGCTGAGACTGAGATCCATCATGCTGAGACTGAGATCCATCACACTGAGACTGAGATCTATCACACTGAGACTGAGTTCCATCATGCTGAGAGTGAGATCCATTGCACTGAGACTATGATCCATCATGCTGTGACTGAGATCCATCATGCTGTGACTGAGATCCATCATTCTGAGACTGAAATCCATCATGCTGAGACTGAAATCCGTCACACTGAGACAGAGATCCATCATGCTGTGACTGAGATCCATCATGCTGAGACTGAGATCTATCACACTGAGACAGAAATCCATCATGCTGAGGATGAGCTCCATCATGCTGAGACTGAGATCCGTCACACTGGGACTCAGATCCATCATGCTGAGACTCAGATCCATCATGCTGAGACTGAGATCGATCGCACGGAGACTGAGATCCATCATTTTGCGATTGAGAACCATCATGCTGTGACTGAGATCATTGAACTGAGACTGAGATCCATCATGCTCAGACTGAGATCTATCACACTGAGACTGTGATCCATCATGCTGAGACTGAGATCCATCACAGTGAGACTGAGAGCCATCATGATGAGACTGAGATCCATCATGCTGAGACTGAGATCCAACACACTGAGACTGAGGTCCATCAAACTGAGACTGAGATCCATCATGCTGAGAGTGAGATCCAATACACTGAGACCGAGATCCAACAGACTGAGAGTGAGATCCATCATGCTGTCACTGAGATCCATCATGCTGAGACTGAGATCCATCATGCTGAGACTGAGATCCCATACACTGAGACAATGATCCATCATGCTGAGACTGAAATCCATCATGCTGAGACTGAAATCCGTCACACTGAGACAGAGATCCATCATGCTGTCACTAAGATCCATCATGCTGAGACTGAGATCCATCACACTGAGACTGAGGTCTATCAAACTGAGACTGAGATCCATCATGCTGAGACTGAGATCCATCAAGCTGTGACTGAGTTCCATTGTATTGAGACTGAGAACCATCATGCTGAGACTGAGATCCATCACACTGAGACTGAGATCTATCACACTGAGATGGAGATCCATCATGCTGAGACTGAGATCCATCATGCTGAGACTGAGATCCATCACACTGAGACTGAGATCTATCACACTGAGACTGAGTTCCATCATGCTGAGAGTGAGATCCATTGCACTGAGACTATGATCCATCATGCTGTGACTGAGATCCATCATGCTGTGACTGAGATCCATCATTCTGAGACTGAAATCCATCATGCTGAGACTGAAATCCGTCACTCTGAGACAGAGATCCATCATGCTGTGACTGAGATCCATCATGCTGAGACTGAGATCTATCACACTGAGACTGAGATGCATCGCACTGAGACTGAGATGCATCACACTGAGACTGAGATCTATCACACTGAGATGGAGATCCATCATGCTGAGACTGAGATCCATCATGCTGAGACTGAGATCCATCACACTGAGACTGAGATCTATCACACTGAGACTGAGTTCCATCATGCTGAGAGTGAGATCCATCACACTGAGACTGAGATCTATCACACTGAGACTGAGTTCCATCATGCTGAGAGTGAGATCCATTGCACTGAGACTATGATCCATCATGCTGTGACTGAGATCCATCATGCTGTGACTGAGATCCATCATTCTGAGACTGAAATCCATCATGCTGAGACTGAAATCCGTCACTCTGAGACAGAGATCCATCATGCTGGGACTGAGATCCATCCTGCTGAGACCGTGATCCAGCTGCTCAGATCCATCATGGTGAGACTGAGATCCATTGCACTGAGACATAGATCCAACACACTGAGACTGAGATGCATCATTCTGGGACTGAGATCCATCATGCTTAGACTGAGATCCATCATGCTGAGACTGAGATCCATTGCAATGAGACTGAGATCCCTCAGACTTAGACTGAGATACATCGCACTGAGCCTGAGATCCATCATGCTGAGAGTGAGATCCATTGCACTGAGACTATGATCCATCATGCTGTGACTGAGATCCATCATGCTGTGACTGAGATCCAGAATTCTGAGACTGAAATCCATCATGCTGAGACTGAAATCCGTCACTCTGAGACAGAGATCCATCATGCTGTGACTGAGATCCATCATGCTGAGACTGAGATCTATCACACTGAGACAGAAATCCATCATGCTGAGGATGAGCTCCATCATGCTGAGACTGAGTTCCATCACACTGAGACTGAGATCCATCATGCTGAGACTGAGATCCATCATGCTGAGACTGAGATCGATCACACGGACACTGAGATCCATCATATTGTGATTGAGAACCATCATGCTGTGACTGAGATCATTGCACTGAGACTGAGATCCATCATGCTGAGACTGAGATCCAACGCACTGAGACTGAGATCCATCAGTTGAGACCGAGATCCATTGTGCTGAGACTGAGATGCATCACAATGAGTCTGAGATCCATCATGCTGCGACAGATATCCATCACCTGAGACTGAGATACATCGCACTGAGACTGAGATGCATCACACTGAGACTCAGATCCATCATGCTGAGAGTGAGATACATTGCACTGAGACTGCGCTCCATCATGCTGACTCTGAGATCCATAATGCTGAGACTGAGTTCCATCACACTGAGAGTGAGACCCATCATGTTGAGACTGAGATCCATCACATTGAGACAGAAATCCATCATACTGGGACTGAGATCCATCCTGCTGAGACCGTGATCCAACTGCTCAGATCCATCATGTTGAGACTGAGATCCATTGCACCGAGACATAGATCCAACACACTGAGACTGAGATGCATCATTCTGTGACTGAGATCCATCATGCTAAGATTGAGATCCATAATGCTGAGACTGAGATCCATTGCAAAGAGACTGAGATCCCTCAGACTTAGACTGAGATACATCGCACTGAGCCTGAGATCCATCATGCTGAGACTGAGATCCATCATGCTGAGACTAAGATTCATCATGCTGAGACTGAGATCCAGCACACAGAGGTTGAGATGCATCATACTGAGACTGAGTTCCATCATGCCACGACCAAGATCGATTGTGCTGAGAATGAAATCGATCACACTGAGACTGAGATCCATCATGCTGATTCTGAGATCCATCTCGCTGATTCTCAGATCCATCATTCTGAGACTGAGAGCCATCATGCTGAGACTGAGATCCATCACACTGAGACTGAGATCCATCATGCTGAGACAGAGATCCATCGTGGTGACACTGAGACCCATCCTGCTGAGACAGAGATCTATCACACTGAGACAGAAATCCATCATGCTGAGGATGAGATCCATCATGCTGAGACTGAGATCCATCATGCTGAGACTGAGATCGATCACACGGAGACTGAGATCCATCATGTTGCGATTGAGAATGATCATGCTGTGACTGAGATCATCGCACTGAGACTGAGATCCATCATGCTGAGACTGAGATCCATCACACTGAGACTGAGAGCCATCATGGTGACACTGAGACTGAGATCCATCGCACTGAGACTGAGATCCATCATGCTGAAGCTGAGAACCACCATACTGAGACTGAGATCATTCATGGAGAGACTGAGATCCATCCGGTTGACCCTGAAATCCATCAAGCTGAGATTGAGATCCATCATTCTGAGACTGAGATCCATTGCACTGAGACTGAGATCCATCATGCTGAGACTGAGATCCATCATGCCGAGATTCAGATCCATTGCACTGAGACTGAGATCCAACAGTTGAGACCGAGATCCATCATGCTGAGACTGAGATCCATCACAATGAGTCTGAGATCCATCATGCTGTGACAGATATCCATCGACAGAGGCTGAGAACCATCGTGCTGTGATCTGAGATCCATCATGCTGAGACTGAGATCCATCATGCTGAGACTGAGATCCATCATGCTGAGACTGAGATGCATCGCACTGAGACTGAGATGCATCGCACTGAGACTCAGATCCATCATGCTGAGAATAAGTTACATTGCACTGAGACTGCGCTCCCTCATGCTGACTCTGAGATCCATAATGCTGAGACTGAGTTCCATCACACTGAGAGTGAGATCCATCATGTTGAGACTGAGATCCATCACATTGAGTCAGAAATCCATCATACTGGGACTGAGATCAATCCTGCTGAGACCGACATCCAACTGCTCAGATCCATCATGGTGAGACTAAGATCCATCGCACTGAGACATAGATCCATCACACTGAGACTGAGATGCATCATTCTGGGACTGAGATCCATCATGCAAGACTGAGATCCATCATGCTTAGACTGAGATCCATCGCACTGAGCCTGAGATCCATCATGCTGAGACTGAGATCCATCATGCTGAGACTCAGATCCATCATGCTGAGACTGAGATCAATCACACGGAGACTGAGATCCATCATGTTGCGATTGAGAACCATCATGCTGTGACTGAGATCATTGCACTGAGACTGAGATCCATCATGCTGAGACTGAGATCCATCACAGTGAGACTGAGAGCCATCATGATGAGAATGAGATCCATCATGCTGAGAATGAGATCCAACAGACTGAGAGTGAGATCCATCATGCTTAGACTGTCACTGAGATCCATCTTGCCGAGACTGAGATCTATCACACTGAGACTGAGATCCATCATGCTGTGACTGAGATCCATCATGCTGAGACTGAGATCTATCACACTGAGACAGAAATCTATCATGCTGAGGATGAGCTCCATCATGCTGAGACTGAGATCCATCACACTGGGACTGAGATCCATCATGCTGAGACTCAGATCCATCATGCTGAGACTGAGATCGATCGCACGGAGACTGAGATCCATCATTTTGCGATTGAGAACCATCATGCTGTGACTGAGATCATTGAACTGAGACTGAGATCCATCATGCTCAGACTGAGATCTATCACACTGAGACTGTGATCCATCATGCTGAGACTGAGATCCATCACAGTGAGACTGAGATCCATCATGCTGAGACTGAGATCCATCACAGTGAGACTGAGAGCCATCATGATGAGAATGAGATCCATCATGCTGAGAATGAGATCCAACAGACTGAGAGTGAGATCCATCATGCTTAGACTGTCACTGAGATCCATCTTGCTGAGACTGAGATCTATCACACTGAGACTGAGATCCATCATTTTGAGAGTGAGATCCATCATGCTGAGACTGAGATCCATCATGCTGAGACTGAGATCCATCACACTGTGCCTGAGATCTATCACACTGAGACAGAGTTCCATCATGCTGAAAGTGAGATCCATTGCACTAAAGACTATGATCCATCATGCTGTGACTGAGATCCATCATGCAGTGACTGAGATCCATCATTCTGAGACTGAAATCCATCATGCTGAGACGGAAATCCGTCACACTGAGACTGAGATCCATCAGTTGAGACCGAGATCCATTGTGCTGAGACTGAGATGCATCACAATGAGTCTGAGATCCATCATGCTGCGACAGATATCCATCACCTGAGACTGAGATACATCGCACTGAGACTGAGATGCATCGCACTGAGACTCAGATCCATCATGCTGAGAGTGAGATACATTGCACTGAGACTGCGCTCCATCATGCTGACTCTGAGATCCATAATGCCTGGACTGAGTTCCATCACACTGAGAGTGAGATCCATCATGTTGACCCTGAGATCCATCACATTGAGACAGAAATCCATCATACTGGGACTGAGATCCATCCTGCTGAGACCGAGATCCAACTGCTCAGATCCATCATGGTGAGAATGAGATCCATCGCACTGAGACATAGATCCATCACACTGAGACTGAGATGCATTATGCTGAGAGTGAGATCCATCATGCTGAGACTAAGTTTCATCATTTTGAGACTGAGATCCAGCACACAGACGTTGAGATGCATGATACTGAGACTGAGTTCTATTATGCCACGAACAAGATCCATCGTGCTGAGACTGACATCGATCACACTGAGACTGAGATCCATCATGCTGATACTGAGATCCATCATGCTGATTCTGAGATCCATCATTCTGAGACTGAGATCCATCATGCTGAGACTGGGATCCATCACACTGAGACTGAGATTCATCATGCTGAGACAGAGATCCATCGTGGTGACACTGAGATCCATCCTGCTGAGACAGAGACCTATCACACTGAGACAGAAATCCATCATGATGAGGATGAGATCCATCATGCTGAGACTGAGATCCATCATGCTGATACTGAGATCCATCTTGCAGAGACTGAGATCCATCACACTGAGTCTGAGATCCCTAATGCTGAGACAGAGATCCATCATGATGACACTGAGATCCATCCTGCTGAGACAGAGATAAATCATGCAGAGACTGAGATCCATCACACTGAGACTGAGGTCTATCATGCTGAGACAGAGATCCATCATGGTGACACTGAGACTGAGATCCATCATGCTGAGACTGAGATCCATCGCATTGAGACTGAGATCCATCATGCTGAGACTGAAATCCATCAGGCAGAGAGTGTGGTCCATCACACTGAGACTGAGATCCATCATGCTGAGACAGAGATCCATCGTGGTGAGACTGAGATCCATCCTGCTGATACTGAGATCCATCATTCTGAGACTGAGATCTATCACACTGAGACAGAAATGCATCATGCTGAGGATGAGATCCATCATGCTGAGACTGAGATCCATCATGCTGAGACTGAGATCCATCACACGGAGACTGAAATTCATCATGTTGCGATTGAGAATGATCATGCTGTGACTGAGATCATCGCACTGAGACTGAGAGCCATCATGCTGAGACTGAGATCCTTCACAGAGAGACTGAGATCCATCATGGTGAAGCTGAGAACCACCAGACTGAGACTGAGATCCATCATGTTGCGATTGAGAATGATCATGCTGAGACTGAGATCCTTCACAGAGAGACTGAGATCCATCTGGTTGACCCTGAAATCCATCAAGCTGAGATTGAGATCCAGCATTCTGAGACTGAGATCCATCGCACTGAGACTGAGATCCATCATGTTGAGACTGAGATCCATCATGCTGAGACTGGGATCCATCACACTGAGACTGAGATTCATCATGCTGAGACAGAGATCCATCATGGTGACACTGAGATCCATCCTTCTGAGACAGAGACCTATCACACTGAGACAGAAATCCATCATGATGAGGATGAGATCCATCATGCTGAGACTGAGATCCATCATGCAGAGACTGAGATCCATCATGCAGAGACTGAGATCCATCATGCTGAGTCTGAGATCCATCGCACTGAGACTGAGATGCATCGCACTGAGACTGAGATGCATCGCACTGAGACTCAGATCCATCATGCTGAGACTGAGATACATTGCACTGAGACTGAGATGCATCGCACTGAGACTCAGATCCATCATGCTGAGAATGAGTTACATCGCACTGAGACTGCGCTCCCTCATGCTGACTCTGAGATCCATAATGCTGAGACTGAGTTCCATCACACTGAGAGTGAGATCCATCATGTTGAGACTGAGATCCATCACATTGAGACAGAAATCCATCATACTGGGACTGAGATCCATCCTGCTGAGACCGAGATCCAACTGCTCAGATCCATCATGGTGAGACTGAGATCCATCGCACTGAGACATAGATCCATCACACTGAGACTGAGATGCATCATTCTGGGTCTGAGATGCATCATGCTAAGACTGAGATCCATCATGCTGAGACTGAGATCCATCATGCTGAGACTAAGATTCATCATGCTGAGACTGAGATCCATCACACAGAGATTGAGATGCATCATACTGAGACTGAGTTTCATTATGCCGAGACCGAGATCCATCGTGCTGAGACTGAGATCGATCACACTGAGACTGAGATCCATCATGCTGATTCTGATATCCATCATTCTGAGACTGAGATCCATCATGCTGATACTGAGATCCATCACACTGAGACTGAAATCCATCACACTGAGACTGAGATCCCTAATGCTGAGACAGAGATCCATCCTGCTGAGACTGAGATCCATCCTGCTGAGACTGAGATCCATCATGCAGAGACTGAGATCCATCACACTGAGACTGAGGTCTATCATGCTGAGAATGAGGTCCATCATACTGAGACTGAGATGCATCATGCTGAGACTGAGATCCATCACATTGAGACTGAGATCCATCATGCTGAGACTGAGATCCATCATGCTGATACTGAGAACCATCATGCTGAGACTGAGATCTATCACACTGAGACAGAAATTAATCATGCTGAGGATCAGATCCATCATGCTGAGACTGAGATCCATCATGCAGAGATTGAGATCCATTATACTGAGACTGAGATCCATCATACTGAGACTGAGATCCATCGCATTGAGACTGAGATCCATCATGCTGAGACTGAGATCCATCATGCTGAGACTGAGATCCATCGCATTGGGACTGAGATCCATCATGCTGAGACTGAGATCCATCAGGCAGAGAGTGAGGTCCATCACACTGAGACTGCGATCTATCATGCGTAGACAGAGAACCGTCTGCTCGGATCACTGGTGCTGAGACTGAGATCCATCACGCTGAGACAGATATCCATCATGCTGCTTCTGAGATCCGTCATGCTGTGACTGAGATCCATCATGCTGAGACAGAGAACCATCATGCTGATCCAGAGAGCAATCATACTGAAACTGAAATGCATTGCACTAAGACTTTTATCTTAAATGCTGAGACTGAGATCAATCATGCTGTGACTGACTACCATTGTACTGAGACAGAGAAGCATCATGCTGAGACTGAGATCCATTATGCTGAGACTGAGATCCAACATGGTGACACAGAGATCCATCGCACTGTGACTATGATCTATCATGCTGTGATTGAGATCCATCATTCTGAGACTGAGATCCATCATGCTGAAACTGAGATCAGTCACAGTGAGACAGAAATCCATCATGCTGTGACTGAGGTCTATCACACTGAGACAGAAATCCATCATGCTGAGAAGTAGATCCATCATGCTGAGACTGTGAAGCATCATGCTGATCCAGAGAGCCATCTAACTGGAACTGAAATGTATTGTACTAAGACTTTGATCTTTCATGCTGAGACTGAGATCCATCATGCTGTGACTGAGTTCCATTGTACTGAGACTGAGAACTATCACACTGAGACTGAGATCCATCACATTGAGACTGAGATCCATCATGCTGAGACTGAGATCCATCGCACAGTGACTGGGATCCATCGCACTGAGACAGAGAAACATCATGCAGAGACGGAGATACGTCATGCTGAGACTGAGATCCATCACACTGAGACTGAGATCCATCATGCTGACTCTGAGATCCATAATGCTGAGAGTGAGTTCCATCACACTGAGAGTGAGAGCCATCATGTTGAGACTGAGATCCATCACATTGAGACAGAAAACAATCATACTGGGACTGAGATCCATCCTGCTGAGACTGAGATCCAACTGCTCAGATCCATCACGGAAGGAATGAGATCCATCGTGGTGACACTGAGATCCATCCTGCTGAGAAAGAGATCTATCACACTGAGACAGAAATCCATCATGCTGAGGATGAGATCCATCATGCTGAGACTGAGATCCATCATGCTGAGACTGTGATCCATCATGCTGAGACTGAGATCTATCACACTGAGACAGAAATCCATCATGCTGAGGATGAGATCCTTCATGCTGAGACTGAGATCCATCATGCAGAGAAAGAGATCCATCATGCTGTCACTGAGATCCATCATGCTGAGAGTGAGATCCATCACACTGAGACTGAGGTCTATCAAACTGAAACTGAGATCCATCATGCTGAGAGTGAGATCCATCTTGCTGAGATTGAGATCCGACGCACTGAGACTGAGATCCATCAGTTGAGACCGAGATCCATTGTGCTGAGACTGAGATGCATCACAATGAGTCTGAGATCCATCATGCTGCGACAGATATCCATCACCTGAGACTGAGATACATCGCACTGAGACTGAGATGCATCGCACTGAGACTCAGATCCATCATGCTGAGAGTGAGATACATTGCACTGAGACTGCGCTCCATCATGCTGACTCTGAGATCCATAATGCCTGGACTGAGTTCCATCACACTGAGAGTGAGATCCATCATGTTGACCCTGAGATCCATCACATTGAGACAGAAATCCATCATACTGGGACTGAGATCCATCCTGCTGAGACCGAGATCCAACTGCTCAGATCCATCATGGTGAGAATGAGATCCATCGCACTGAGACATAGATCCATCACACTGAGACTGAGATGCATTATGCTGAGAGTGAGATCCATCATGCTGAGACTAAGTTTCATCATTTTGAGACTGAGATCCAGCACACAGACGTTGAGATGCATGATACTGAGACTGAGTTCCATTATGCCACGAACAAGATCCATCGTGCTGAGACTGACATCGATCACACTGAGACTGAGATCCATCATGCTGATACTGAGATCCATCATGCTGATTCTGAGATCCATCATTCTGAGACTGAGATCCATCATGCTGAGACTGGGATCCATCACACTGAGACTGAGATTCATCATGCTGAGACAGAGATCCATCGTGGTGACACTGAGATCCATCCTGCTGAGACAGAGACCTATCACACTGAGACAGAAATCCATCATGATGAGGATGAGATCCATCATGCTGAGACTGAGATCCATCATGCAGAGACTGAGATGCATCATGCTGAGACTGAGATCGATCACACGGAGACTGAGATCCATCATGTTGCGATTGAGAACGATCATGCTGTGACTGAGATCATTGCACTGAGACTGAGATCCATCATGCTGAGACTGTGATCCTTCACAGTGAGACTGAGATCCATCATGCTGAGACTGAGATCCATCATGTTGAGACTGAGATCCATCGTGCTGAGACTGAGATCTATCACACTGAGACAGAAATCCATCATGCTGAGGATGAGATCCATCATGCTGAGACTGAGATCCATCATGCTGAGACTGAGATCCATCATGCTGACTGAGATCGATCACACGGAGACTGAGATCCATCATGTTGCGATTGAGAACCATCATGCTGTGACTGAGATCATTGCACTGAGACTGAGAGCCATCATGCTGAGACTGAGATCCATCACAGTGAGACTGAGAGCCATCACACTGACACTGAGATCCATCACACTGAGACTGAGATCCATCATGCTGAGACTGAGATCCTTCACAGAGAGACTGAGATCCATCACACTGACACTGAGATCCATCACACTGAGACTGAGATCCATCGCACTGAGACTGAGATCCATCATGCTGAAGCTGAGAACCACCATACTGAGACTGAGATCATTCACGGAGAGACTGAGATCCATCTGGTTGAGACTGAAATCCATCAAGCTGAGATTGAGATCCATCATGCTGAGACTGAGATCCATCGCACTGAGACTGAGATCCATCATGCTGAGACTGAGATCCATCATGCTGAGATTGAGATCCATTGCACTGAGACTGAGATCCATCAGTTGAGACCGAGATCCATTGTGCTGATCCTGAGATCCATCACAATGAGTCTGAGATCCATCATGCAGCGACAGATATCCATCGACTGAGGCTGAGAACCATCGTGCTGTGATATGAGATCCATCATGCTGAGACTGAGATCCATCATGCTGAGACTGAGATGCATCATGCTGAGACTGAGATCGATCACACGGTGACTGAGATCCATCATGTTGCGATTGAGAACGATCATGCTGTGACTGAGATCATTGCACTGAGACTGAGAGCCATCATGCTGAGACTGAGATCCATCACACAGAGATTGAGATGCATCATACTGAGACTGAGTTTCATTATGCCGAGACCGAGATCCATCGTGCTGAGACTGAGATCGATCACACTGAGACTGAGATCCATCATGCTGATTCTGAGATCCATCATTCTGAGACTGAGATCCATCATGCTGAGACTGAGATCCAACGCACTGAGACTGAGATCCATCAGTTGAGACCGAGAACCATTGTGCTGAGACTGAGATGCATCACAATGAGTCTGAGATCCATCATGCTGTGACAGATATCCATCACCTGAGACTGAGATACATCGCACTGAGACTGAGATGCATCGCACTGAGACTCAGATCTATCATGCTGAGAGTGAGATCCATTGCACTGAGACTATGATCCATCATGCTGTGACTGAGATCCATCATGCAGTGACTGAGATCCATCATTCTGAGACTGAAATCCATCATGCTGAGACTGAAATCCGTCACACTGAGACAGAGATCCATCATGCTGTGACTGAGATCCATCATGCTGAGACTGAGATCTATCACACTGAGACAGAAATCCATCATGCTGAGGATGAGCTCCATCATGCTGAGACTGAGATCCATCACACTGAGACTGAGATCCATCATGCTGAGACTCAGATCCATCATGCTGAGACTGAGATCGATCACACGCAGACTGAGATCCATCATATTGCGATTGAGAACCATCATGCTGTGACTGAGATCATTGCACTGAGACTGAGATCCATCATGCTGAGACTGAGATCCATTACAGTGAGACTGAGAGCCATCATGATGAGACTGAGATCCATCATGCTGAGACTGAGATCCAACAGACTGAGAGTGAGATCCATCATGCTGTCACTGAGATCCATCATGCTGAGAGTGAGATCCATCACACTGAGACTGAGGTCTATCAAACTGAAACTGAGATCCATCATGCTGAGAGTGAGATCCATCTTGCTGAGATTGAGATCCATCTTGCTGAGATTGAGATCCAACGCACTGAGACTGAGATCCATCAGTTGAGACCGAGATCCATTGTGCTGAGACTGAGATGCATCACAATCAGTCTGAGATCCATCATGCTGCGACAGATATCCATCACCTGAGACTGAGATGCATTGCACTGAGACTGAGATGCATCGCACTGAGACTCAGATCCATCATGCTGAGAGTGAGATACATTGCACTGAGACTGCGCTCCATCATGCTGACTCTGAGATCCATAATGCTGAGACTGAGTTCCATCACACTGAGAGTGAGATCCATCATGTTGAGACTGAGATCCATCACATTGAGTCAGAAATCCATCATACTGGGACTGAGATCAATCCTGCTGAGACCGAGATCCAACTGCTCAGATCCATCATGGTGAGACTGAGATCCATTGCACTGAGACATAGATCCAACACACTGAGACTGAGATGCATCATTCTGGGACTAAGATCCATCATGCTAAGATTGAGATCCATCATGCTGAGACTGAGATCCATTGCAATGAGACTGAGATCCCTCAGACTTAGACTGAGATCCATCGCACTGAGCCTGAGATCCATCATGCTGAGACTGAGATCCATCATGCTGAGACTAAGATTCATCATGCTGAGACTGAGATCCAGCACACAGAGGTTGAGATGCATCATACTGAGACTGAGTTCCATCATGCCACGACCAAGATCGATTGTGCTGAGACTGAAATCGATCACACTGAGACTGAGATCCATCATGCTGATTCTGAGATCCATCTCGCTGATTCTCAGATCCATCATTCTGAGACTGAGATCCATCACGCTGAGACTGAGATCCATCACACTGAGACTGAGATCCATCATGCTGAGACAGAGATCCATCGTGGTGACACTGAGATCCATCCTGCTGAGACAGAGATCTATCATACTGAGACAGAAATCCATCATGCTGAGGATGAGATCCATCATGCTGAGACTGAGATCCATCATGCAGAGACTGAGATCCATCATGCAGAGACTGAGATCCATCATGCTGAGACTGAGATCTATCGCACTGAGACTGAGATCCATCATGCTGAGGATGAGATCCATCACACTGAGACTGAGATCCATCATGCAGAGACTGAGATCCATCATGCTGAGACTGAGATCCATCATGCAGAGACTGAGATCCATCATGCTGAGACTGAGATCGATCACACGGAGACTGAAATTCATCATGTTGCGATTGAGAACGATCATGCTGTGACTGAGATCATTGCACTGAGACTGAGATCCATCATGCTGAGACTGAGATCCTTCACAGTGAGACTGAGATCCACCATACTGAGACTGAGATCCTTCACAGAGAGACTGAGATCCATCATGCTGAGACTGAGATCCATCATGCAGAGACTGAGATCCATCATGCTGAGACTGAGATCGATCACACGGAGACTGAAATTCATCATGTTGCGATTGAGAATGATCATGCTGTGACTGAGATCATCGCACTGAGACTGAGAGCCATCATGCTGAGACTGAGATCCATCACACTGAGAATGAGATCCATCATGGTGAAGCTGAGAACCACCATACTGAGACTGAGATCATTCATGGAGAGACTGAGATCCATCCGGTTGAGACTGAAATCCATCAAGCTGAGATTGAGATCCATCATGCTGAGACTGGGATCCATCATGCTGAGACTGAGATCCATGATGCTGAGATTGAGACCAATCGCATTGAGACTGAGATCCATCATGCCAAGAATGAGATCCATTGCACTCAGACTGGGATCCATCATTATGAGACTGAAATCCATCCTGCTCAGACTGAGAGTCATCGCCCTGAGACTGAGATGCTTCGCACTGAGATTGAGATCCATCACGCTAAGGCTGAGATCCATCATGCTAAGACAGATCCATCGCACTGAGAATGAGATCCATCATGCTGAGACACAGATCCATCACGCTGAGACTGAGATGCTTTGCACTGAGATTGAGATCCATCACACTAAGACTGAGATCCATCATGCTGAGACTGAGATCCATCGCACTGAGACTGAGATCCATCATGCTGAGACTGAGATCCTTCATGCTGAGACTGGGATTCATTGCACTAAGTCTGAGACGCTTCATGCTGACACTGATATCAATCATGCTGAGCCTGAGATCCATCACACTGAGACTGAGACCCAACAAACTGAAACTGTGATCCATCATGCTGAGACAGAGATCCATCACACTGAGAATTAGATCCATCAAGATGAGACTGAGAACCCTCATTCAGACACTGAGATCCATCATCCTGAGACTGAGATCCTTTGCACTGGGACTGAGATCAGTGATGCTGAGACTGTGATCCATCCTGCTGAGACAGAGGTCTGTCATGCTGAGACTGAAATCCATCACACTGAGACTGAAATCCATCACCCTGAAATTGAGATCAATCATGCTGAGAGGGTGATAATGACACTGAGACTGAGATCCATCATGCTGAGTCGCTTTTCCATCACACTGTGACTGAGTTCCATCATGCTGAGCCTGAGATCCATCGCACTGAGACTCAGATTCATCACACTGAGACTGAGATGCATCATGCTGAGAATAAGATCTATCACACTGAGATTAATATCCATCATGCAAAAACTGAGATCCATCATGCTGAGACTGAGATCCTTCATGCTGAGACTGAGATTCATTGCACGAAGTCTGAGATGCTTCATGCTGACACTGATATCAATCATGCTGAGCCTGAGATCCATCACACTGAGACTGAGACCCAACAAACTGAAACTGTGATCCATCATGCTGAGACAGAGATCCATCGCGCTGAGAATTAGATCCATCAAGATGAGACTGAGAACCCTTATTCAGATACTGAGATCCATCATCCTGAGACTGAGATCAATGATGCTGAGACTGTGATCCATCTTGCTGAGACTGTGATCCATCAAACTGAGATTGAGATCAATCATGCTGAGAGTGAGATAATGATGCTGTGACTGAGATCCATCATGCTGAGTCTCAGATCCATCACACTGATACTGAAATCCATCATGCTGAGCCTGAGAACTATCGCACTGAGACACAGATTCATCACACTGAGACTGAGATGCATCATTCTGTGATTGAGATCCATCACACTGAGACTAAGATCTATCATGCAAAAACTGCGATCCATCATGCCGAGAATGAGATCCATCGCCCTGAGACTGAGATGCTTCACACTGAGATTGAGATCCATCATGCCGAGACTGAGATCCATCGCACTAAGACTGAGATCCATCATGCTGAGACTGAGATCCATCGCACTGAGAATGAGATCCATCATGCTGAGACTGAGATGCATCACAAGTATAATGTGATCCATCATGCCAAGAATGAGATCCATTGCACTGAGACTGAGATCCATCATGCTGAGACTGAGATCCATCGTGAAAAGACTGAGATCCGAAAAACAGAGGCTAAGATTCATCGCACTGATACTGAGTTCAATAATACTGAGACTGAGATACATGTTGCTGAGAATATTTCCATTATGCGGTGATTGAGATCCATCGCATTGAGACTGAGTTCCACCATGCCAAGCATGAGAGCCATTGCACTGATACTGAGATCCATCATGCCAAGAATGAGATCCATTGCACTGAGACTGAGATTCATCATGCCAAGAATGAGATCCATTGCACTGAGACTGAGATCCATCATGCTGAGACTGAGATCCTTCATGCTGAGACTGGGATTCATTGCACTAAGTCTGAGACGCTTCATGCTGACACTGATATCAATCATGCTGAGCCTGAGATCCATCACACTGAGACTGAGACCCAACAAACTGAAACTGTGATCCATCATGCTGAGACAGGGATCCATCACACTGAGAATTAGATCCATCAAGATGAGACTGAGAACGCTCATTCAGACACTGAGATCCATCATCCTGAGACTGAGATCCTTTGCACTGGGACTGAGATCAATGATGCTGAGACTGTGATCCATCATGCTGAGACTGAGATCCATCACACTGAGAATTAGGTCCATCAAGATGAGACTGAGAACGCTCATTCAGACACTGAGATCCATCATCCAGAGACTGAGATCCTTTGCACTGGGACTGAGATCAATGATGCTGAGACTGTGATCCATCTTGCTGAGACAGAGGTCTGTCATGCTGAGACTGAGATCCATCACACTGAGACTGAAATCCATCACCCTGAAATTGGGATCAATCATGCTGAGAGGGTGATAATGACGCTGAGACTGAGATCCATCATGCTGAGTCGCTTTTCCATCACACTGAGATTGAGTTCCATCATGCTGAGCATGAGATCCATCGCACTGAGACTCAGATTCAACACACAGAAACTGAGTTGCATCATGCTGAGAATGAGATCTATCACACTGAGATTAATATCCATCATGCAAAACTGAGATCCATCATGCTGACACTGAGATCCATCATGCTGAGACTGAGCTCCATCACCCTGAGACTGAGATGCTTCTCACTGAGTTTGAGATCCATCATGCCGAGACTGAGATCCATCATGCTGAGACTGAGATCCATCACCCTGAGACTGAGATGCTTCGCACTGATTTTGAGATCCATCATGCTGAGACTGAGATGCATCACAAGTATAATGAGATCCATCATGCTGAGACTGAGATCCTTCATGCTGAGACTGAGATTCATTGCACTAAGTCTGAGATGCTTCATGCTGACACTGATATCAATCATGCTGAGCCTGAGATCCATCACACTGAGACTGAGACCCAACAAACTGAAACTGTGATCCATCATGCTGAGACAGAGATCCATCACACTGAGAATTAGATCCATCAAGATGAGACTGAGAACCCTCATTCAGACACTGAGATCCATCATCCTGAGACTGAGATCCTTTGCACTGGGACTGAGATCAGTGATGCTGAGACTGTGATCCATCCTGCTGAGACAGAGGTCTGTCATGCTGAGACTGAAATCCATCACACTGAGACTGAAATCCATCACACTGAAATTGAGATCAAACATTCTGAGAGGGTGATAATGACACTGAGACTGAGATCCATCATGCTGAGTCGCTTTTCCATCACACTGTGACTGAGTTCCATCATGCTGAGCCTGAGATCCATCGCACTGAGACTCAGATTCATCACACTGAGACTGAGATGCATCATGCTGAGAATAAGATCTATCACACTGAGATTAATATCCATCATGCAAAAACTGAGATCCATCATGCTGAGACTGAGATCCTTCATGCTGAGACTGAGATTCATTGCACGAAGTCTGAGATGCTTCATGCTGACACTGATATCAATCATGCTGAGCCTGAGATCCATCACACTGAGACTGAGACCCAACAAACTGAAACTGTGATCCATCATGCTGAGACAGAGATCCATCGCACTGAGAATTAGATCCATCAAGATGAGACTGAGAACCCTTATTCAGATACTGAGATCCATCATCCTGAGACTGAGATCAATGATGCTGAGACTGAGATCCATCTTGCTGAGACTGTGATCCATCAAACTGAGATTGAGATCAATCATGCTGAGAGTGAGATAATGATGCTGTGACTGAGATCCATCATGCTGAGTCTCAGATCCATCACACTGATACTGAAATCCATCATGCTGAGCCTGAGAACTATCGCACTGAGACACAGATTCATCACACTGAGACTGAGATGCATCATTCTGTGATTGAGATCCATCACACTGAGACTAAGATCCATCATGCACAAACTGCGATCCATCATGCCGAGAATGAGATTCATCGCCCTGAGACTGAGATGCTTCACATTGAGATTGAGATCCATCATGCCGAGACTGAGATCCATCGCACTAAGACTGAGATCCATCATGCTGAGACTGAGATCCATCGCACTGAGAATGAGATCCATCATGCTGAGACTGAGATGCATCACAAGTATAATGTGATCCATCATGCCAAGAATGAGTTCCATTGCACTGAGACTGAGATCCATCATGCTGAGACTGAGATCCATCGTGAAAAGACTGAGATCCGAAAAACAGAGGCTAAGATTCATCGCACTGATACTGAGTTCAATAATGCTGAGACTGAGATACATGTTGCTGAGAATATTTCCATTATGCGGTGATTGAGATCCATCGCATTGAGACTGAGTTCCATCATGCCAAGCATGAGAGCCATTGCACTGATACTGAGATCCATCATGACAAGAATGAGATCCATTGCACTGAGACTGAGATTCATCATGCCAAGAATGAGATCCATTGCACTGAGACTGAGATCCATCATGCTGAGACTGAGATCCTTCATGCTGAGACTGGGATTCATTGCACTAAGTCTGAGACGCTTCATGCTGACACTGATATCAATCATGCTGAGCCTGAGATCCATCACACTGAGACTGAGACCCAATAAACTGAAACTGTGATCCATCATGCTGAGACAGGGATCCATCGCACTGAGAATTAGATCCATCAAGATGAGACTGAGAACCCTCATTCAGACACTGAGATCCATCATCCTGAGACTGAGATCCTTTGCACTGGGACTGAGATCAATGATGCTGAGACTGTGATCCATCTTGCTGAGACAGAGGTCTGTCATGCTGAGACTGAGATCCATCACACTGAGACTGAAATCCATCACCCTGAAATTGAGATCAATCATGCTGAGAGGGTGATAATGACGCTGAGACTGAGATCCATCATGCTGAGTCGCTTTTCCATCACACTGAGATTGAGTTCCATCATGCTGAGCATGAGATCCATCGCACTGAGATTCAGATTCAACACACAGAGACTGAGTTGCATCATGCTGAGAATGAGATCTATCACACTGAGATTAATATCCATCATGCAAAACTGAGATCCATCATGCTGACACTGAGATCCATCATGCTGAGACTGAGCTCCATCACCCTGAGACTGAGATGCTTCTCACTGAGTTTGAGATCCATCATGGCGAGACTGAGATCCATCATGCTGAGACTGAGATCCATCGCACTGAGAATGAGATCCATCATGCTGAGACTGAGATCCTTCATGCTGAGACTGAGATTCATTGCACTGAGACTGAGACCCAACAAACTGAAACTGTGATCCATCATGCTGAGACAGTGATCCATCACACTGAGAATTAGATCCATCAGGATGAGACTGAGAACCCTCATTCAGACACTGAGATCCATCATCCTGAGACTGAGATCCTTTGCACTGGGACTGAGATCAATGATGCTGAGACTGTGATCCATCCTGCTGAGACAGAGGTCTGTCATGCTGAGACTGAAATCCATCACACTGAAATTGAGATCAAACATGCTGAGAGGGTGATAATGACACTGAGACTGAGATCCATCATGCTGAGTCACTTTTCCATCACACTGTGACTGAGTTCCATCATGCTGAGCCTGAGATCCATCGCACTGAGACTCAGATTCATCACACTGAGACTGAGATGCATCATGCTGAGAATAAGATCTATCACACTGAGATTAATATCCATCATGCAAAAACTGAGATCCATCATGCTGAGAATGAGATCCATCGCCCTGAGACTGAGATGCTTCGCACTGAGTTTGAGATCCATCATGCCGAGACTGAGATCCATCATGCTGAGACTGAGATGCATCACAAGTATAATGAGATCCATCATGCTGAGACTGAGATCATTCATGCTGAGACTGAGATCCTTCATGCTGAGACTGAGATTCATTGCACTAAGTCTGAGATGCTTCATGCTGACACTGATATCAATCATGCTGAGCCTGAGATCCATCACACTGAGACTGAGACCCAACAAACTGAAACTGTGATCCATCATGCTGAGACTGAGATCCATCACTCTGAGAATTAGATCCATCAAGATGAGACTGAGAACCCTCATTCAGACACTGAGATCCATCATCCTGAGACTGAGATCCTTTGCACTGGGACTGAGATCAGTGATGCTGAGACTGTGATCCATCCTGCTGAGACAGAGGTCTGTCATGCTGAGACTGAAATCCATCACACTGAAATTGAGATCAAACATTCTGAGAGGGTGATAATGACACTGAGACTGAGATCCATCATGCTGAGTCGCTTTTCCATCACACTGTGACTGAGTTCCATCATGCTGAGCCTGAGATCCATCGCACTGAGACTCAGATTCATCACACTGAGCCTGAGATCCATCGCACTGAGACACAGATTCATCACACCGAGACTGAGATGCATCATGCTGAGAATAAGATCTATCACACTGAGATTAATATCCATCATGCAAAAACTGAGATCCATCATGCTGAGAATGAGATCCATCGCCCTGAGACTGAGATGCTTCTCACTGAGTTTGAGATCCATCATGCCGAGACTGAGATCCATCATGCTGAGACTGAGATCCATCACCCTGAGACTGAGATGCTTCGCACTGAGTTTGAGATCCATCATGCTGAGACTGAGATGCATCACAAGTATAATGAGTTCCATCATGCCAAGAATGAGATCCATTGCACTGAGACTGAGATCCATCATGCTGAGACTGAGATCCTTCATGCTGAGACTGAGATCCATTGCACTAAGTCTGAGATGCTTCATGCTGACACTGATATCAATCATGCTGAGCCTGAGATCCATCACACTGAGACTGGGACCCAACAAACTGAAACTGTGATCCATCATGCTGAGACAGAGATCCATCGCACTGAGAATTAGATCCATCAAGATGAGACTGAGAACCCTTATTCAGATACTGAGATCCATCATCCTGAGACTGAGATCAATGATGCTGAGACTGTGATCCATCTTGCTGAGACTGTGATCCATCAAACTGAGATTGAGATCAATCATGCTGAGAGTGAGATAATGATGCTGTGACTGAGATCCATCATGCTGAGTCTCAGATCCATCACACTGATACTGAAATCCATCATGCTGAACCTGAGAACTATCGCACTGAGACACAGATTCATCACACTGAGACTGAGATGCATCATTCTGTGATTGAGATCCATCACACTGAGACTAAGATCCATCATGCAAAAACTGCGATCCATCATGCCGAGAATGAGATCCATCGCCCTGAGACTGAGATGCTTCACACTGAGATTGAGATCCATCATGCCGAGACTGAGATCCATCGCACTAAGACTGAGATCCATCATGCTGAGACTGAGATCCATCGCACTGAGAATGAGATCCATCATGCTGAGACTGAGATGCATCACAAGTATAATGTGATCCATCATGCCAAGAATGAGATCCATTGCACTGAGACTGAGATCCATCATGCTGAGACTGAGATCCATCGTGGAAAGACTGAGATCCGAAAAACAGAGGCTAAGATTCATCGCACTGATACTGAGTTCAATAATGCTGAGACTGAGATACATGTTGCTGAGAATATTTCCATTATGCGGTGATTGAGATCCATCGCATTGAGACTGAGTTCCATCATGCCAAGCATGAGAGCCATTGCACTGAGACTGAGATCCATCATGCTGAGACTGAGATCCATCGTGGAAAGACTGAGATCCGAAAAACAGAGGCTAAGATTCATCGCACTGATACTGAGTTCAATAATGCTGAGACTGAGATACATGTTGCTGAGAATATTTCCATTATGCGGTGATTGAGATCCATCGCATTGAGACTGAGTTCCATCATGCCAAGCATGAGAGCCATTGCACTGATACTGAGATCCATCATGCCAAGACTGAGATCCATCGCACTAAGACTGAGATCCATCATGCTGAGACTGAGATCCATCGCACTGAGAATGAGATCCATCATGCTGAGACTGAGATGCATCACAAGTATAATGTGATCCATCATGCCAAGAATGAGATCCATTGCACTGAGACTGAGATCCATCATGCTGAGACTGAGATCCATCGTGGAAAGACTGAGATCCGAAAAACAGAGGCTAAGATTCATCGCACTGATACTGAGTTCAATAATGCTGAGACTGAGATACATGTTGCTGAGAATATTTCCATTATGCGGTGATTGAGATCCATCGCATTGAGACTGAGTTCCATCATGCCAAGCATGAGAGCCATTGCACTGATACTGAGATCCATCATGCCAAGAATGAGATCCATTGCACTGAGACTGAGATTCATCATGCCAAGAATGAGATCCATTGCACTGAGACTGAGATCAATCATGCTGAGACTGAGATCCTTCATGCTGAGACTGGGATTCATTGCACTAAGTCTGAGACGCTTCATGCTGACACTGATATCAATCATGCTGAGCCTGAGATCCATCACACTGAGACTGAGACACAACAAACTGAAACTGTGATCCATCATGCTGAGACAGGGATCCATCGCACTGAGAATTAGATCCATCAAGATGAGACTGAGAACCCTCATTCAGACACTGAGATCGATCATCCTGAGACTGAGATCCTTTGCACTGGGACTGAGATCAATGATGCTGAGACTGTGATCCATCTTGCTGAGACAGAGGTCTGTCATGCTGAGACTGAGATCCATCACACTGAGACTGAAATCCATCACCCTGAAATTGAGATCAATCATGCTGAGAGGGTGATAATGACGCTGAGACTGAGATCCATCATGCTGAGTCGCTTTTCCATCACACTGAGATTGAGTTCCATCATGCTGAGCATGAGATCCATCGCACTGAGACTCAGATTCAACACACAGAGACTGAGTTGCATCATGCTGAGAATGAGATCTATCACACTGAGATTAATATCCATCATGCAAAACTGAGATCCATCATGCTGACACTGAGATCCATCACCCTGAGACTGAGATGCTTCTCACTGAGTTTGAGATCCATCATGCCGAGACTGAGATCCATCATGCTGAGACTGAGATCCATCACCCTGAGACTGAGATGCTTCGCACTGAGTTTGAGATCCATCATGCTGAGACTGAGATGCATCACAAGTATAATGAGATCCATCATGCTGAGACTGAGATCCTTCATGCTGAGACTGAGATTCATTGCACTAAGCCTGAGATGCTTCATGCTGACACTGATATCAATCATGCTGAGCCTGAGATCCATCACACTGAGACTTAGACCCAACAAACTGAAACTGTGATCCATCATGCTGAGACTGAGATCCATCACACTGAGAATTAGATCCATCAAGATGAGACTGAGAACCCTCATTCAGACACTGAGATCCATCATCCTGAGACTGAGATCCTTTGCACTGGGACTGAGATCAGTGATGCTGAGACTGTGATCCATCCTGCTGAGACAGAGGTCTGTCATGCTGAGACTGAAATCCATCACACTGAAATTGAGATCAAACATGCTGAGAGGGTGATAATGACACTGACACTGAGATCCATCATGCTGAGTCGCTTTTCCATCACACTGAGACTGAGTTCCATCATGCTGAGCCTGAGATCCATCGCACTGAGATTCAGATTCATCACACTGAGACTGAGATGCATCATGCTGAGAATAAGATCTATCACACTGAGATTAATATCCATCATGCAAAAACTGAGATCCATCATGCTGAGAATGAGATCCATCGCCCTGAGACTGAGATGCTTCTCACTGAGTTTGAGATCCATCATGCCGAGACTGAGATCCATCATGCTGAGACTGAGATCCATCACCCTGAGACTGAGATGCTTCGCACTGAGTTTGAGATCCATCATGCCAAGAATGAGACTGAGATGCATCACAAGTATAATGAGATCCATCATGCCAAGAATGAGATCCATTGCACTGAGACTGAGATCCATCATGCTGAGACTGAGATCCTTCATGCTGAGACTGAGATTCATTGCACTAAGTCTGAGTTGCTTCATGCTGACACTGATATCAATCATGCTGAGCCTGAGATCCATCACACTGAGACTGAGACCCAACAAACTGAAACTGTGATCCATCATGCTGAGACAGAGATCCATCGCACTGAGAATTAGATCCATCAAGATGAGACTGAGAACCCTTATTCAGATACTGAGATCCATCATCCTGAGACTGAGATCAATGATGCTGAGACTGTGATCCATCTTGCTGAGACTGTGATCCATCAAACTGAGATTGAGATCAATCATGCTGAGAGTGAGATAATGATGCTGAGACTGAGATCCATCATGCTGAGTCTCAGATCCATCACACTGATACTGAAATCCATCATGCTGAGCCTGAGATCAATCACACTGAGACACAGATTCATCACACTGAGACTGAGATGCATCATTCTGTGAATGAGATCCATCACACTGAGACTAAGATCCATCATGCAAAAACTGCGATCCATCATGCCGAGAATGAGATTCATCGCCCTGAGACTGAGATGCTTCACACTGAGATTGAGATCCATCATGCCGAGACTGAGATCCATCGCACTAAGACTGAGATCCATCATGCTGAGACTGAGATCCATCGCACTGAGAATGAGATCCATCATGCTGAGACTGAGATGCATCACAAGTATAATGTGATCCATCATGCCAAGAATGAGTTCCATTGCACTGAGACTGAGATCCATCATGCTGAGACTGAGATCCTTCATGCTGAGACTGGGATTCATTGCACTAAGTCTGAGATGCTTCATGCTGACACTGATATCAATCATGCTGAGCCTGAGATCCATCACACTGAGACTGAGACCCAACAAACTGAAACTGTGATCCATCATGCTGAGACAGGGATCCATCGCACTGAGAATTAGATCCATCAAGATGAGACTGAGAACCCTCATTCAGACACTGAGATCGATCATCCTGAGACTGAGATCCTTTGCACTGGGACTGAGATCAATGATGCTGAGACTGTGATCCATCTTGCTGAGACAGAGGTCTGTCATGCTGAGACTGAGATCCATCACACTGAGACTGAAATCCATCACCCTGAAATTGAGATCAATCATGCTGAGAGGGTGATAATGACGCTGAGACTGAGATCCATCATGCTGAGTCGCTTTTCCATCACACTGAGATTGAGTTCCATCATGCTGAGCATGAGATCCATCGCACTGAGATTCAGATTCAACACACAGAGACTGAGTTGCATCATGCTGAGAATGAGATCTATCACACTGAGATTAATATCCATCATGCAAAAACTGAGATGCATCATGCTGACACTGAGATCCATCATGCTGAGACTGAGCTCCATCACCCTGAGACTGAGATGCTTCTCACTGAGTTTGAGATCCATCATGGAGAGACTGAGATCCATCATGTTGAGACTGAGATCCATCACCCTGAGACTGAGATGCTTCGCACTGAGTTTGAGATCCATCATGGCGAGACTGAGATCCATCATGCTGAGACTGAGATCCATCGCACTGAGAATGAGATCCATCATGCTGAGACTGAGATCCTTCATGCTGAGACTGAGATTCATTGCACTGAGACTGAGACCCAACAAACTGAAACTGTGATCCATCATGCTGAGACAGTGATCCATCACACTGAGAATTAGATCCATCAGGATGAGACTGAGAACCCTCATTCAGACACTGAGATCCATCATCCTGAGACTGAGATCCTTTGCACTGGGACTGAGATCAATGATGCTGAGACTGTGATCCATCCTGCTGAGACAGAGGTCTGTCATGCTGAGACTGAAATCCATCACACTGAAATTGAGATCAAACATGCTGAGAGGGTGATAATGACACTGAGACTGAGATCCATCATGCTGAGTCGCTTTTCCATCACACTGTGACTGAGTTCCATCATGCTGAGCCTGAGATCCATCGCACTGAGACTCAGATTCATCACACCGAGACTGAGATGCATCATGCTGAGAATAAGATCTATCACACTGAGATTAATATCCATCATGCAAAAACTGAGATCCATCATGCTGAGAATGAGATCCATCGCCCTGAGACTGAGATGCTTCGCACTGAGTTTGAGATCCATCATGCCGAGACTGAGATCCATCATGCTGAGACTGAGATCCATCACCCTGAGACTGAGATGCTTCGCACTGAGTTTGAGATCCATCATGCTGAGACTGAGATGCATCACAAGTATAATGAGATCCATCATGCTGAGACTGAGATCCTTCATGCTGAGACTGAGATTCATTGCACTAAGTCTGAGATGCTTCATGCTGACACTGATATCAATCATGCTGAGCCTGAGATCCATCACACTGAGACTGAGACCCAACAAACTGAAACTGTGATCCATCATGCTGAGACTGAGATCCATCGCACTGAGAATTAGATCCATCAAGATGAGACTGAGAACCCTCATTCAGACACTGAGATCCATCATCCTGAGACTGAGATCCTTTGCACTGGGACTGAGATCAGTGATGCTGAGACTGTGATCCATCTTGCTGAGACAGAGGTCTGTCATGCTGAGACTGAAATCCATCACACTGAAATTGAGATCAAACATGCTGAGAGGGTGATAATGACACTGAGACTGAGATCCATCATGCTGAGTCGCTTTTCCATCACACTGTGACATCATGCTGAGCCTGAGATCCATCGCACTGAGACTCAGATTCATCACACCGAGACTGAGATGCACCATGCTGAGAATAAGATCTATCACACTGAGATTAATATCCATCATGCAAAAACTGAGATCCATCATGCTGAGAATGAGATCCATCGCCCTGAGACTGAGATGCTTCTCACTGAGTTTGAGATCCATCATGCCGAGACTGAGATCCATCATGCTGAGACTGAGATCCATCACCCTGAGACTGAGATGCTTCGCACTGAGTTTGAGATCCATCATGCTGAGACTGAGATGCATCACAAGTATAATGAGATCCATCATGCCAAGAATGAGATCCATCAGGCTGAGACTGAGATCCATCATGCCAAGAATGAGATCCATTGCACTGAGACTGAGATCCATCATGCTGAGACTGAGATCCTTCATGCTGAGACTGAGATTCATTGCACTAAGTCTGAGTTGCTTCATGCTGACACTGATATCAATCATGCTGAGCCTGAGATCCATCACACTGAGACTGAGACCCAACAAACTGAAACTTTGATCCATCATGCTGAGACAGAGATCCATCGCACTGAGAATTAGATCCATCAAGATGAGACTGAGAACCCTTATTCAGATACTGAGATCCATCATCCTGAGACTGAGATCAATGATGCTGAGACTGTGATCCATCTTGCTGAGACTGTGATCCATCAAACTGAGATTGAGATCAATCATGCTGAGAGTGAGATAATGATGCTGTGACTGAGATCCATCATGCTGAGTCTCAGATCCATCACACTGATACTGAAATCCATCATGCTGAGCCTGAGAACTATCGCACTGAGAAACAGATTCATCACACTGAGACTGAGATGCATCATTCTGTGATTGAGATCCATCACACTGAGACTAAGATCCATCATGCAAAAACTGCGATCCATCATGCCGAGAATGAGATCCATCGCCCTGAGACTGAGATGCTTCACACTGAGATTGAGATCCATCATGCCGAGACTGAGATCCATCGCACTAAGACTGAGATCCATCATGCTGAGACTGAGATCCATCGCACTGAGAATGAGATCCATCATGCTGAGACTGAGATGCATCACAAGTATAATGTGATCCATCATGCCAAGAATGAGATCCATTGCACTGAGACTGAGATCCATCATGCTGAGACTGAGATCCATCGTGAAAAGACTGAGATCCGAAAAACAGAGGCTAAGATTCATCGCACTGATACTGAGTTCAATAATGCTGAGACTGAGATACATGTTGCTGAGAATATTTCCATTATGCGGTGATTGAGATCCATCGCATTGAGACTGAGTTCCATCATGCCAAGCATGAGAGCCATTGCACTGATACTGAGATCCATCATGCCAAGAATGAGATCCATTGCACTGAGACTGAGATTCATCATGCCAAGAATGAGATCCATTGCACTGAGACTGAGATCCATCATGCTGAGACTGAGATCCTTCATGCTGAGACTGGGATTCATTGCACTAAGTCTGAGACGCTTCATGCTGACACTGATATCAATCATGCTGAGCCTGAGATCCATCACACTGAGACTGAGACCCAACAAACTGAAACTGTGATCCATCATGCTGAGACAGGGATCCATCGCACTGAGAATTAGATCCATCAAGATGAGACTGAGAACCCTCATTCAGACACTGAGATCCATCATCCTGAGACTGAGATCCTTTGCACTGGGACTGAGATCAATGATGCTGAGACTGTGATCCATCTTGCTGAGACAGAGGTCTGTCATGCTGAGACTGAGATCCATCACACTGAGACTGAAATCCATCACCCTGAAATTGAGATCAATCATGCTGAGAGGGTGATAATGACGCTGAGACTGAGATCCATCATGCTGAGTCGCTTTTCCATCACACTGAGATTGAGTTCCATCATGCTGAGCATGAGATCCATCGCACTGAGATTAATATCCATCATGCAAAAACTGAGATCCATCATGCTGACACTGAGATCCATCATGCTGAGACTGAGCTCCATCACCCTGAGACTGAGATGCTTCTCACTGAGTTTGAGATCCATCATGGAGAGACTGAGATCCATCATGTTGAGACTGAGATCCATCACCCTGAGACTGAGATGCTTCGCACTGAGCTTGAGATCCATCATGGCGAGACTGAGATCCATCATGCTGAGACTGAGATCCATCGCACTGAGAATGAGATCCATCATGCTGAGACTGAGATCCATCATGCTGAGACTGAGATTCATTGCACTGAGACTGAGACCCAACAAACTGAAACTGTGATCCATCATGCTGAGACAGTGATCCATCACACTGAGAATTAGATCCATCAGGATGAGACTGAGAACCCTCATTCAGACACTGAGATCCATCATCCTGAGACTGAGATCCTTTGCACTGGGACTGAGATCAATGATGCTGAGACTGTGATCCATCCTGCTGAGACAGAGGTCTGTCATGCTGAGACTGAAATCCATCACACTGAAATTGAGATCAAACATGCTGAGAGGGTGATAATGACACTGAGACTGAGTTCCATCATGCTGAGCCTGAGATCCATCGCACTGAGACTCAGATTCATCACACCGAGACTGAGATGCATCATGCTGAGAATAAGATCTATCACACTGAGATTAATATCCATCATGCAAAAACTGAGATCCATCATGCTGAGAATGAGATCCATCGCCCTGAGACTGAGATGCTTCGCACTGAGTTTGAGATCCATCATGCTGAGACTGAGATCCATCATGCTGAGACTGAGATCCATCACCCTGAGACTGAGATGCTTCGCACTGAGTTTGAGATCCATCATGCTGAGACTGAGATGCATCACAAGTATAATGAGATCCATCATGCCAAGAATGAGATCCATTGCACTGAGACTGAGATCCATCATGCTGAGACTGAGATTCTTCATGCTGAGACTGAGATTCATTGCAGTAAGTCTGAGATGCTTCATGCTGACACTGATATCAATCATGCTGAGCCTGAGATCCATCACACTGAGACTGAGACCCAACAAACTGAAACTGTGATCCATCATGCTGAGACAGAGATCCATCGCACTGAGAATTAGATCCATCAAGATGAGACTGAGAACCCTTATTCAGATACTGAGATCCATCATCCTGAGACTGAGATCAATGATGCTGAGACTGTGATCCATCTTGCTGAGACTGTGATCCATCAAACTGAGATTGAGATCAATCATGCTGAGAGTGAGATAATGATGCTGTGACTGAGATCCATCTTGCTGTGTCTCAGATCCATCACACTGATACTGAAATCCATCATGCTGAGCCTGAGAACTATCGCACTGAGACACAGATTCATCACACTGAGACTGAGATGCATCATTCTGTGATTGAGATCCATCACACTGAGACTAAGATCCATCATGCAAAAACTGCGATCCATCATTCCGAGAATGAGATCCATCGCCCTGAGACTGAGATGCTTCACACTGAGATTGAGATCCATCATGCCGAGACTGCGATCCATCGCACTAAGACTGAGATGCTTTGCACTGAGATTGAGATCCATCACACCGAGACTGAGATCAATCGCACTAAGACTGAGATCCATCATGCTGAGACTGAGATCCATCGCACTGAGAATGAGATCCATCATGCTGAGACTGAGATCCTTCATGCTGAGACTGAGATCCATCGTGAAAAGACTGAGATCCGAAAAACAGAGGCTAAGATTCATCGCACTGATACTGAGTTCAATAATGCTGAGACTGAGATCCATGTTGCTGAGAATAAGATCCATTATTCTGTGATTGAGATCCATCGCATTGAGACTGAGATCCATCATGCTAAGAATGAGATCCATTGCACTGATACTGAGATCCATCATGCCAAGAATGAGATCCATTGCACTGAGACTGAGATTCATCATGCCAAGAATGAGATCCATCGCACTGAGAATGAGATCCATCATGCTGAGACTGAGATCCTTCATGCTGGGACTGAGATTCATTGCACTAAGTCTGAGATGCTTCATGCTGACACTGATATCAATCATGCTGAGCCTGAGATCCATCACACTGAGACTGAGACCCAACATACTGAAACTGTGATCCATCATGCTGAGACAGGGATCCATCGCACTGAGGATTAGATCCATCAAGATGAGACTGAGAACCCTCATTCAGACACTGAGATCCATCATCCTGAGACTGAGATCCTTTGCACTGGGACTGAGATCAATGATGCTGAGACTGTGATCCATCCTGCTGAGACAGAGGTCTGTCATGCTGAGACTGAGATCCATCACACTGAGACTGAAATCCAACACCCTGAAATTGAGATCAATCATGCTGAGAGGGTGATAATGACGCTGAGACTGAGATCCATCATGCTGAGTCGCTTTTCCATCACACTGAGATTGAGTTCCATCATGCTGAGCCTGAGATCCTTCGCACTAAGACTCAGATTAAAGACACAGAGACTGAGTTGCATCATGCTGAGAATGAGATCTATCACACTGAGATTAATATCCATCATGCAAAAACTGAGATCCATCATGCTGACACTGAGATCCATCATGCTGAGACTGAGATCCATCACCCTGAGACTGAGATGCTTCGCACTGAGTTTGAGATCCATCATGGTGAGACTGAGATCCATCATTGTGAGACTGAGATCCATCACCCTGAGACTGAGATGCTTCACACTGAGTTTGAGATCCATCATGGCGAGACTGAGATCCATCACCCTGAGACTGAGATTCTTCGCACTGAGACTGAGATGCTTCGCACTGAGTTTGAGATCCATCATGGCGAGACTGAGATCCATCACCCTGAGACTGAGATGCTTCGCACTGAGTTTGAGATCCATCATGGCGAGACTGAGATCCATCATGCTGAGACTGAGATCCATCATGCTGAGACTGAGATCCATGATGCTGAGATTGAGATCCATCATGCTGAGATTGAGACCAATCGCATTGAGACTGAGATCCATCATGCCAAGAATGAGATCCATTGCACTGAGACTGAGATCCATCATTATGAGACTGAAATCCATCCTGCTCAGACTGAGAGTCATCGCCCTGAGACTGAGATGCTTCGCACTGAGATTGAGATCCATCATGCTGAGAATGAGATCCATCGCCCTGAGACTGAGATGCTTCACACTGAGATTGAGATCCATCATGCCGAAACTGAGATCCATAGCACTAAGACTGCGATCCATCATGCTGAGTCTGAGATCCATCATGAAGAGACTGAGATCCGAAAAACAGAGGCTACGATGCATCGCACTAATACTGAGTTCAATAATGCTGAGACTGAGATCCATGTTGCTGTGAATAAGATCCATTATGCTGTGATTGAGATCCATCACATTGAGACTGATATCCATCATGCCAAGAATGAGATCCATTGCACTGAGACTGAGATCCATCATGCCAAGAATGAGATCCATTGCAGTGAGACTGAGATCCATCATGCTGAGACTGAGATCCTTCATGCTGAGACTGAGATTCATTGCACTAAGTCTGAGATGCTTCATGCTGACACTGATATCAATCATGCTGAGCCTGAGATCCATCACAGTGAGACTGAGACCCAACAAACTGAAACTGTGATCTATCATGCTGAGACAGTGATCCATCGCACTGAGAATTAGATCCATCTAGATGAGACTGAGAAACCTCATTCAGACACTGAGATCCATCATCCTGAGACTGAGATCCTTCGCACTAAGACTGAGATCAATGATGCTGAGACTGAGATCCATCTTGCTGAGACTGAAATCCATCAAACTGAGATTGAGATCATTCATGCTGAGAGTGAGATAATGATGCTGAGACTGAGATCCATCATGCTGAGTCTCAGATCCATCACAATGATACTGAAATCCTTCATGCTGAGCCTGAGAACTATTGCACTGAGACACAGATTCATCACACTGAGACTGAGATGCATCATTCTGTGAATGAAATCCATCACACTGTGACTAAGATCCGTCATGCATAAACTGCGATCCATCATGCTGAGAATGAGATCCATCGCCCTGAGACTGAGATGCTTCACACTGAGATTGAGATCCATCATGCCGAGAATGAGATCCATCGCACTAAGACTGAGATCCATCGCACTGAGAATGAGATCCATCATGCTGAGACTGAGATGCATCACAAGTATAATGAGATCCATCATGCCAAGAATGAGATCCATTGCACTGAGACTGAGATCCATCATGCTGAGACTGAGATCCATCATGCTGAGACTGAGATCCATGATGCTGAGATTGAGACCAATCGCATTGAGACTGAGATCCATCATTCCAAGAATGAGATCCATTGCACTGAGACTGAGATCCATCATTATGAGACTGAAATCCATCATGCTCAGACTGAGAGTCATCGCCCTGAGACTGAGATGCTTCGCACTGAGATTGAGATCCATCATGCCGAGACTGAGATCCATCACGCTAAGACTGAGATCCATCATGCTAAGACAGATCCATCGCACTGAGAAAGAGATCCATCATGCTGAGACACAGATCCATCACGCTGAGACTGACATCCATCATGCTGACACTGAGATCCATCGCACTGCGACTGAGATGCTTTGCACTGAGATTGAGATCCATCACACAGAGACAGATCCATCACACTAAGACTGAGATCCATCATGCTGAGACTGAGATCCATCGCACTGAGAATGAGATCCATCATGCTGAGACTGAGATGCATCACCCTGAGACTGAGATGCTTCGCACTGAGTTTGAGATCCATCATGGCGAGACTGAGATCCATCATGCTGAGACTGAGATCCATCACCCTGAGACTGAGATGCTTCGCACTGAGTTTGAGATCCATCATGGCGAGACTGAGATCCATCATGCTGAGTATGAGATCTATTACACTGACATTAATATACATCATGCTGAGACTGAGATCCATCATGCTGAGACTGAGATCCATCACCCTGAGACTGAGATGCTTCGCACTGAGTTTGAGATCCATCATGGCGAGACTGAGATCCATCATGCTGAGACTGAGATCCATCACCCTGAGACTGAGATGCTTCGCACTGAGTTTGAGATCCATCATGGCGAGACTGAGATCCATCATGCTGAGACTGAGATCCATCATGCTGAGACTGAGTTCCATGATGCTGAGATTGAGACCAATCGCATTGAGACTGAGATCCATCATGCCAAGAATGAGATCCATTGCACACAGACTGAGATTCATCATTATGAGACTGAAATCCATCACGCTCATACTGAGAGTCATCGCCCTGAGACTGAGATGCTTTGCACTGCGATTGAGATCCATCATGCCGAGACTGAGATCCATCACGCTAAGACTGAGATCCATCATGCTAAGACAGATTCATCGCACTGAGAATGAGATCCATCATGCTGAGACTGAGATGCATCGGAAGTATAATGAGATCCATCATGCCAAGAATGAGATCCATTGCACTGAGACTGAGATCCATCATGCTGAGACTGAGATCCTTCATGCTGAGACTGAAATTCATTGTACTAAGTCTGAGATGCTTCAGGCTGACACTGTGATCCATCATGCTGAAACAGCGATCCATCGCACTGAGAATTAGATCCATCAAGAGGAGACTGAGAACCTTTAATCAGATACTGAGATCCATCATCCTGAGACTGAGATCCTTCGCACTGAGACTGAGATCAATGATGCTGAGACTGTGATCCATCTTGCTGAGATTGAAATCCATCAAACTGAGATTGAGATCAATCATGCTGAGAGTGAGATAATGATGCTGTGACTGAGATCCATCATGCTGAGTCTCAGATCCATCACACTGATACTGAAATCCATCTTTCTGAGCCTGAGAACTATCGCACTGAGACACAGATTCATCACACTGAGACTGAGATGCATCATGCTGTGAATGAGATCCATCACACTGAGAGTAAGATCCATCATTCAAAAATTGCGATGCATCATGCTGAGAATGAGATCCATCGCCCTGAGACTGAGATGCTTCACACTGAGATTGAGATCCATCATGCCGAGACTGAGATCCATAGCACTAAGACTGAGATCCTTCATGCTGAGTCTGAGATCCATCGTGAAGAGACTGAGGTCCGAAAAACAGAGGCTACGATGCATCGCACTAATATTGAGTTCAATAATGCTGAGACTGAGATCCATTATGCTGAGAATAATATCCATTATGCTGTGATTGAGATCCATCGCATTGTGACTGAGATCCACCATGCCAAGAATGAGATCCATTGCACTGAGACTGAGATCCATCATGCCAAGAATGAGATCCATTGCAGTGAGACTGAGATCCATCATGCTGAGACTGAGATCCTTCATGCTGAGACTGAGATTCATTGCACTAAGTCTGAGGTGCTTCAGGCTGACACTGATATCAATCATGCTGAGCCTGAGATCCATCACACTGAGACTGGGACCCAACAAACTGAAACTGTGATCCATCATGCTGAGACAGAGATCCATCGCACTGAGAATTAGATCCATCAAGATGAGACTGAGAACCCTCATTCAGACACTGAGATCCATCATCCTGAGACTGAGATCCTTCGCACTGAGACTGAGATCAATGATGCTGAGACTGAGATCCATCATGCTGTGTCTCAGATCCATCACACTGATACTGAAATCCTTCATGCTGAGCCTGAGAACTATTGCACTGAGACACAGAGTCATCACACTGAGACTGAGAAGCATCATTCTGTGAATGAGATCCATCATGCTGAGACTAAGATCCATCATGCATAAACTGCGATCCATCATGCTGAGAATGAGATCCATCGCCCTGAGACTGAGATGCTTCACACTGAGACTGAGATCCATCGCACTAAGAATGAGAATCATCATGCTGAGACTGAGATCCATCACACTGTGAATGAGATCCATCATGCTGAGACTGAGATCCATCGCACTGTGAATGAGATCCATCATGCTGAGACTGAGATGCATCACAAGTATAATGAGGTCCATCATGCCAAGAATGAGATCCATTGCACTGAAACTGAGATCCATCATGGCGAGACTGAGATCCATCATGCTGAGACTGAGATCCATCATGCTGAGACTGAGATCCATGATGCTGAGATTGAGACCAATCGCATTGAGACTGAGATCCATCATGCCAAGAATGAGATCCATTTCACTGAGACTGAGATCCATCATTATGAGACTGAAATCCATCATGCTCAGACTGAGTCATCGCCCTGAGACTGAGATACTTCGCACTGAGATTGAGATCCATCATGCCGAGACAGAGATCCATCATGCTAAGACTGAGATCCATCATGCTAAGACAGATCCATCGCACTGAGAATGAGATCCATCATGCTGAGACACAGATCCATCACACTGATACTGACATCCATCATGCTGAGACTGATATCCATCGCACTGCGACTGAGTTGCTTAGCACTGAGATTGAGATCCATCACGCCGAGACTGAGATCCATCACACTAAGACTGAGATCCATCATGCTGAGACTGAGATCCATCGCACTGAGAATGCGATCCATCATGCTGAGACTGAGATGCGTCGCAAGTATAATGAGATCCATCATGCCAAGAATGAGATCCATTGCACTGGGACTGAGATCCATCATGCTGAGACTTGCATCCTTCATGCTGAGACCGAGATTCATTGCACTAAGTCTGAGATGCTTCAGGCTGACACTGAAATCAATCATGGTAAGCCTGAGATCCATCACACTGAGACTGAGACCCAACAAAATGAAACTGTGATCCATCATGCTGAGACAGAGATCCATCGCACTGAGAATTAGATCCATCAAGATGAGACTGAGAAACCTCATTCAGACACTGAGATCCATCATCCTGAGACTGAGATCTTTCGCACTGAGACTGAGATCAATGATGCTGAGACTGTGATCCATCCTGCTGAGACTGAAATCCATCAAACTGAGATTGAGATCATTCATGCTGAGAGTGAGATAATGATGCTGAGACTGAGATCCATCATACTGTGTCTCAGATCCATCACACTGATACTGAAATCCTTCATGCTGAGCCTGAGAACTATTGCACTGAGACACAGATTCATCACACTGAGACTGAGATGCATCATTCTGTGAATGAGATCCATCACACAGAGACTAAGATCCATCATGCATAAACTGCGATCCATCATGCTGAGAATGAGATCCATCGCCCTGAGACTGAGATGCTTCACACTGAGATTGAGATCCATCATGCCGAGACTGAGATCCATCGCACTAAGAATGAGATCCATCGCACTGAGAATGAGATCCATCATGCTGAGACACAGATCCAGCACGCTGATACTGACATCCATCATGCTGAGACTGATATCCATCGCACTGCGACTGAGATGCTTTGCACTGAGATTGAGATCCATCACACCGAGACTGAGATCCATCACACTAAGACTGAGATCCATCATGCTGACACTGAGATCCATCGCACTGAGAATGAGATCCATCATGCTGAGACTGAGATGCGTCGCAAGTATAATGAGATCCATCATGCCAAGAATGAGATCCATTGCACTGGGACTGAGATCCATCATGCTGAGACTGACATCTTTCATGCTGAGACCGAGATTCATTGCACTAAGTCTGAGATTCTTCAGGCTGACACTGATATCAATCATGGTAAGCCTGAGATCCATCACACTGAGACTGAGACCCAACAAACTGAAACTGTGATCCATCATGCTGAGACAGAGATCCATCGCACTGAGAATTAGATCCATCAAGATGAGACTGAGAAACCTCATTCAGACATTGAGATCCATCATCCTGAGACTGAGATCTTTCGCACTGAGACTGAGATCAATGATGCTGAGACTGAGATCCATCTTGCTGAGACTGAAATCCATCAAACTGAGATTGAGATCATTCATGCTGAGAGTGAGATAATGATGCTGAGACTGAGATCCATCATGCTGTGTCTTAGATCCATCACACTGATACTGAAATCCTTCATGCTGAGCCTGAGAACTATTGCACTGAGACACAGATTCATCACACTGAGACTGAGATGCATCATTCTGTGAATGAGATCCATCAGACTGAGGCTAAGATCCATCATGCATAAACTGCGATCCATCATGCTGAGAATGAGATCCATCGCCCTGAGACTGAGATGCTTCACACTGAGATTGAGATCCATCATGCTGAGACTGAGATCCATCGCACTGAGAATGAGATCCATCACCCTGAGACTGAGATGCATCACAAGTATAATGAGATCCATCATGCCAAGAATGAGATCCATTGCACTAAGACTGAGATCCATCATGCTGAGACTGAGATCCATCATGCTGAGACTGAGATCCATGATGCTGAGATTGAGACCAATCGCATTGAGACTGAGATCCATCATGCCAAGAATGAGATCCATTGCACTGAGACTGAGATCCATCATTTTGAGACTGAAATCCATCATGCTCAGACTGAGAGTCATCGCCCTGAGACTGAGATGCTTCGCACTGAGATTGAGATCCATCATGCCGAGACTGAGATCCATCGCACTAAGACTGAGATCCATGATGCTGAGACTGAGATCCATCGCACTGAGAATGAGATCCATCAGGCTGAGACTGAGATGCATCACAAGTATAATGAGATCCATCATGCCAAGAATGAGATCCATTGCACTGAGACTGAGATCCTTCATGCTGAGAGTGAGATTCATTGCAGTAAGTCTGAGATGCTTCATGCTGACACTGATATCAATCATGCTGAGCCTGAGATCCATCACACTGAGACTGAGACCCAACAAACTGAAACTGTGATCCATCATGCTGAGACAGAGATCCATCGCACTGAGAATTCGATCCATCAAGATAAGCTGAGAACCCTTATTCAGATACTGAGATCCATCATCCTGAGTCTGAGATCCTTCGCACTGAGACTGAGATTAATGATGCTGAGACTGTGATCCATCTTGCTGAGACTGTGATCGAGATTGAGATCAATCATGCTGAGAGTGAGATAATGATGCTGTGACTGAGATCCATCATGCTGAGCCTGAGAACTATCGCACTGAGACACAGATTCATCACACTGAGACTGAGATGCATCATGCTGTGAATGAGATCCATCACACTGAGACTAAGATCCATCATGCAAAAATTGCGATCCATCATGCTGAGAATGAGATCCATCGCCCTGAGACTGAGATGCTTCACACTGAGATTGAGATCCATCATGCCGAGACTGAGATCCATAGCACTAAGACTGAGATCCTTCATGCTGAGTCTGAGATCCATCGTGAAAAGACTGAGATGCGAAAAACAGAGGCTACGATGCATCGCACTAATACTGAGTTCAATAATGCTGAGACTGAGATCCATGTTGCTGAGAATAATATCCATTATGCTGAGATTGAGATCCATCGCATTGAGAATGAGATCCATCATGCCAAGAATGAGATCCATTGCACTGAGACTGAGATCCATCATGCCAAGAATGAGATCCATTGCACTGAGACTGAGATCCGCCATGCTGAGACTGAGATTCTTCATGCTGAGACTGAGATTCATTGCACTAAGTCTGAGATGCTTCATGCTGACACTGATATCAATCATGCTGAGCGTGAGATCCATCACACTGAGACTGGGACCCAACAAACTGAAACTGTCATCCATCATGCTGAGACAGAGATCCATCACACTGAGAATTAGATCCATCAAGATGAGACTGAGAACCCTCATTCTGAAACTGAGATCCATCATCCTGAGACTGAGATCCATCACACTGAGACTGAAATCCATCACACTGAAATTGAGATCAATCATGCTGAGAGGGTGATAATGACACTGAGACTGAGATCCATCATGCTGAGTCGCTTTTCCATCACACTTAGACTGAGTTCCATCATGCTGAGCCTGAGATCCATCGCACTGAGACACAGATTCATCACACTGAGACTGAGATGCATCATGCTGAGAATGAGATCTATCACACTGAGATTAATATCCATCATGCAAAAACAGAGATCCATCATGCTGAGACTGAGATCCATCACCCTGAGACTGAGATGCTTCGCACTGAGTTTGAGATCCATCATGCCGAGACTGAGATCCATCATGCTGAGACTGAGATCCATCATGCTGAGACTGAGATCCATCGTGCTGAGACAGAGATGTTTTGCACTGAGTTTGAGATCCATCATGGCGGGACTGAGATCCATCATGCTGAGACTGAGATCCATCGTGCAAAGACTGAGATCAGAAAAACAGAGACTAAGATGCATCGTACTGATACTGAGTTCAATAATGCTGAGACTGAGATCCATCTTGCTGAGACTGAGATCTATGATGCTGAGATTGAGACCAATCGCACTGAGACTGAGATCCATCATGCCAAGAATGAGATCCATTGCACTGAGACTGAGATCCATCATTATGAGACTGAAATCCATCATGCTCAGATTGAGAGTCATCGCCCTGAGACTGAGATGCTTCGCACTGAGATTGAGATCCATCATGCCGAGACTGAGATCCATCACGCTAAGACTGAGTTCCATCATGCTAAGACAGATCCATCGCACTGAGAATGAGATCCATCAGGCTGAGACTCAGATCCATCTCGCTGAGATTGACATCCATCATGCTGACACTGAGATCCATCGCACTGCGACTGAGATGCTTTGCACTGAGATTGAGATCCATCACACCGAGACTGAGATCCATCGCACTAAGAATGAGATCCATCATGCTGAGACTGAGATCCATCGCACTGTGAATGAGATCCATCATGCTGAGACTGAGATGCATCACAAGTATAATGAGATCCATCATGCCAAGAATGAGATCCATTGCACTGAGACTGAGATCCATCATGCTGAGACTGAGATCCATCATGCTGAGACTGAGATCCATGATGCTGAGATTGAGACCAATCGCATTGAGACTGAGATCCATCATGCCAAGAATGAGATCCATTGCACTGAGACTGAGATCCATCATTATGAGACTGAAAGCCATCATGCTCAGACTGAGTCATCGCCCTGAGACTGAGATACTTCGCACTGAGATTGAGATCCATCATGCCGAGACTGAGATCCATCATGCTAAGACTGAGATCCATCATGCTAAGACAGATCCATCGCACTGAGAATGAGATCCATCATGCTGAGACACAGATCCATCACGCTGAGACTGACATCCATCATGCTGAGACTGATATCCATCGCATTGCGACTGAGATGCTTTGCACTGAGATTGAGATCCATCACACCGAGACTGAGATCCATCACACTAAGACTGAGATCCATCATGCTGAGACTGAGATCCATCGCACTGAGAATGAGATCCATCATGCTGAGACTGAGATGCGTCGCAAGTATAATGAGATCCATCATGCCAAGAATGAGATCCATTGCACTGAGACTGAGATCCATCATGCTGAGACTGACATCCTTCATGCTGAGACCGAGATTCATTGCACTAAGTCTGAGATGCTTCAGGCTGACACTGAAATCAATCATGGTAAGCCTGAGATCCATCACACTGAGACTGAGACCCAACAAAATGAAACTGTGAACCATCATGCTGAGACAGAGATCCATTGCACTGAGAATTAGATCCATCAAGATGAGACTGAGAAACCTCATTCAGACACTGAGATCCATCATCCTGAGACTGAGATCTTTCGCACTGAGACTGAGATCAATGATGCTGAGACTGAGATCCATCTTGCTGAGACTGAAATCCATCAAACTGAGATTGAGATCATTCATGCTGAGAGTGAGATAATGATGCTGAGACTGAGATCCATCATGCTGTGTCTCAGATCCATCACACTGATACTGAAATCCTTCATGCTGAGCCTGAGAACTATTGCACTGAGACACAGATTCATCACACTGAGACTGAGATGCATCATTCTGTGAATGAGATCCAACAGACTGAGGCTAAGATCCATCATGCATAAACTGCGATCCATCATGCTGAGAATGAGATCCATCGCCCTGAGACTGAGATGCTTCACACTGAGATTGAGATCCATCATGCCGAGACTGAGATCCATCGCACTGAGACTGAGATCCATCATGCTGACACTGAGATCCATCGCACTGAGAATGAGATCCATCATGCTGAGACTGAGATGCGTCGCAAGTATAATGAGATCCATAATGCCAAGAATGAGATCCATTGCACTGAGACTGAGATCCATCATGCTGAGACTGACATCCTTCATGCTGAGACCGAGATTCATTGCACTAAGTCTGAGATTCTTCAGGCTGACACTGATATCAATCATGGTAAGCCTGAGATCCATCACACTGAGACTGAGACCCAACAAACTGAAACTGTGATCCATCATGCTGAGACAGAGATCCATCGCACTGAGAATTAGATCCATCAAGATGAGACTGAGAAACCTCATTCAGACACTGAGATCCATCATCCTGAGACTGAGATCTTTCGCACTGAGACTGAGATCAATGATGCTGAGACTGAGATCCATCTTGCTGAGACTGAAATCCATCAAACTGAGATTGAGATCATTCATGCTGAGAGTGAGATAATGATGCTGAGACTGAGATCCATCATGCTGTGTCTCAGATCCATCACACTGATACTGAAATCCTTCATGCTGAGCCTGAGAACTATTGCACTGAGACACAGATTCATCACACTGAGACTGAGATGCATCATTCTGTGAATGAGATCCATCAGACTGAGGCTAAGATCCATCATGCATAAACTGCGATCCATCATGCTGAGAATGAGATCCATCGCCCTGAGACTGAGATGCTTCACACTGAGATTGAGATCCATCATGCTGAGACTGAGATCCATCGCACTGAGAATGAGATCCATCACCCTGAGACTGAGATGCATCACAAGTATAATGAGATCCATCATGCCAAGAATGAGATCCATTGCACTAAGACTGAGATCCATCATGCTGAGACTGAGATCCATCATGCTGAGACTGAGATCCATGATGCTGAGATTGAGACCAATCGCATTGAGACTGAGATCCATCATGCCAAGAATGAGATCCATTGCACTGAGACTGAGATCCATCATTTTGAGACTGAAATCCATCATGCTCAGACTGAGAGTCATCGCCCTGAGACTGAGATGCTTCGCACTGAGATTGAGATCCATCATGCCGAGACTGAGATCCATCGCACTAAGACTGAGATCCATGATGCTGAGACTGAGATCCATCGCACTGAGAATGAGATCCATCAGGCTGAGACTGAGATGCATCACAAGTATAATGAGATCCATCATGCCAAGAATGAGATCCATTGCACTGAGACTGAGATCCTTCATGCTGAGAGTGAGATTCATTGCAGTAAGTCTGAGATGCTTCATGCTGACACTGATATCAATCATGCTGAGCCTGAGATCCATCACTCTGAGACTGAGACCCAACAAACTGAAACTGTGATCCATCATGCTGAGACTGAGATCCATCACACTGAGAATTCGATCCATCAAGATAAGCTGAGAACCCTTATTCAGATACTGAGATCCATCATCCTGAGTCTGAGATCCTTCGCACTGAGACTGAGATTAATGATGCTGAGACTGAAATCCATCAAACTGAGATTGAAATCCATCAAACTGAGATTGAGATCATTCATGCTGAGAGTGAGATAATGATGCTGAGACTGAGATCCATCATGCTGTGTCTTAGATCCATCACACTGATACTGAAATCCTTCATGCTGAGCCTGAGAACTATTGCACTGAGACACAGATTCATCACACTGAGACTGAGATGCATCATTCTGTGAATGAGATCCAACAGACTGAGGCTAAGATCCATCATGCATAAACTGCGATCCATCATGCTGAGAATGAGATCCATCGCCCTGAGACTGAGATGCTTCACACTGAGATTGAGATCCATCATGCCGAGACTGAGATCCATCGCACTGAGACTGAGATCCATCATGCTGAGACTGAGATCCATCGCACTGAGAATGAGATCCATCATGCTGAGACTGAGATGCGTCGCAAGTATAATGAGATCCATAATGCCAAGAATGAGATCCATTGCACTGAGACTGAGATCCATCATGCTGAGACTGACATCCTTCATGCTGAGACCGATATTCATTGCAATAAGTCTGAGATTCTTCAGGCTGACACTGATATCAATCATGGTAAGCCTGAGATCCATCACACTGAGACTGAGACCCAACAAACTGAAACTGTGATCCATCATGCTGAGACAGAGATCCATCGCACTGAGAATTAGATCCATCAAGATGAGACTGAGAAACCTCATTCAGACACTGAGATCCATCATCCTGAGACTGAGATCTTTCACACTGAGACTGAGATCAATGATGCTGAGACTGAGATCCATCTTGCTGAGACTGAAATCCATCAAACTGAGATTGAGATCATTCATGCTGAGAGTGAGATAATGATGCTGAGACTGAGATCCATCATGCTGAGTCTCAGATCCATCACACTGATACTGAAATCTTTCATGCTGAGCCTGAGAACTATCGCACTGAGACACAGATTCATCACACTGAGACTGAGATGCATCATTCTGTGAATGAGATCCATCAGACTGAGGCTAAGATCCATCATGCATAAACTGCGATCCATCATGCTGAGAATGAGATCCATCGCCCTGAGACTGAGATGCTTCACACTGAGATTGAGATCCATCATGCTGAGACTGAGATCCATCGCACTGAGAATGAGATCCATCACCCTGAGACTGAGATGCATCACAAGTATAATGAGATCCATCATGCCAAGAATGAGATCCATTGCACTAAGACTGAGATCAATCATGCTGAGACTGAGATCCATCATGCTGAGACTGAGATCCATGATGCTGAGATTGAGACCAATCGCATTGAGACTGAGATCCATCATGCCAAGAATGAGATCCATTGCACTGAGACTGAGATCCATCATTTTGAGACTGAAATCCATCATGCTCAGACTGAGAGTCATCGCCCTGAGACTGAGATGCTTCGCACTGAGATTGAGATCCATCACGCCGAGACTGAGATCCATCACACTAAGACTGAGATCCATGATGCTGAGACTGAGATCCATCGCACTGAGAATGAGATCCATCAGGCTGAGACTGAGATGCATCACAAGTATAATGAGATCCATCATGCCAAGAATGAGATCCATTGCACTGAGACTGAGATCCTTCATGCTGAGAGTGAGATTCATTGCAGTAAGTCTGAGATGCTTCATGCTGACACTGATATCAATCATGCTGAGCCTGAGATCCATCACTCTGAGACTGAGACCCAACAAACTGAAACTGTGATCCATCATGCTGAGACTGAGATCCATCACACTGAGAATTCGATCCATCAAGATAAGCTGAGAACCCTTATTCAGATACTGAGATCCATCATCCTGAGTCTGAGATCCTTCGCACTGAGACTGAGATTAATGATGCTGAGACTGTGATCGAGATTGAGATCAATCATGCTGAGAGTGAGATAATGATGCTGTGACTGAAATCCATCATGCTGAGCCTGAGAACTATCGCACTGAGACACAGATTCATCACACTGAGACTGAGATGCATCATGCTGTGAATGAGATCCATCACACTGAGACTAAGATCCATCATGCAAAAATTGCGATCCATCATGCTGAGAATGAGATCCATCGCCCTGAGACTGAGATGCTTCACACTGAGATTGAGATCCATCATGCCGAGACTGAGATCCATAGCACTAAGACTGAGATCCTTCATGCTGAGTCTGAGATCCATCGTGAAAAGACTGAGATGCGAAAAACAGAGGCTACGATGCATCGCACTAATACTGAGTTCAATAATGCTGAGACTGAGATCCATGTTGCTGAGAATAAGATCCATTATGCTGAGATTGAGATCCATCGCATTGAGAATGAGATCCATCATGCCAAGAATGAGATCCATTGCACTGAGACTGAGATCCATCATGCCAAGAATGAGATCCATTGCACTGAGACTGAGATCCGCCATGCTGAGACTGAGATTCTTCATGCTGAGACTGAGATTCATTGCACTAAGTCTGAGATGCTTCATGCTGACACTGATATCAATCATGCTGAGCGTGAGATCCATCACACTGAGACTGGGACCCAACAAACTGAAACTGTGATCCATCATGCTGAGACTGAGATCCATCACACTGAGAATTCGATCCATCAAGATGAGACTGAGAACCCTCATTCTGAGACTGAGATCCATCATCCTGAGACTGAGATCCTTTGCACTGGGACTGAGATCAATGATGCTGAGACTGTGATCCATCTTGCTGAGACAGAGGTCTGTCATGCTGAGACTGAGATCCATCACACTGAGACTGAAATCCATCACACTGAAATTGAGATCAATCATGCTGAGAGGGTGATAATGACACTGAGACTGAGATCCATCATGCTGAGTCGCTTTTCCATCACACTTAGACTGAGTTCCATCATGCTGAGCCTGAGATCCATCGCACTGAGACACAGATTCATCACACTGAGACTGAGATGCATCATGCTGAGAATGAGATCTATCACACTGAGATTAATATCCATCATGCAAAAACAGAGATCCATCATGCTGAGACTGAGATCCATCACCCTGAGACTGAGATGCTTCGCACTGAGTTTGAGATCCATCATGCCGAGACTGAGATCCATCATGCTGAGACTGAGATCCATCATGCTGAGACTGAGATCCATCGTGCTGAGACAGAGATGTTTTGCACTGAGTTTGAGATCCATCATGGCGGGACTGAGATCCATCATGCTGAGACTGAGATCCATCATGCAAAGACTGAGATCAGAAAAACAGAGACTAAGATGCATCGTACTGATACTGAGTTCAATAATGCTGAGACTGAGATCCATCTTGCTGAGACTGAGATCTATGATGCTGAGATTGAGACCAATCGCATTGAGACTGAGATCCATCATGCCAAGAATGAGATCCATTGCACTGAGACTGAGATCCATCATTATGAGACTGAAATCCATCATGCTCAGATTGAGAGTCATCGCCCTGAGACTGAGATGCTTCGCACTGAGATTGAGATCCATCATGCCGAGACTGAGATCCATCACGCTAAGACTGAGATCCATCATGCTAAGACAGATCCATCGCACTGAGAATGAGATCCATCAGGCTGAGACTCAGATCCATCTCGCTGAGATTGACATCCATCATGCTGACACTGAGATCCATCGCACTGCGACTGAGATGCTTTGCACTGAGATTGAGATCCATCACACCGAGACTGAGATCCATCGCACTAAGAATGAGATCCATCATGCTGAGACTGAGATCCATCGCACTGTGAATGAGATCCATCATGCTGAGACTGAGATGCATCACAAGTATAATGAGATCCATCATGCCAAGAATGAGATCCATTGCACTGAGACTGAGATCCATCATGCTGAGACTGAGATCCATCATGCTGAGACTGAGATCCATGATGCTGAGATTGAGACCAATCGCATTGAGACTGAGATCCATCATGCCAAGAATGAGATCCATTGCACTGAGACTGAGATCCATCATTATGAGACTGAAAGCCATCATGCTCAGACTGAGTCATCGCCCTGAGACTGAGATACTTCGCACTGAGATTGAGATCCATCATGCCGAGACTGAGATCCATCATGCTAAGACTGAGATCCATCATGCTAAGACAGATCCATCGCACTGAGAATGAGATCCATCATGCTGAGACACAGGTCCATCACGCTGAGACTGACATCCATCATGCTGAGACTGATATCCATCGCATTGCGACTGAGATGCTTTGCACTGAGATTGAGATCCATCACACCGAGACTGAGATCCATCACACTAAGACTGAGATCCATCATGCTGAGACTGAGATCCATCGCACTGAGAATGAGATCCATCATGCTGAGACTGAGATGCGTCGCAAGTATAATGAGATCCATCATGCCAAGAATGAGATCCATTGCACTGAGACTGAGATCCATCATGCTGAGACTGACATCCTTCATGCTGAGACCGAGATTCATTGCACTAAGTCTGAGATGCTTCGGGCTGACACTGAAATCAATCATGGTAAGCCTGAGATCCATCACACTGAGACTGAGACCCAACAAAATGAAACTGTGATCCATCATGCTGAGACAGAGATCCATTGCACTGAGAATTAGATCCATCAAGATGAGACTGAGAAACCTCATTCAGACACTGAGATCCATCATCCTGAGACTGAGATCTTTCGCACTGAGACTGAGATCAATGATGCTGAGACTGAGATCCATCTTGCTGAGACTGAAATCCATCAAACTGAGATTGAGATCATTCATGCTGAGAGTGAGATAATGATGCTGAGACTGAGATCCATCATGCTGTGTCTTAGATCCATCACACTGATACTGAAATCCTTCATGCTGAGCCTGAGAACTATTGCACTGAGACACAGATTCATCACACTGAGACTGAGATGCATCATTCTGTGAATGAGATCCAACAGACTGAGGCTAAGATCCATCATGCATAAACTGCGATCCATCATGCTGAGAATGAGATCCATCGCCCTGAGACTGAGATGCTTCACACTGAGATTGAGATCCATCATGCCGAGACTGAGATCCATCGCACTGAGACTGAGATCCATCATGCTGACACTGAGATCCATCGCACTGAGAATGAGATCCATCATGCTGAGACTGAGATGCGTCGCAAGTATAATGAGATCCATCATGCCAAGAATGAGATCCATTGCACTGAGACTGAGATCCATCATGCTGAGACTGACATCCTTCATGCTGAGACCGAGATTCATTGCACTAAGTCTGAGATTCTTCAGGCTGACACTGATATCAATCATGGTAAGCCTGAGATCCATCACACTGAGACTGAGACCCAATAAACTGAAACTGTGATCCATCATGCTGAGACAGAGATCCATCGCACTGAGAATTAGATCCATCAAGATGAGACTGAGAAACCTCATTCAGACACTGAGATCCATCATCCTGAGACTGAGATCTTTCGCACTGAGACTGAGATCAATGATGCTGAGACTGAGATCCATCTTGCTGAGACTGAAATCCATCAAACTGAGATTGAGATCATTCATGCTGAGAGTGAGATAATGATGCTGAGACTGAGATCCATCATGCTGTGTCTCAGATCCATCACACTGATACTGAAATCCTTCATGCTGAGCCTGAGAACTATTGCACTGAGACACAGATTCATCACACTGAGACTGAGATGCATCATTCTGTGAATGAGATCCATCAGACTGAGGCTAAGATCCATCATGCATAAACTGCGATCCATCATGCTGAGAATGAGATCCATCGCCCTGAGACTGAGATGCTTCACACTGAGATTGAGATCCATCATGCTGAGACTGAGATCCATCGCACTGAGAATGAGATCCATCACCCTGAGACTGAGATGCATCACAAGTATAATGAGATCCATCATGCCAAGAATGAGATCCATTGCACTAAGACTGAGATCCATCATGCTGAGACTGAGATCCATCATGCTGAGACTGAGATCCATGATGCTGAGATTGAGACCAATCGCATTGAGACTGAGATCCATCATGCCAAGAATGAGATCCATTGCACTGAGACTGAGATCCATCATTTTGAGACTGAAATCCATCATGCTCAGACTGAGAGTCATCGCCCTGAGACTGAGATGCTTCGCACTGAGATTGAGATCCATCACGCCGAGACTGAGATCCATCACACTAAGACTGAGATCCATGATGCTGAGACTGAGATCCATCGCACTGAGAATGAGATCCATCAGGCTGAGACTGAGATGCATCACAAGTATAATGAGATCCATCATGCCAAGAATGAGATCCATTGCACTGAGACTGAGATCCTTCATGCTGAGAGTGAGATTCATTGCAGTAAGTCTGAGATGCTTCATGCTGACACTGATATCAATCATGCTGAGCCTGAGATCCATCACTCTGAGACTGAGACCCAACAAACTGAAACTGTGATCCATCATGCTGAGACTGAGATCCATCACACTGAGAATTCGATCCATCAAGATAAGCTGAGAACCCTTATTCAGATACTGAGATCCTTCATCCTGAGTCTGAGATCCTTCGCACTGAGACTGAGATTAATGATGCTGAGACTGTGATCCATCTTGCTGAGACTGAAATCCATCAAACTGAGATTGAGATCAATCATGCTGAGAGTGAGATAATGATGCTGAGACTGAGATCCATCATGCTGAGTCTCAGATCCATCACACTTATACTGAAATCCATCATGCTGAGCCTGAGAACTATTGCACTGAGACACAGATTCATCACACTGAGACTGAGATGCATCATGCTGTGAATGAGATCCATCACACTGAGACTAAGACCCATCATGCAAAAATTGCGATCCATCATGCTGAGAATGAGATCCATCGCCCTGAGACTGAGATGCTTCACACTGAGATTGAGATCCATCATGCCGAGACTGAGATCCATAGCACTAAGACTGAGATCCTTCATGCTGAGTCTGAGATCCATCGTGAAAAGACTGAGATGCGAAAAACAGAGGCTACGATGCATCGCACTAATACTGAGTTCAATAATGCTGAGACTGAGATCCATGTTGCTGAGAATAAGATCCATTATGCTGAGATTGAGATCCATCGCATTGAGAATGAGATCCATCATGCCAAGAATGAGATCCATTGCACTGAGACTGAGATCCATCATGCCAAGAATGAGATCCATTGCACTGAGACTGAGATCCACCATGCTGAGACTGAGATTCTTCATGCTGAGACTGAGATTCATTGCACTAAGTCTGAGATGCTTCATGCTGACACTGATATCAATCATGCTGAGCGTGAGATCCATCACACTGAGACTGGGACCCAACAAACTGAAACTGTCATCCATCATGTTGAGACAGAGATCCATCACACTGAGAATTAGATCCATCAAGATGAGACTGAGAACCCTCATTCTGAAACTGAGATCCATCATCGTGAGAATGAGATCCATCACACTGAGACTGAAATCCATCACACTGAAATTGAGATCAATCATGCTGAGAGGGTGATAATGACACTGAGACTGAGATCCATCATGCTGAGTCGCTTTTCCATCACACTTAGACTGAGTTCCATCATGCTGAGCCTGAGATCCATCGCACTGAGACACAGATTCATCACACTGAGACTGAGATGCATCATGCTGAGAATGAGATCTATCACACTGAGAATAATATCCATCATGCAAAAACAGAGATCCATCATGCTGAGACTGAGATCCATCACCCTGAGACTGAGATGCTTCGCACTGAGTTTGAGATCCATCATGCCGAGACTGAGATCCATCATGCTGAGACTGAGATCCATCATGCTGAGACTGAGATCCATCGTGCTGAGACAGAGATGTTTTGCACTGAGTTTGAGATCCATCATGGCGGGACTGAGATCCATCATGCTGAGACTGAGATCCATCGTGCAAAGACTGAGATCAGAAAAACAGAGACTAAGATGCATCGTACTGATACTGAGTTCAATAATGCTGAGACTGACATCCATCTTGCTGAGACTGAGATCTATGATGCTGAGATTGAGACCAATCGCATTGAGACTGAGATCCATCATGCCAAGAATGAGATCCATTGCACTGAGACTGAGATCCATCATTATGAGACTGAAATCCATCATGCTCAGATTGAGAGTCATCGCCCTGAGACTGAGATGCTTCGCACTGAGATTGAGATCCATCATGCCGAGACTGAGATCCATCACGCTAAGACTGAGATCCATCATGCTAAGACAGATCCATCGCACTGAGAATGAGATCCATCATGCTGAGACTCAGATCCATCTCGCTGAGATTGACATCCATCATGCTGACACTGAGATCCATCGCCCTGAGACTGAGATGCTTTGCACTGAGATTGAGATCCATCACACCGAGACTGAGATCCATCGCACTAAGAATGAGATCCATCATGCTGAGACTGAGATCCATCGCACTGAGAATGAGATCCATCATGCTGAGACTGAGATCCATCGCACTGTGAATGAGATCCGTCATGCTGAGACTGAGATGCATCACAAGTATAATGAGATCCATCATGCCAAGAATGAGATCCATTGCACTGAGACTGAGATCCATCATGCTGAGACTGAGATCCACCATGCTGAGACTGAGATCCATGATGCTGAGATTGAGACCAATCGCATTGAGACTGAGATCCATCATGCCAAGAATGAGATCCATTGCACTGAGACTGAGATCCATCATTATGAGACTGAAAGCCATCATGCTCAGACTGAGTCATCGCCCTGAGACTGAGATACTTCGCACTGAGATTGAGATCCATCATGCCGAGACTGAGATCCATCATGCTAAGACTGAGATCCATCATGCTAAGACAGATCCATCGCACTGAGAATGAGATCCATCATGCTGAGACACAGATCCATCACGCTGATACTGACATCCATCATGCTGAGACTGATATCCATCGCATTGCGACTGAGATGCTTTGCACTGAGATTGAGATCCATCACACCGAGACTGAGATCCATCACACTAAGACTGAGATCCATCATGCTGAGACTGAGATCCATCGCACTGAGAATGAGATCCATCATGCTGAGACTGAGATCCATCGCACTGAGAATAAGATCCATCATGCTGAGACTGAGATGCGTCGCAAGTATAATGAGATCCATCATGCCAAGAATGAGATCCATTGCACTGAGACTGAGATCCATCATGCTGAGACTGACATCCTTCATGCTGAGACCGAGATTCATTGCACTAAGTCTGAGATGCTTCAGGCTGACACTGATATCAATCATGGTAAGCCTGAGATCCATCACACTGAGACTGAGACCCAACAAACTGAAACTGTGATCCATCATGCTGAGACAGAGATCCATCGCACTGAGAATTAGATCCATCAAGATGAGACTGAGAAACCTCATTCAGACACTGAGATCCATCATCCTGAGACTGAGATCTTTCGCACTGAGACTGAGATCAATGATGCTGAGACTGAGATCCATCTTGCTGAGACTGAAATCCATCAAACTGAGATTGAGATCATTCATGCTGAGAGTGAGATAATGATGCTGAGACTGAGATCCATCATGCTGTGTCTTAGATCCATCACACTGATACTGAAATCCTTCATGCTGAGCCTGAGAACTATTGCACTGAGACACAGATTCATCACACTGAGACTGAGATGCATCATTCTGTGAATGAGATCCATCAGACTGAGGCTAAGATCCATCATGCATAAACTGCGATCCATCATGCTGAGAATGAGATCCATCGCCCTGCGACTGAGATGCTTCACACTGAGATTGAGATCCATCATGCTGAGACTGAGATCCATCGCACTGAGAATGAGATCCATCACCCTGAGACTGAGATGCATCACAAGTATAATGAGATCCATCATGCCAAGAATGAGATCCATTGCACTAAGACTGAGATCCATCATGCTGAGACTGAGATCCATCATGCTGAGACTGAGATCCATGATGCTGAGATTGAGACCAATCGCATTGAGACTGAGATCCATCATGCCAAGAATGAGATCCATTGCACTGAGACTGAGATCCATCATTTTGAGACTGAAATCCATCATGCTCAGACTGAGAGTCATCGCCCTGAGACTGAGATGCTTCGCACTGAGATTGAGATCCATCATGCCGAGACTGAGATCCATCGCACTAAGACTGAGATCCATGATGCTGAGACTGAGATCCATCGCACTGAGAATGAGATCCATCAGGCTGAGACTGAGATGCATCACAAGTATAATGAGATCCATCATGCCAAGAATGAGATCCATTGCACTGAGACTGAGATCCTTCATGCTGAGAGTGAGATTCATTGCAGTAAGTCTGAGATGCTTCATGCTGACACTGATATCAATCATGCTGAGCCTGAGATCCATCACTCTGAGACTGAGACCCAACAAACTGAAACTGTGATCCATCATGCTGAGACTGAGATCCATCACACTGAGAATTCGATCCATCAAGATGAGACTGAGAACCCTCATTCTGAAACTGAGATCCATCATCCTGAGACTGAGATCCTTTGCACTGGGACTGAGATCAATGATGCTGAGACTGTGATCCATCTTGCTGAGACAGAGGTCTGTCATGCTGAGACTGAGATCCATCACACTGAGACTGAAATCCATCACACTGAAATTGAGATCAATCATGCTGAGAGGGTGATAATGACACTGAGACTGAGATCCATCATGCTGAGTCGCTTTTCCATCACACTTAGACTGAGTTCCATCATGCTGAGCCTGAGATCCATCGCACTGAGACACAGATTCATCACACTGAGACTGAGATGCATCATGCTGAGAATGAGATCTATCACACTGAGATTAATATCCATCATGCAAAAACAGAGATCCATCATGCTGAGACTGAGATCCATCACCCTGAGACTGAGATGCTTCGCACTGAGTTTGAGATCCATCATGCCGAGACTGAGATCCATCATGCTGAGACTGAGATCCATCATGCTGAGACTGAGATCCATCGTGCTGAGACAGAGATGTTTTGCACTGAGTTTGAGATCCATCATGGCGGGACTGAGATCCATCATGCTGAGACTGAGATCCATCATGCAAAGACTGAGATCAGAAAAACAGAGACTAAGATGCATCGTACTGATACTGAGTTCAATAATGCTGAGACTGAGATCCATCTTGCTGAGACTGAGATCTATGATGCTGAGATTGAGACCAATCGCATTGAGACTGAGATCCATCATGCCAAGAATGAGATCCATTGCACTGAGACTGAGATCCATCATTATGAGACTGAAATCCATCATGCTCAGATTGAGAGTCATCGCCCTGAGACTGAGATGCTTCGCACTGAGATTGAGATCCATCATGCCGAGACTGAGATCCATCACGCTAAGACTGAGATCCATCATGCTAAGACAGATCCATCGCACTGAGAATGAGATCCATCAGGCTGAGACTCAGATCCATCTCGCTGAGATTGACATCCATCATGCTGACACTGAGATCCATCGCACTGCGACTGAGATGCTTTGCACTGAGATTGAGATCCATCACACCGAGACTGAGATCCATCGCACTAAGAATGAGATCCATCATGCTGAGACTGAGATCCATCGCACTGTGAATGAGATCCATCATGCTGAGACTGAGATGCATCACAAGTATAATGAGATCCATCATGCCAAGAATGAGATCCATTGCACTGAGACTGAGATCCATCATGCTGAGACTGAGATCCATCATGCTGAGACTGAGATCCATGATGCTGAGATTGAGACCAATCGCATTGAGACTGAGATCCATCATGCCAAGAATGAGATCCATTGCACTGAGACTGAGATCCATCATTATGAGACTGAAAGCCATCATGCTCAGACTGAGTCATCGCCCTGAGACTGAGATACTTCGCACTGAGATTGAGATCCATCATGCCGAGACTGAGATCCATCATGCTAAGACTGAGATCCATCATGCTAAGACAGATCCATCGCACTGAGAATGAGATCCATCATGCTGAGACACAGATCCATCACGCTGAGACTGACATCCATCATGCTGAGACTGATATCCATCGCATTGCGACTGAGATGCTTTGCACTGAGATTGAGATCCATCACACCGAGACTGAGATCCATCACACTAAGACTGAGATCCATCATGCTGAGACTGAGATCCATCGCACTGAGAATGAGATCCATCATGCTGAGACTGAGATGCGTCGCAAGTATAATGAGATCCATCATGCCAAGAATGAGATCCATTGCACTGAGACTGAGATCCATCATGCTGAGACTGACATCCTTCATGCTGAGACCGAGATTCATTGCACTAAGTCTGAGATGCTTCAGGCTGACACTGAAATCAATCATGGTAAGCCTGAGATCCATCACACTGAGACTGAGACCCAACAAAATGAAACTGTGATCCATCATGCTGAGACAGAGATCCATTGCACTGAGAATTAGATCCATCAAGATGAGACTGAGAAACCTCATTCAGACACTGAGATCCATCATCCTGAGACTGAGATCATTCGCACTGAGACTGAGATCAATGATGCTGAGACTGAGATCCATCTTGCTGAGACTGAAATCCATCAAACTGAGATTGAGATCATTCATGCTGAGAGTGAGATAATGATGCTGAGACTGAGATCCATCATGCTGTGTCTTAGATCCATCACACTGATACTGAAATCCTTCATGCTGAGCCTGAGAACTATTGCACTGAGACACAGATTCATCACACTGAGACTGAGATGCATCATTCTGTGAATGAGATCCAACAGACTGAGGCTAAGATCCATCATGCATAAACTGCGATCCATCATGCTGAGAATGAGATCCATCGCCCTGAGACTGAGATGCTTCACACTGAGATTGAGATCCATCATGCCGAGACTGAGATCCATCGCACTGAGAATGAGATCCATCATGCTGAGACTGAGATGCGTCGCAAGTATAATGAGATCCATCATGCCAAGAATGAGATCCATTGCACTGAGACTGAGATCCATCATGCTGAGACTGACACCTTCATGCTGAGACCGAGATTCATTGCACTAAGTCTGAGATTCTTCAGGCTGACACTGATATCAATCATGGTAAGCCTGAGATCCATCACACTGAGACTGAGACCCAATAAACTGAAACTGTGATCCATCATGCTGAGACAGAGATCCATCGCACTGAGAATTAGATCCATCAAGATGAGACTGAGAAACCTCATTCAGACACTGAGATCCATCATCCTGAGACTGAGATCTTTCGCACTGAGACTGAGATCAATGATGCTGAGACTGAGATCCATCTTGCTGAGACTGAAATCCATCAAACTGAGATTGAGATCATTCATGCTGAGAGTGAGATAATGATGCTGAGACTGAGATCCATCATGCTGTGTCTCAGATCCATCACACTGATACTGAAATCCTTCATGCTGAGCCTGAGAACTATTGCACTGAGACACAGATTCATCACACTGAGACTGAGATGCATCATTCTGTGAATGAGATCCATCAGACTGAGGCTAAGATCCATCATGCATAAACTGCGATCCATCATGCTGAGAATGAGATCCATCGCCCTGAGACTGAGATGCTTCACACTGAGATTGAGATCCATCATGCTGAGACTGAGATCCATCGCACTGAGAATGAGATCCATCACCCTGAGACTGAGATGCATCACAAGTATAATGAGATCCATCATGCCAAGAATGAGATCCATTGCACTAAGACTGAGATCCATCATGCTGAGACTGAGATCCATCATGCTGAGACTGAGATCCATGATGCTGAGATTGAGACCAATCGCATTGAGACTGAGATCCATCATGCCAAGAATGAGATCCATTGCACTGAGACTGAGATCCATCATTTTGAGACTGAAATCCATCATGCTCAGACTGAGAGTCATCGCCCTGAGACTGAGATGCTTCGCACTGAGATTGAGATCCATCACGCCGAGACTGAGATCCATCACACTAAGACTGAGATCCATGATGCTGAGACTGAGATCCATCGCACTGAGAATGAGATCCATCAGGCTGAGACTGAGATGCATCACAAGTATAATGAGATCCATCATGCCAAGAATGAGATCCATTGCACTGAGACTGAGATCCTTCATGCTGAGAGTGAGATTCATTGCAGTAAGTCTGAGATGCTTCATGCTGACACTGATATCAATCATGCTGAGCCTGAGATCCATCACTCTGAGACTGAGACCCAACAAACTGAAACTGTGATCCATCATGCTGAGACTGAGATCCATCACACTGAGAATTCGATCCATCAAGATAAGCTGAGAACCCTTATTCAGATACTGAGATCCATCATCCTGAATCTGAGATCCTTCGCACTGAGACTGAGATTAATGATGCTGAGACTGTGATCCATCTTGCTGAGATTGAAATCCATCAAACTGAGATTGAGATCATTCATGCTGAGAGTGAGATAATGATGCTGAGACTGAGATCCATCATGCTGTGTCTCAGATCCATCACACTGATACTGAAATCCATCAAACTGAGATTGAGATCAATCATGCTGAGAGTGAGATAATGATGCTGAGACTGAGATCCATCATGCTGAGTCTCAGATCCATCACACTGATACTGAGATCCATCATGCTGAGCCTGAGAACTATCGCACTGAGACACAGATTCATCACACTGAGACTGAGATGCATCATGCTGTGAATGAGATCCATCACACTGAGACTAAGATCCATCATGCAAAAATTGCGATCCATCATGCTGAGAATGAGATCCATCGCCCTGAGACTGAGATGCTTCACACTGAGATTGAGATCCATCATGCCGAGACTGAGATCCATAGCACTAAGACTGAGATCCTTCATGCTGAGTCTGAGATCCATCGTGAAAAGACTGAGATGCGAAAAACAGAGGCTACGATGCATCGCACTAATACTGAGTTCAATAATGCTGAGACTGAGATCCATGTTGCTGAGAATAAGATCCATTATGCTGAGATTGAGATCCATCGCATTGAGAATGAGATCCATCATGCCAAGAATGAGATCCATTGCACTGAGACTGAGATCCATCATGCCAAGAATGAGATCCATTGCACTGAGACTGAGATCCACCATGCTGAGACTGAGATTCTTCATGCTGAGACTGAGATTCATTGCACTAAGTCTGAGATGCTTCATGCTGACACTGATATCAATCATGCTGAGCGTGAGATCCATCACACTGAGACTGGGACCCAACAAACTGAAACTGTCATCCATCATGTTGAGACAGAGATCCATCACACTGAGAATTAGATCCATCAAGATGAGACTGAGAACCCTCATTCTGAAACTGAGATCCATCATCGTGAGAATGAGATCCATCACACTGAGACTGAAATCCATCACACTGAAATTGAGATCAATCATGCTGAGAGGGTGATAATGACACTGAGACTGAGATCCATCATGCTGAGTCGCTTTTCCATCGCACTTAGACTGAGTTCCATCATGCTGAGCCTGAGATCCATCGCACTGAGACACAGATTCATCACACTGAGACTGAGATGCATCATGCTGAGAATGAGATCTATCACACTGAGATTAATATCCATCATGCAAAAACAGAGATCCATCATGCTGAGACTGAGATCCATCACCCTGAGACTGAGATGCTTCGCACTGAGTTTGAGATCCATCATGCCGAGACTGAGATCCATCATGCTGAGACTGAGATCCATCATGCTGAGACTGAGATCCATCGTGCTGAGACAGAGATGTTTTGCACTGAGTTTGAGATCCATCATGGCGGGACTGAGATCCATCATGCTGAGACTGAGATCCATCGTGCAAAGACTGAGATCAGAAAAACAGAGACTAAGATGCATCGTACTGATACTGAGTTCAATAATGCTGAGACTGAGATCCATCTTGCTGAGACTGAGATCTATGATGCTGAGATTGAGACCAATCGCATTGAGACTGAGATCCATCATGCCAAGAATGAGATCCATTGCACTGAGACTGAGATCCATCATTATGAGACTGAAATCCATCATGCTCAGATTGAGAGTCATCGCCCTGAGACTGAGATGCTTCGCACTGAGATTGAGATCCATCATGCCGAGACTGAGATCCATCACGCTAAGACTGAGATCCATCATGCTAAGACAGATCCATCGCACTGAGAATGAGATCCATCATGCTGAGACTCAGATCCATCTCGCTGAGATTGACATCCATCATGCTGACACTAAGATCCATCGCCCTGAGACTGAGATGCTTTGCACTGAGATTGAGATCCATCACACCGAGACTGAGATCCATCGCACTAAGAATGAGATCCATCATGCTGAGACTGAGATCCATCGCACTGAGAATGAGATCCATCATGCTGAGACTGAGATCCATCGCACTGTGAATGAGATCCGTCATGCTGAGACTGAGATGCATCACAAGTATAATGAGATCCATCATGCCAAGAATGAGATCCATTGCACTGAGACTGAGATCCATCATGCTGAGACTGAGATCCATCATGCTGAGACTGAGATCCATGATGCTGAGATTGAGACCAATCGCATTGAGACTGAGATCCATCATGCCAAGAATGAGATCCATTGCACTGAGACTGAGATCCATCATTATGAGACTGAAAGCCATCATGCTCAGACTGAGTCATCACCCTGAGACTGAGATACTTCGCACTGAGATTGAGATCCATCATGCCGAGACTGAGATCCATCATGCTAAGACTGAGATCCATCATGCTAAGACAGATCCATCGCACTGAGAATGAGATCCATCATGCTGAGACACAGATCCATCACGCTGATACTGACATCCATCATGCTGAGACTGATATCCATCGCATTGCGACTGAGATGCTTTGCACTGAGATTGAGATCCATCACACCGAGACTGAGATCCATCACACTAAGACTGAGATCCATCATGCTGAGACTGAGATCCATCGCACTGAGAATGAGATCCATCATGCTGAGACTGAGATCCATCGCACTGAGAATAAGATCCATCATGCTGAGACTGAGATGCGTCGCAAGTATAATGAGATCCATCATGCCAAGAATGAGATCCATTGCACTGAGACTGAGATCCATCATGCTGAGACTGACATCCTTCATGCTGAGACCGAGATTCATTGCACTAAGTCTGAGATGCTTCAGGCTGACACTGATATCAATCATGGTAAGCCTGAGATCCATCACACTGAGACTGAGACCCAACAAACTGAAACTGTGATCCATCATGCTGAGAGAGATCCATCGCACTGAGAATTAGATCCATCAAGATGAGACTGAGAAACCTCATTCAGACACTGAGATCCATCATCCTGAGACTGAGATCTTTCGCACTGAGACTGAGATCAATGATGCTGAGACTGAGATCCATCTTGCTGAGACTGAAATCCATCAAACTGAGATTGAGATCATTCATGCTGAGAGTGAGATAATGATGCTGAGACTGAGATTCATCATGCTGTGTCTTAGATCCATCACACTGATACTGAAATCCTTCATGCTGAGCCTGAGAACTATTGCACTGAGACACAGATTCATCACACTGAGACTGAGATGCATCATTCTGTGAATGAGATCCATCAGACTGAGGCTAAGATCCATCATGCATAAACTGCGATCCATCATGCTGAGAATGAGATCCATCGCCCTGAGACTGAGATGCTTCACACTGAGATTGAGATCCATCATGCTGAGACTGAGATCCATCGCACTGAGAATGAGATCCATCACCCTGAGACTGAGATGCATCACAAGTATAATGAGATCCATCATGCCAAGAATGAGATCCATTGCACTAAGACTGAGATCCATCATGCTGAGACTGAGATCCATCATGCTGAGACTGAGATCCATGATGCTGAGATTGAGACCAATCGCATTGAGACTGAGATCCATCATGCCAAGAATGAGATCCATTGCACTGAGACTGAGATCCATCATTTTGAGACTGAAATCCATCATGCTCAGACTGAGAGTCATCGCCCTGAGACTGAGATGCTTCGCACTGAGATTGAGATCCATCATGCCGAGACTGAGATCCATCGCACTAAGACTGAGATCCATGATGCTGAGACTGAGATCCATCGCACTGAGAATGAGATCCATCAGGCTGAGACTGAGATGCATCACAAGTATAATGAGATCCATCATGCCAAGAATGAGATCCATTGCACTGAGACTGAGATCCTTCATGCTGAGATTGAGATTCATTGCAGTAAGTCTGAGATGCTTCATGCTGACACTGATATCAATCATGCTGAGCCTGAGATCCATCACTCTGAGACTGAGACCCAACAAACTGAAACTGTGATCCATCATGCTGAGACTGAGATCCATCACACTGAGAATTCGATCCATCAAGATGAGACTGAGAACCCTTATTCAGATACTGAGATCCATCATCCTGAGTCTGAGATCCTTCGCACTGAGACTGAGATTAATGATGCTGAGACTGTGATCCATCTTGCTGAGACTGAAATCCATCAAACTGAGATTGAGATCAATCATGCTGAGAGTGAGATAATGATGCTGAGACTGAGATCCATCTTGCTGAGACTGAAATCCATCAAACTGAGATTGAGATCAATCATGCTGAGAGTGAGATAATGATGCTGAGACTGAGATCCATCATGCTGAGTCTCAGATCCATCACACTTATACTGAAATCCATCATGCTGAGCCTGAGAACTATTGCACTGAGACACAGATTCATCACACTGAGACTGAGATGCATCATTCTGTGAATGAGATCCATCAGACTGAGGCTAAGATCCATCATGCAAAAATTGCGATCCATCATGCTGAGAATGAGATCCATCGCCCTGAGACTGAGATGCTTCACACTGAGATTGAGATCCATCATGCCGAGACTGAGATCCATAGCACTAAGACTGAGATCCTTCATGCTGAGTCTGAGATCCATCGTGAAAAGACTGAGATGCGAAAAACAGAGGCTACGATGCATCGCACTAATACTGAGTTCAATAATGCTGAGACTGAGATCCATGTTGCTGAGAATAATATCCATTATGCTGAGATTGAGATCCATCGCATTGAGAATGAGATCCATCATGCCAAGAATGAGATCCATTGCACTGAGACTGAGATCCATCATGCCAAGAATGAGATCCATTGCACTGAGACTGAGATCCACCATGCTGAGACTGAGATTCTTCATGCTGAGACTGAGATTCATTGCACTAAGTCTGAGATGCTTCATGCTGACACTGATATCAATCATGCTGAGCGTGAGATCCATCACACTGAGACTGGGACCCAACAAACTGAAACTGTGATCCATCATGCTGAGACAGAGATCCATCGCACTGAGAATTAGATCCATCAAGATGAGACTGAGAACCCTCATTCTGAAACTGAGATCCATCATCCTGAGAATGAGATCCATCACACTGAGACTGAAATCCATCACACTGAAATTGAGATCAATCATGCTGAGAGGGTGATAATGAGACTGAGATCCATCATGCTGAGTCGCTTTTCCATCACACTTAGACTGAGTTCCATCATGCTGAGCCTGAGATCCATCGCGCTGAGACACAGATTCATCACACTGAGACTGAGATGCATCATGCTGAGAATGAGATCTATCACACTGAGATTAATATCCATCATGCAAAAACAGAGATCCATCATGCTGAGACTGAGATCCATCACCCTGAGACTGAGATGCTTCGCACTGAGTTTGAGATCCATCATGCCGAGACTGAGAACCATCATGCTGAGACTGAGATCCATCATGCTGAGACTGAGATCCATCGTGCTGAGACAGAGATGTTTTGCACTGAGTTTGAGATCCATCATGCTGAGACTGAGATCCATCGTGCAAAGACTGAGATCAGAAAAACAGAGACTAAGATGCATCGTACTGATACTGAGTTCAATAATGCTGAGACTGAGATCCATCTTGCTGAGACTGAGATCTATGATGCTGAGATTGAGACCAATCGCATTGAGACTGAGATCCATCATGCCAAGAATGAGATCCATTGCACTGAGACTGAGATCCATCATTATGAGACTGAAATCCATCATGCTCAGATTGAGAGTCATCGCCCTGAGACTGAGATGCTTCGCACTGAGATTGAGATCCATCATGCCGAGACTGAGATCCATCACGCTAAGTCTGAGATCCATCATGCTAAGACAGATCCATCGCACTGAGAATGAGATCCATCAGGCTGAGACTCAGATCCATCTCGCTGAGATTGACATCCATCATGCTGACACTGAGATCCATCGCCCTGAGACTGAGATGCTTTGCACTGAGATTGAGATCCATCACACCGAGACTGAGATCCATCGCACTAAGAATGAGATCCATCATGCTGAGACTGAGATCCATCGCACTGAGAATGAGATCCATCATGCTGAGACTGAGATCCATCGCACTGTGAATGAGATCCGTCATGCTGAGACTGAGATGCATCACAAGTATAATGAGATCCATCATGCCAAGAATGAGATCCATTGCACTGAGACTGAGATCCATCATGCTGAGACTGAGATCCATCATGCTGAGACTGAGATCCATGATGCTGAGATTGAGACCAATCGCATTGAGGCTGAGATCCATCATGCCAAGAATGAGATCCATTGCACTGAGACTGAGATCCATCATTATGAGACTGAAAGCCATCATGCTCAGACTGAGTCATCGCCCTGAGACTGAGATACTTCGCACTGAGATTGAGATCCATCATGCCGAGACTGAGATCCATCATGCTAAGACTGAGATCCATCATGCTAAGACAGATCCATCGCACTGAGAATGAGATCCATCATGCTGAGACACAGATCCATCACGCTGATACTGACATCCATCATGCTGAGACTGATATCCATCGCATTGCGACTGAGATGCTTTGCACTGAGATTGAGATCCATCACACCGAGACTGAGATCCATCACACTAAGACTGAGATCCATCATGCTGAGACTGAGATCCATCGCACTGAGAATGAGATCCATCATGCTGAGACTGAGATCCATCGCACTGAGAATAAGATCCATCATGCTGAGACTGAGATGCGTCGCAAGTATAATGAGATCCATCATGCCAAGAATGAGATCCATTGCACTGAGACTGAGATCCATCATGCTGAGACTGACATCCTTCATGCTGAGACCGAGATTCATTGCACTAAGTCTGAGATGCTTCAGGCTGACACTGATATCAATCATGGTAAGCCTGAGATCCATCACACTGAGACTGAGACCCAACAAACTGAAACTGTGATCCATCATGCTGAGACAGAGATCCATCGCACTGAGAATTAGATCCATCAAGATGAGACTGAGAAACCTCATTCAGACACTGAGATCCATCATCCTGAGACTGAGATCTTTCGCACTGAGACTGAGATCAATGATGCTGAGACTGAGATCCATCTTGCTGAGACTGAAATCCATCAAACTGAGATTGAGATCATTCATGCTGAGAGTGAGATAATGATGCTGAGACTGAGATCCATCATGCTGTGTCTCAGATCCATCACACTGATACTGAAATCCTTCATGCTGAGCCTGAGAACTATTGCACTGAGACACAGATTCATCACACTGAGACTGAGATGCATCATTCTGTGAATGAGATCCATCAGACTGAGGCTAAGATCCATCATGCATAAACTGCGATCCATCATGCTGAGAATGAGATCCATCGCCCTGAGACTGAGATGCTTCACACTGAGATTGAGATCCATCATGCTGAGACTGAGATCCATCGCACTGAGAATGAGATCCATCACCCTGAGACTGAGATGCATCACAAGTATAATGAGATCCATCATGCCAAGAATGAGATCCATTGCACTAAGACTGAGATCCATCATGCTGAGACTGAGATCCATCATGCTGAGACTGAGATCCATGATGCTGAGATTGAGACCAATCGCATTGAGACTGAGATCCATCATGCCAAGAATGAGATCCATTGCACTGAGACTGAGATCCATCATTTTGAGACTGAAATCCATCATGCTCAGACTGAGAGTCATCGCCCTGAGACTGAGATGCTTCGCACTGAGATTGAGATCCATCATGCCGAGACTGAGATCCATCGCACTAAGACTGAGATCCATGATGCTGAGACTGAGATCCATCGCACTGAGAATGAGATCCATCAGGCTGAGACTGAGATGCATCACAAGTATAATGAGATCCATCATGCCAAGAATGAGATCCATTGCACTGAGACTGAGATCCTTCATGCTGAGATTGAGATTCATTGCAGTAAGTCTGAGATGCTTCATGCTGACACTGATATCAATCATGCTGAGCCTGAGATCCATCACTCTGAGACTGAGACCCAACAAACTGAAACTGTGATCCATCATGCTGAGACTGAGATCCATCACACTGAGAATTCGATCCATCAAGATGAGACTGAGAACCCTTATTCAGATACTGAGATCCATCATCCTGAGTCTGAGATCCTTCGCACTGAGACTGAGATTAATGATGCTGAGACTGTGATCCATCTTGCTGAGACTGAAATCCATCAAACTGAGATTGAGATCAATCATGCTGAGAGTGAGATAATGATGCTGAGACTGAGATCCATCATGCTGAGTCTCAGATCCATCACACTTATACTGAAATCCATCATGCTGAGCCTGAGAACTATTGCACTGAGACACAGATTCATCACACTGAGACTGAGATGCATCATTCTGTGAATGAGATCCATCAGACTGAGGCTAAGATCCATCATGCAAAAATTGCGATCCATCATGCTGAGAATGAGATCCATCGCCCTGAGACTGAGATGCTTCACACTGAGATTGAGATCCATCATGCCGAGACTGAGATCCATAGCACTAAGACTGAGATCCTTCATGCTGAGTCTGAGATCCATCGTGAAAAGACTGAGATGCGAAAAACAGAGGCTACGATGCATCGCACTAATACTGAGTTCAATAATGCTGAGACTGAGATCCATGTTGCTGAGAATAATATCCATTATGCTGAGATTGAGATCCATCGCATTGAGAATGAGATCCATCATGCCAAGAATGAGATCCATTGCACTGAGACTGAGATCCATCATGCCAAGAATGAGATCCATTGCACTGAGACTGAGATCCACCATGCTGAGACTGAGATTCTTCATGCTGAGACTGAGATTCATTGCACTAAGTCTGAGATGCTTCATGCTGACACTGATATCAATCATGCTGAGCGTGAGATCCATCACACTGAGACTGGGACCCAACAAACTGAAACTGTGATCCATCATGCTGAGACAGAGATCCATCGCACTGAGAATTAGATCCATCAAGATGAGACTGAGAACCCTCATTCTGAAACTGAGATCCATCATCCTGAGAATGAGATCCATCACACTGAGACTGAAATCCATCACACTGAAATTGAGATCAATCATGCTGAGAGGGTGATAATGAGACTGAGATCCATCATGCTGAGTCGCTTTTCCATCACACTTAGACTGAGTTCCATCATGCTGAGCCTGAGATCCATCGCGCTGAGACACAGATTCATCACACTGAGACTGAGATGCATCATGCTGAGAATGAGATCTATCACACTGAGATTAATATCCATCATGCAAAAACAGAGATCCATCATGCTGAGACTGAGATCCATCACCCTGAGACTGAGATGCTTCGCACTGAGTTTGAGATCCATCATGCCGAGACTGAGAACCATCATGCTGAGACTGAGATCCATCATGCTGAGACTGAGATCCATCGTGCTGAGACAGAGATGTTTTGCACTGAGTTTGAGATCCATCATGCTGAGACTGAGATCCATCGTGCAAAGACTGAGATCAGAAAAACAGAGACTAAGATGCATCGTACTGATACTGAGTTCAATAATGCTGAGACTGAGATCCATCTTGCTGAGACTGAGATCTATGATGCTGAGATTGAGACCAATCGCATTGAGACTGAGATCCATCATGCCAAGAATGAGATCCATTGCACTGAGACTGAGATCCATCATTATGAGACTGAAATCCATCATGCTCAGATTGAGAGTCATCGCCCTGAGACTGAGATGCTTCGCACTGAGATTGAGATCCATCATGCCGAGACTGAGATCCATCACGCTAAGTCTGAGATCCATCATGCTAAGACAGATCCATCGCACTGAGAATGAGATCCATCAGGCTGAGACTCAGATCCATCTCGCTGAGATTGACATCCATCATGCTGACACTGAGATCCATCGCCCTGAGACTGAGATGCTTTGCACTGAGATTGAGATCCATCACACCGAGACTGAGATCCATCGCACTAAGAATGAGATCCATCATGCTGAGACTGAGATCCATCGCACTGAGAATGAGATCCATCATGCTGAGACTGAGATCCATCGCACTGTGAATGAGATCCGTCATGCTGAGACTGAGATGCATCACAAGTATAATGAGATCCATCATGCCAAGAATGAGATCCATTGCACTGAGACTGAGATCCATCATGCTGAGACTGAGATCCATCATGCTGAGACTGAGATCCATGATGCTGAGATTGAGACCAATCGCATTGAGGCTGAGATCCATCATGCCAAGAATGAGATCCATTGCACTGAGACTGAGATCCATCATTATGAGACTGAAAGCCATCATGCTCAGACTGAGTCATCGCCCTGAGACTGAGATACTTCGCACTGAGATTGAGATCCATCATGCCGAGACTGAGATCCATCATGCTAAGACTGAGATCCATCATGCTAAGACAGATCCATCGCACTGAGAATGAGATCCATCATGCTGAGACACAGATCCATCACGCTGATACTGACATCCATCATGCTGAGACTGATATCCATCGCATTGCGACTGAGATGCTTTGCACTGAGATTGAGATCCATCACACCGAGACTGAGATCCATCACACTAAGACTGAGATCCATCATGCTGAGACTGAGATCCATCGCACTGAGAATGAGATCCATCATGCTGAGACTGAGATCCATCGCACTGAGAATAAGATCCATCATGCTGAGACTGAGATGCGTCGCAAGTATAATGAGATCCATCATGCCAAGAATGAGATCCATTGCACTGAGACTGAGATCCATCATGCTGAGACTGACATCCTTCATGCTGAGACCGAGATTCATTGCACTAAGTCTGAGATGCTTCAGGCTGACACTGATATCAATCATGGTAAGCCTGAGATCCATCACACTGAGACTGAGACCCAACAAACTGAAACTGTGATCCATCATGCTGAGACAGAGATCCATCACACTGAGAATTCGATCCATCAAGATGAGACTGAGAACCCTTATTCAGATACTGAGATCCATCATCCTGAGTCTGAGATCCTTCGCACTGAGACTGAGATTAATGATGCTGAGACTGTGATCCATCTTGCTGAGACTGAAATCCATCAAACTGAGATTGAGATCAATCATGCTGAGAGTGAGATAATGATGCTGAGACTGAGATCCATCATGCTGAGTCTCAGATCCATCACACTTATACTGAAATCCATCATGCTGAGCCTGAGAACTATTGCACTGAGACACAGATTCATCACACTGAGACTGAGATGCATCATTCTGTGAATGAGATCCATCAGACTGAGGCTAAGATCCATCATGCAAAAATTGCGATCCATCATGCTGAGAATGAGATCCATCGCCCTGAGACTGAGATGCTTCACACTGAGATTGAGATCCATCATGCCGAGACTGAGATCCATAGCACTAAGACTGAGATCCTTCATGCTGAGTCTGAGATCCATCGTGAAAAGACTGAGATGCGAAAAACAGAGGCTACGATGCATCGCACTAATACTGAGTTCAATAATGCTGAGACTGAGATCCATGTTGCTGAGAATAATATCCATTATGCTGAGATTGAGATCCATCGCATTGAGAATGAGATCCATCATGCCAAGAATGAGATCCATTGCACTGAGACTGAGATCCATCATGCCAAGAATGAGATCCATTGCACTGAGACTGAGATCCACCATGCTGAGACTGAGATTCTTCATGCTGAGACTGAGATTCATTGCACTAAGTCTGAGATGCTTCATGCTGACACTGATATCAATCATGCTGAGCGTGAGATCCATCACACTGAGACTGGGACCCAACAAACTGAAACTGTGATCCATCATGCTGAGACAGAGATCCATCGCACTGAGAATTAGATCCATCAAGATGAGACTGAGAACCCTCATTCTGAAACTGAGATCCATCATCCTGAGAATGAGATCCATCACACTGAGACTGAAATCCATCACACTGAAATTGAGATCAATCATGCTGAGAGGGTGATAATGAGACTGAGATCCATCATGCTGAGTCGCTTTTCCATCACACTTAGACTGAGTTCCATCATGCTGAGCCTGAGATCCATCGCGCTGAGACACAGATTCATCACACTGAGACTGAGATGCATCATGCTGAGAATGAGATCTATCACACTGAGATTAATATCCATCATGCAAAAACAGAGATCCATCATGCTGAGACTGAGATCCATCACCCTGAGACTGAGATGCTTCGCACTGAGTTTGAGATCCATCATGCCGAGACTGAGAACCATCATGCTGAGACTGAGATCCATCATGCTGAGACTGAGATCCATCGTGCTGAGACAGAGATGTTTTGCACTGAGTTTGAGATCCATCATGCTGAGACTGAGATCCATCGTGCAAAGACTGAGATCAGAAAAACAGAGACTAAGATGCATCGTACTGATACTGAGTTCAATAATGCTGAGACTGAGATCCATCTTGCTGAGACTGAGATCTATGATGCTGAGATTGAGACCAATCGCATTGAGACTGAGATCCATCATGCCAAGAATGAGATCCATTGCACTGAGACTGAGATCCATCATTATGAGACTGAAATCCATCATGCTCAGATTGAGAGTCATCGCCCTGAGACTGAGATGCTTCGCACTGAGATTGAGATCCATCATGCCGAGACTGAGATCCATCACGCTAAGTCTGAGATCCATCATGCTAAGACAGATCCATCGCACTGAGAATGAGATCCATCAGGCTGAGACTCAGATCCATCTCGCTGAGATTGACATCCATCATGCTGACACTGAGATCCATCGCCCTGAGACTGAGATGCTTTGCACTGAGATTGAGATCCATCACACCGAGACTGAGATCCATCGCACTAAGAATGAGATCCATCATGCTGAGACTGAGATCCATCGCACTGAGAATGAGATCCATCATGCTGAGACTGAGATCCATCGCACTGTGAATGAGATCCGTCATGCTGAGACTGAGATGCATCACAAGTATAATGAGATCCATCATGCCAAGAATGAGATCCATTGCACTGAGACTGAGATCCATCATGCTGAGACTGAGATCCATCATGCTGAGACTGAGATCCATGATGCTGAGATTGAGACCAATCGCATTGAGGCTGAGATCCATCATGCCAAGAATGAGATCCATTGCACTGAGACTGAGATCCATCATTATGAGACTGAAAGCCATCATGCTCAGACTGAGTCATCGCCCTGAGACTGAGATACTTCGCACTGAGATTGAGATCCATCATGCCGAGACTGAGATCCATCATGCTAAGACTGAGATCCATCATGCTAAGACAGATCCATCGCACTGAGAATGAGATCCATCATGCTGAGACACAGATCCATCACGCTGATACTGACATCCATCATGCTGAGACTGATATCCATCGCATTGCGACTGAGATGCTTTGCACTGAGATTGAGATCCATCACACCGAGACTGAGATCCATCACACTAAGACTGAGATCCATCATGCTGAGACTGAGATCCATCGCACTGAGAATGAGATCCATCATGCTGAGACTGAGATCCATCGCACTGAGAATAAGATCCATCATGCTGAGACTGAGATGCGTCGCAAGTATAATGAGATCCATCATGCCAAGAATGAGATCCATTGCACTGAGACTGAGATCCATCATGCTGAGACTGACATCCTTCATGCTGAGACCGAGATTCATTGCACTAAGTCTGAGATGCTTCAGGCTGACACTGATATCAATCATGGTAAGCCTGAGATCCATCACACTGAGACTGAGACCCAACAAACTGAAACTGTGATCCATCATGCTGAGACAGAGATCCATCGCACTGAGAATTAGATCCATCAAGATGAGACTGAGAAACCTCATTCAGACACTGAGATCCATCATCCTGAGACTGAGATCTTTCGCACTGAGACTGAGATCAATGATGCTGAGACTGAGATCCATCTTGCTGAGACTGAAATCCATCAAACTGAGATTGAGATCATTCATGCTGAGAGTGAGATAATGATGCTGAGACTGAGATCCATCATGCTGTGTCTTAGATCCATCACACTGATACTGAAATCCTTCATGCTGAGCCTGAGAACTATTGCACTGAGACACAGATTCATCACACTGAGACTGAGATGCATCATTCTGTGAATGAGATCCATCAGACTGAGGCTAAGATCCATCATGCATAAACTGCGATCCATCATGCTGAGAATGAGATCCATCGCCCTGAGACTGAGATGCTTCACACTGAGATTGAGATCCATCATGCTGAGACTGAGATCCATGATGCTGAGATTGAGATCCATCATGCTGAGACTGAGATCCATCGCACTGAGAATGAGATCCATCACCCTGAGACTGAGATGCATCACAAGTATAATGAGATCCATCATGCCAAGAATGAGATCCATTGCACTAAGACTGAGATCCATCATGCTGAGACTGAGATCCATCATGCTGAGACTGAGATCCATGATGCTGAGATTGAGACCAATCGCATTGAGACTGAGATCCATCATGCCAAGAATGAGATCCATTGCACTGAGACTGAGATCCATCATTTTGAGACTGAAATCCATCATGCTCAGACTGAGAGTCATCGCCCTGAGACTGAGATGCTTCGCACTGAGATTGAGATCCATCATGCCGAGACTGAGATCCATCGCACTAAGACTGAGATCCATGATGCTGAGACTGAGATCCATCGCACTGAGAATGAGATCCATCAGGCTGAGACTGAGATGCATCACAAGTATAATGAGATCCATCATGCCAAGAATGAGATCCATTGCACTGAGACTGAGATCCTTCATGCTGAGAGTGAGATTCATTGCAGTAAGTCTGAGATGCTTCATGCTGACACTGATATCAATCATGCTGAGCCTGAGATCCATCACTCTGAGACTGAGACCCAACAAACTGAAACTGTGATCCATCATGCTGAGACTGAGATCCATCACACTGAGAATTCGATCCATCAAGATGAGACTGAGAACCCTTATTCAGATACTGAGATCCATCATCCTGAGTCTGAGATCCTTCGCACTGAGACTGAGATTAATGATGCTGAGACTGTGATCCATCTTGCTGAGACTGAAATCCATCAAACTGAGATTGAGATCAATCATGCTGAGAGTGAGATAATGATGCTGAGACTGAGATCCATCTTGCTGAGACTGAAATCCATCAAACTGAGATTGAGATCAATCATGCTGAGAGTGAGATAATGATGCTGAGACTGAGATCCATCACACTGATACTGAAATCCATCATGCTGAGCCTGAGAACTATCGCACTGAGACACAGATTCATCACACTGAGACTGAGATGCATCATTCTGTGAATGAGATCCATCAGACTGAGGCTAAGACCCATCATGCAAAAATTGCGATCCATCATGCTGAGAATGAGATCCATCGCCCTGAGACTGAGATGCTTCACACTGAGATTGAGATCCATCATGCCGAGACTGAGATCCATAGCACTAAGACTGAGATCCTTCATGCTGAGTCTGAGATCCATCGTGAAAAGACTGAGATGCGAAAAACAGAGGCTACGATGCATCGCACTAATACTGAGTTCAATAATGCTGAGACTGAGATCCATGTTGCTGAGAATAAGATCCATTATGCTGAGATTGAGATCCATCGCATTGAGAATGAGATCCATCATGCCAAGAATGAGATCCATTGCACTGAGACTGAGATCCATCATGCCAAGAATGAGATCCATTGCACTGAGACTGAGATCCACCATGCTGAGACTGAGATTCTTCATGCTGAGACTGAGATTCATTGCACTAAGTCTGAGATGCTTCATGCTGACACTGATATCAATCATGCTGAGCGTGAGATCCATCACACTGAGACTGGGACCCAACAAACTGAAACTGTCATCCATCATGCTGAGACAGAGATCCATCGCACTGAGAATTAGATCCATCAAGATGAGACTGAGAACCCTCATTCTGAAACTGAGATCCATCATCCTGAGAATGAGATCCATCACACTGAGACTGAAATCCATCACACTGAAATTGAGATCAATCATGCTGAGAGGGTGATAATGACACTGAGACTGAGATCCATCATGCTGAGTCGCTTTTCCATCACACTTAGACTGAGTTCCATCATGCTGAGCCTGAGATCCATCGCGCTGAGACACAGATTCATCACACTGAGACTGAGATGCATCATGCTGAGAATGAGATCTATCACACTGAGATTAATATCCATCATGCAAAAACAGAGATCCATCATGCTGAGACTGAGATCCTTCATGCTGAGACTGAGATCCATCACCCTGAGACTGAGATGCTTCGCACTGAGTTTGAGATCCATCATGCCGAGACTGAGAACCATCATGCTGAGACTGAGATCCATCATGCTGAGACTGAGATCCATCATGCTGAGACTGAGATCCATCATGCTGAGACTGAGATCCATCGTGCTGAGACAGAGATGTTTTGCACTGAGTTTGAGATCCATCATGCTGAGACTGAGATCCATCGTGCAAAGACTGAGATCAGAAAAACAGAGACTAAGATGCATCGTACTGATACTGAGTTCAATAATGCTGAGACTGAGATCCATCTTGCTGAGACTGAGATCTATGATGCTGAGATTGAGACCAATCGCATTGAGACTGAGATCCATCATGCCAAGAATGAGATCCATTGCACTGAGACTGAGATCCATCATTATGAGACTGAAATCCATCATGCTCAGATTGAGAGTCATCGCCCTGAGACTGAGATGCTTCGCACTGAGATTGAGATCCATCATGCCGAGACTGAGATCCATCACGCTAAGACTGAGATCCATCATGCTAAGACAGATCCATCGCACTGAGAATGAGATCCATCATGCTGAGACTCAGATCCATCTCGCTGAGATTGACATCCATCATGCTGACACTGAGATCCATCGCCCTGAGACTGAGATGCTTTGCACTGAGATTGAGATCCATCACACCGAGACTGAGATCCATCGCACTAAGAATGAGATCCATCATGCTGAGAATGAGATCCATCGCCCTGAGAATGAGATCCATCATGCTGAGACTCAGATCCATCTCGCTGAGATTGACATCCATCATGCTGACACTGAGATCCATCGCCCTGAGACTGAGATGCTTTGCACTGAGATTGAGATCCATCACACCGAGACTGAGATCCATCGCACTGATAATTAGATCCATCAAGCTGAGACTGAGAAACCTCATTCAGACACTGAGATCCATCATCCTGAGACTGAGATCTTTCGCACTGAGACTGAGATCAATGATGCTGAGACCGAGATCCATCTTGCTGGGACTGAAATCCATCAAACTGAGATTGAGATCATTCATGCTGAGAGTGAGATAATGATGCTGAGACTGAGATCCATCATGCTGTGTCTCAGATCCATCACACTGATACTGAAATCCTTCATGCTGAGCCTGAGAACTATTGCACTGAGACACAGATTCATCACACTGAGACTGAGATGCATCATTCTGTGAATGAGATCCAACAGACTGAGGCTAAGATCCATCATGCATAAACTGCGATCCATCATGCTGAGAATGAGATCCATCGCCCTGAGACTGAGATGCTTCACACTGAGATTGAGATCCATCATGCTGAGACTGAGATCCATCGCACTGAGAATGAGATCCATCACCCTGAGACTGAGATGCATCACAAGTATAATGAGATCCATCATGCCAAGAATGAGATCCATTGCACTAAGACTGAGATCCATCATGCTGAGACTGAGATCCATCATGCTGAGACTGAGATCCATGATGCTGAGATTGAGACCAATCGCATTGAGACTGAGATCCATCATGCCAAGAATGAGATCCATTGCACTGAGACTGAGATCCATCATTTTGAGACTGAAATCCATCATGCTCAGACTGAGAGTCATCGCCCTGAGACTGAGATGCTTCGCACTGAGATTGAGATCCATCATGCCGAGACTGAGATCCATCGTGAAAAGACTGAGATGCGAAAAACAGAGGCTACGATGCATCGCACTACTACTGAGTTCAATAATGCTGAGACTGAGATCCATGTTGCTGAGAATAAGATCCATTATGCTGAGATTGAGATCCATCGCATTGAGAATGAGATCCATCATGCCAAGAATGAGATCCATTGCACTGAGACTGAGATCCATCATGCCAAGAATGAGATCCATTGCACTGAGACTGAGATCCACCATGCTGAGACTGAGATTCTTCATGCTGAGACTGAGATTCATTGCACTAAGTCTGAGATGCTTCATGCTGACACTGATATCAATCATGCTGAGCGTGAGATCCATCACACTGAGACTGGGACCCAACAAACTGAAACTGTCATCCATCATGCTGAGACAGAGATCCATCACACTGAGAATTAGATCCATCAAGATGAGACTGAGAACCCTCATTCTGAAACTGAGATCCATCATCCTGAGAATGAGATCCATCACACTGAGACTGAAATCCATCACACTGAAATTGAGATCAATCATGCTGAGAGGGTGATAATGACACTGAGACTGAGATCCATCATGCTGAGTCGCTTTTCCATCACACTTAGACTGAGTTCCATCATGCTGAGCCTGAGATCCATCGCACTGAGACACAGATTCATCACACTGAGACTGAGATGCATCATGCTGAGAATGAGATCTATCACACTGAGATTAATATCCATCATGCAAAAACAGAGATCCATCATGCTGAGACTGAGATCCATCACCCTGAGACTGAGATGCTTCGCACTGAGTTTGAGATCCATCATGCCGAGACTGAGATCCATCATGCCGAGACTGAGAACCATCATGCTGAGACTGAGATCCATCATGCTGAGACTGAGATCCATCGTGCTGAGACAGAGATGTTTTGCACTGAGTTTGAGATCCATCATGGCGGGACTGAGATCCATCATGCTGAGACTGAGATCCATCGTGCAAAGACTGAGATCAGAAAAACAGAGACTAAGATGCATCGTACTGATACTGAGTTCAATAATGCTGAGACTGACATCCATCTTGCTGAGACTGAGATCTATGATGCTGAGATTGAGACCAATCGCATTGAGACTGAGATCCATCATGCCAAGAATGAGATCTATTGCACTGAGACTGAGATCCATCATTATGAGACTGAAATCCATCATGCTCAGATTGAGAGTCATCGCCCTGAGACTGAGATGCTTCGCACTGAGATTGAGATCCATCATGCCGAGACTGAGATCCATCACGCTAAGACTGAGACCCATCATGCTAAGACAGATCCATCGCACTGAGAATGAGATCCATCATGCTGAGACTCAGATCCATCTCGCTGAGATTGACATCCATCATGCTGACACTGAGATCCATCGCCCTGAGACTGAGATGCTTTGCACTGAGATTGAGATCCATCACACCGAGACTGAGATCCATCGCACTAAGAATGAGATCCATCATGCTGAGACTGAGATCCATCGCACTGAGAATGAGATCCATCATGCTGAGACTGAGATCCATCGCACTGTGAATGAGATCCATCATGCTGAGACTGAGATGCATCACAAGTATAATGAGATCCATCATGCCAAGAATGAGATCCATTGCACTGAGACTGAGATCCATCATGCTGAGACTGAGATCCATCATGCTGAGACTGAGATCCATGATGCTGAGATTGAGACCAATCGCATTGAGACTGAGATCCATCATGCCAAGAATGAGATCCATTGCACTGAGACTGAGATCCATCATTATGAGACTGAAATCCATCATGCTCAGACTGAGTCATCGCCCTGAGACTGAGATACTTCGCACTGAGATTGAGATCCATCATGCCGAGACTGAGATCCATCATCCTAAGACTGAGATCCATCATGCTAAGACAGATCCATCGCACTGAGAATGAGATCCATCATGCTGAGACACAGATCCATCACGCTGATACTGACATCCATCATGCTGAGACTGATATCCATCGCATTGCGACTGAGATGCTTTGCACTGAGATTGAGATCCATCACACCGAGACTGAGATCCATCACACTAAGACTGAGATCCATCATGCTGAGACTGAGATCCATCGCACTGAGAATGAGATCCATCATGCTGAGACTGAGATGCGTCGCAAGTATAATGAGATCCATCATGCCAAGAATGAGATCCATTGCACTGAGACTGAGATCCATCATGCTGAGACTGACATCCTTCATGCTGAGACCGAGATTCATTGCACTAAGTCTGAGATGCTTCAGGCTGACACTGAAATCAATCATGGTAAGCCTGAGATCCATCACACTGAGACTGAGACCCAACAAAATGAAACTGTGAACCATCATGCTGAGACAGAGATCCATCGCACTGAGAATTAGATCCATCAAGATGAGACTGAGAAACCTCATTCAGACACTGAGATCCATCATCCTGAGACTGAGATCTTTCGCACTGAGACTGAGATCAATGATGCTGAGACAGATCCATCTTGCTGGGACTGAAATCCATCAAACTGAGATTGAGATCATTCATGCTGAGAGTGAGATAATGATGCTGAGACTGAGATCCATCATGCTGTGTCTCAGATCCATCACACTGATACTGAAATCCTTCATGCTGAGCCTGAGAACTATTGCACTGAGACACAGATTCATCACACTGAGACTGAGATGCATCATTCTGTGAATGAGATCCAACAGACTGAGGCTAAGATCCATCATGCATAAACTGCGATCCATCATGCTGAGAATGAGATCCATCGCCCTGAGACTGAGATGCTTCACACTGAGATTGAGATCCATCATGCCGAGACTGAGATCCATCGCACTGAGACTGAGATCCATCATGCTGAGACTGAGATCCATCGCACTGAGAATGAGATCCATCACCCTGAGACTGAGATGCATCACAAGTATAATGAGATCCATCATGCCAAGAATGAGATCCATTGCACTAAGACTGAGATCCATCATGCTGAGACTGAGATCCATCATGCTGAGACTGAGATCCATGATGCTGAGATTGAGACCAATCGCATTGAGACTGAGATCCATCATGCCAAGAATGAGATCCATTGCACTGAGACTGAGATCCATCATTTTGAGACTGAAATCCATCATGCTCAGACTGAGAGTCATCGCCCTGAGACTGAGATGCTTCGCACTGAGATTGAGATCCATCATGCCGAGACTGAGATCCATCGCACTAAGACTGAGATCCATGATGCTGAGACTGAGATCCATCGCACTGAGAATGAGATCCATCAGGCTGAGACTGAGATGCATCACAAGTATAATGAGATCCATCATGTCAAGAATGAGATCCATTGCACTGAGACTGAGATCCTTCATGCTGAGAGTGAGATTCATTGCAGTAAGTCTGAGATGCTTCATGCTGACACTGATATCAATCATGCTGAGCCTGAGATCCATCACACTGAGACTGAGACCCAACAAACTGAAACTGTGATCCATCATGCTGAGACAGAGATCCATCGCACTGAGAATTCGATCCATCAAGATAAGCTGAGAACCCTTATTCAGATACTGAGATCCATCATCCTGAGTCTGAGATCCTTCGCACTGAGACTGAGATTAATGATGCTGAGACTGTGATCCATCTTGCTGAGACTGAAATCCATCAAACTGAGATTGAGATCAATCATGCTGAGAGTGAGATAATGATGCTGTGACTGAGATCCATCATGCTGAGTCTCAGATCCATCACACTGATACTGAAATCCATCATGCTGAGCCTGAGAACTATCGCACTGAGACACAGATTCATCACACTGAGACTGAGATGCATCATGCTGTGAATGAGATCCATCACACTGAGACTAAGATCCATCATGCAAAAATTGCGATCCATCATGTTGAGAATGAGATCCATCGCCCTGAGACTGAGATGCTTCACACTGAGATTGAGATCCATCATGCCGAGACTGAGATCCATAGCACTAAGACTGAGATCCTTCATGCTGAGTCTGAGATCCATCGTGAAAAGACTGAGATGCGAAAAACAGAGGCTACGATGCATCGCACTAATACTGAGTTCAATAATGCTGAGACTGAGATCCATGTTGCTGAGAATAAGATCCATTATGCTGAGATTGAGATCCATCGCATTGAGAATGAGATCCATCATGCCAAGAATGAGATCCATTGCACTGAGACTGAGATCCATCATGCCAAGAATGAGATCCATTGCACTGAGACTGAGATCCACCATGCTGAGACTGAGATTCTTCATGCTGAGACTGAGATTCATTGCACTAAGTCTGAGATGCTTCATGCTGACACTGATATCAATCATGCTGAGCGTGAGATCCATCACACTGAGACTGGGACCCAACAAACTGAAACTGTCATCCATCATGCTGAGACAGAGATCCATCACACTGAGAATTAGATCCATCAAGATGAGACTCAGAACCCTCATTCTGAAACTGAGATCCATCATCCTGAGAATGAGATCCATCACACTGAGACTGAAATCCATCACACTGAAATTGAGATCAATCATGCTGAGAGGGTGATAATGACACTGAGACTGAGATCCATCATGCTGAGTCGCTTTTCCATCACACTTAGACTGAGTTCCATCATGCTGAGCCTGAGATCCATCGCACTGAGACACAGATTCATCACACTGAGACTGAGATGCATCATGATGAGAATGAGATCTATCACACTGAGATTAATATCCATCATGCAAAAACAGAGATCCATCATGCTGAGACTGAGATCCATCACCCTGAGACTGAGATGCTTCGCACTGAGTTTGAGATCCATCATGCCGAGACTGAGAACCATCATGCTGAGACTGAGATCCATCATGCTGAGACTGAGATCCATCGTGCTGAGACAGAGATGTTTTGCACTGAGTTTGAGATCCATCATGGCGGGACTGAGATCCATCATGCTGAGACTGAGATCCATCGTGCAAAGACTGAGATCAGAAAAACAGAGACTAAGATGCATCGTACTGATACTGAGTTCAATAATGCTGAGACTGACATCCATCTTGCTGAGACTGAGATCTATGATGCTGAGATTGAGACCAATCGCATTGAGACTGAGATCCATCATGCCAAGAATGAGATCTATTGCACTGAGACTGAGATCCATCATTATGAGACTGAAATCCATCATGCTCAGATTGAGAGTCATCGCCCTGAGACTGAGATGCTTCGCACTGAGATTGAGATCCATCATGCCGAGACTGAGATCCATCACGCTAAGACTGAGATCCATCATGCTAAGACAGATCCATCGCACTGAGAATGAGATCCATCATGCTGAGACTCAGATCCATCTTGCTGAGATTGACATCCATCATGCTGACACTGAGATCCATCGCCCTGAGACTGAGATGCTTTGCACTGAGATTGAGATCCATCACACCGAGACTGAGATCCATCGCACTAAGAATGAGATCCATCATGCTGAGACTGAGATCCATCGCACTGAGAATGAGATCCATCATGCTGAGACTGAGATCCATCGCACTGTGAATGAGATCCATCATGCTGAGACTGAGATGCATCACAAGTATAATGAGATCCATCATGCCAAGAATGAGATCCATTGCACTGAGACTGAGATCCATCATGCTGAGACTGAGATCCATCATGCTGAGACTGAGATCCATGATGCTGAGATTGAGACCAATCGCATTGAGACTGAGATCCATCATGCCAAGAATGAGATCCATTTCACTGAGACTGAGATCCATCATTATGAGACTGAAATCCATCATGCTCAGACTGAGTCATCGCCCTGAGACTGAGATACTTCGCACTGAGATTGAGATCCATCATGCCGAGACTGAGATCCATCATCCTAAGACTGAGATCCATCATGCTAAGACAGATCCATCGCACTGAGAATGAGATCCATCATGCTGAGACACAGATCCATCACGCTGATACTGACATCCATCATGCTGAGACTGATATCCATCGCATTGCGACTGAGATGCTTTGCACTGAGATTGAGATCCATCACACCGAGACTGAGATCCATCACACTAAGACTGAGATCCATCATGCTGAGACTGAGATCCATCGCACTGAGAATGAGATCCATCATGCTGAGACTGAGATGCGTCGCAAGTATAATGAGATCCATCATGCCAAGAATGAGATCCATTGCACTGAGACTGAGATCCATCATGCTGAGACTGACATCCTTCATGCTGAGACCGAGATTCATTGCACTAAGTCTGAGATGCTTCAGGCTGACACTGAAATCAATCATGGTAAGCCTGAGATCCATCACACTGAGACTGAGACCCAACAAAATGAAACTGTGATCCATCATGCTGAGACAGAGATCCATCGCACTGAGAATTAGATCCATCAAGATGAGACTGAGAAACCTCATTCAGACACTGAGATCCATCATCCTGAGACTGAGATCTTTCGCACTGAGACTGAGATCAATGATGCTGAGACTGAGATCCATCTTGCTGGGACTGAAATCCATCAAACTGAGATTGAGATCATTCATGCTGAGAGTGAGATAATGATGCTGAGACTGAGATCCATCATGCTGTGTCTTAGATCCATCACACTGATACTGAAATCCTTCATGCTGAGCCTGAGAACTATTGCACTGAGACACAGATTCATCACACTGAGACTGAGATGCATCATTCTGTGAATGAGATCCAACAGACTGAGGCTAAGATCCATCATGCATAAACTGCGATCCATCATGCTGAGAATGAGATCCATCGCCCTGAGACTGAGATGCTTCACACTGAGATTGAGATCCATCATGCCGAGACTGAGATCCATCGCACTGAGACTGAGATCCATCATGCTGAGACTGAGATCCATCGCACTGAGAATGAGATCCATCACCCTGAGACTGAGATGCATCACAAGTATAATGAGATCCATCATGCCAAGAATGAGATCCATTGCACTAAGACTGAGATCCATCATGCTGAGACTGAGATCCATCATGCTGAGACTGAGATCCATGATGCTGAGATTGAGACCAATCGCATTGAGACTGAGATCCATCATGCCAAGAATGAGATCCATTGCACTGAGACTGAGATCCATCATTTTGAGACTGAAATCCATCATGCTCAGACTGAGAGTCATCGCCCTGAGACTGAGATGCTTCGCACTGAGATTGAGATCCATCATGCCGAGACTGAGATCCATCGCACTAAGACTGAGATCCATGATGCTGAGACTGAGATCCATCGCACTGAGAATGAGATCCATCAGGCTGAGACTGAGATGCATCACAAGTATAATGAGATCCATCATGTCAAGAATGAGATCCATTGCACTGAGACTGAGATCCTTCATGCTGAGAGTGAGATTCATTGCAGTAAGTCTGAGATGCTTCATGCTGACACTGATATCAATCATGCTGAGCCTGAGATCCATCACACTGAGACTGAGACCCAACAAACTGAAACTGTGATCCATCATGCTGAGACAGAGATCCATCGCACTGAGAATTCGATCCATCAAGATAAGCTGAGAACCCTTATTCAGATACTGAGATCCATCATCCTGAGTCTGAGATCCTTCGCACTGAGACTGAGATTAATGATGCTGAGACTGTGATCCATCTTGCTGAGACTGAAATCCATCAAACTGAGATTGAGATCAATCATGCTGAGAGTGAGATAATGATGCTGTGACTGAGATCCATCATGCTGAGTCTCAGATCCATCACACTGATACTGAAATCCATCATGCTGAGCCTGAGAACTATCGCACTGAGACACAGATTCATCACACTGAGACTGAGATGCATCATGCTGTGAATGAGATCCATCACACTGAGACTAAGATCCATCATGCAAAAATTGCGATCCATCATGTTGAGAATGAGATCCATCGCCCTGAGACTGAGATGCTTCACACTGAGATTGAGATCCATCATGCCGAGACTGAGATCCATAGCACTAAGACTGAGATCCTTCATGCTGAGTCTGAGATCCATCGTGAAAAGACTGAGATGCGAAAAACAGAGGCTACGATGCATCGCACTAATACTGAGTTCAATAATGCTGAGACTGAGATCCATGTTGCTGAGAATAAGATCCATTATGCTGAGATTGAGATCCATCGCATTGAGAATGAGATCCATCATGCCAAGAATGAGATCCATTGCACTGAGACTGAGATCCATCATGCCAAGAATGAGATCCATTGCACTGAGACTGAGATCCACCATGCTGAGACTGAGATTCTTCATGCTGAGACTGAGATTCATTGCACTAAGTCTGAGATGCTTCATGCTGACACTGATATCAATCATGCTGAGCGTGAGATCCATCACACTGAGACTGGGACCCAACAAACTGAAACTGTCATCCATCATGCTGAGACAGAGATCCATCACACTGAGAATTAGATCCATCAAGATGAGACTCAGAATCCTCATTCTGAAACTGAGATCCATCATCCTGAGAATGAGATCCATCACACTGAGACTGAAATCCATCACACTGAAATTGAGATCAATCATGCTGAGAGGGTGATAATGACACTGAGACTGAGATCCATCATGCTGAGTCGCTTTTCCATCACACTTAGACTGAGTTCCATCATGCTGAGCCTGAGATCCATCGCACTGAGACACAGATTCATCACACTGAGACTGAGATGCATCATGATGAGAATGAGATCTATCACACTGAGATTAATATCCATCATGCAAAAACAGAGATCCATCATGCTGAGACTGAGATCCATCACCCTGAGACTGAGATGCTTCGCACTGAGTTTGAGATCCATCATGCCGAGACTGAGAACCATCATGCTGAGACTGAGATCCATCATGCTGAGACTGAGATCCATCGTGCTGAGACAGAGATGTTTTGCACTGAGTTTGAGATCCATCATGGCGGGACTGAGATCCATCATGCTGAGACTGAGATCCATCGTGCAAAGACTGAGATCAGAAAAACAGAGACTAAGATGCATCGTACTGATACTGAGTTCAATAATGCTGAGACTGACATCCATCTTGCTGAGACTGAGATCTATGATGCTGAGATTGAGACCAATCGCATTGAGACTGAGATCCATCATGCCAAGAATGAGATCTATTGCACTGAGACTGAGATCCATCATTATGAGACTGAAATCCATCATGCTCAGATTGAGAGTCATCGCCCTGAGACTGAGATGCTTCGCACTGAGATTGAGATCCATCATGCCGAGACTGAGATCCATCACGCTAAGACTGAGATCCATCATGCTAAGACAGATCCATCGCACTGAGAATGAGATCCATCATGCTGAGACTCAGATCCATCTCGCTGAGATTGACATCCATCATGCTGACACTGAGATCCATCGCCCTGAGACTGAGATGCTTTGCACTGAGATTGAGATCCATCACACCGAGACTGAGATCCATCGCACTAAGAATGAGATCCATCATGCTGAGACTGAGATCCATCGCACTGAGAATGAGATCCATCATGCTGAGACTGAGATCCATCGCACTGTGAATGAGATCCATCATGCTGAGACTGAGATGCATCACAAGTATAATGAGATCCATCATGCCAAGAATGAGATCCATTGCACTGAGACTGAGATCCATCATGCTGAGACTGAGATCCATCATGCTGAGACTGAGATCCATGATGCTGAGATTGAGACCAATCGCATTGAGACTGAGATCCATCATGCCAAGAATGAGATCCATTGCACTGAGACTGAGATCCATCATTATGAGACTGAAATCCATCATGCTCAGACTGAGTCATCGCCCTGAGACTGAGATACTTCGCACTGAGATTGAGATCCATCATGCCGAGACTGAGATCCATCATCCTAAGACTGAGATCCATCATGCTAAGACAGATCCATCGCACTGAGAATGAGATCCATCATGCTGAGACACAGATCCATCACGCTGATACTGACATCCATCATGCTGAGACTGATATCCATCGCATTGCGACTGAGATGCTTTGCACTGAGATTGAGATCCATCACACCGAGACTGAGATCCATCACACTAAGACTGAGATCCATCATGCTGAGACTGAGATCCATCGCACTGAGAATGAGATCCATCATGCTGAGACTGAGATGCGTCGCAAGTATAATGAGATCCATCATGCCAAGAATGAGATCCATTGCACTGAGACTGAGATCCATCATGCTGAGACTGACATCCTTCATGCTGAGACCGAGATTCATTGCACTAAGTCTGAGATGCTTCAGGCTGACACTGAAATCAATCATGGTAAGCCTGAGATCCATCACACTGAGACTGAGACCCAACAAAATGAAACTGTGAACCATCATGCTGAGACAGAGATCCATCGCACTGAGAATTAGATCCATCAAGATGAGACTGAGAAACCTCATTCAGACACTGAGATCCATCATCCTGAGACTGAGATCTTTCGCACTGAGACTGAGATCAATGATGCTGAGACTGAGATCCATCTTGCTGGGACTGAAATCCATCAAACTGAGATTGAGATCATTCATGCTGAGAGTGAGATAATGATGCTGAGACTGAGATCCATCATGCTGTGTCTCAGATCCATCACACTGATACTGAAATCCTTCATGCTGAGCCTGAGAACTATTGCACTGAGACACAGATTCATCACACTGAGACTGAGATGCATCATTCTGTGAATGAGATCCAACAGACTGAGGCTAAGATCCATCATGCATAAACTGCGATCCATCATGCTGAGAATGAGATCCATCGCCCTGAGACTGAGATGCTTCACACTGAGATTGAGATCCATCATGCCGAGACTGAGATCCATCGCACTGAGACTGAGATCCATCATGCTGAGACTGAGATCCATCGCACTGAGAATGAGATCCATCACCCTGAGACTGAGATGCATCACAAGTATAATGAGATCCATCATGCCAAGAATGAGATCCATTGCACTAAGACTGAGATCCATCATGCTGAGACTGAGATCCATCATGCTGAGACTGAGATCCATGATGCTGAGATTGAGACCAATCGCATTGAGACTGAGATCCATCATGCCAAGAATGAGATCCATTGCACTGAGACTGAGATCCATCATTTTGAGACTGAAATCCATCATGCTCAGACTGAGAGTCATCGCCCTGAGACTGAGATGCTTCGCACTGAGATTGAGATCCATCATGCCGAGACTGAGATCCATCGCACTAAGACTGAGATCCATGATGCTGAGACTGAGATCCATCGCACTGAGAATGAGATCCATCAGGCTGAGACTGAGATGCATCACAAGTATAATGAGATCCATCATGTCAAGAATGAGATCCATTGCACTGAGACTGAGATCCTTCATGCTGAGAGTGAGATTCATTGCAGTAAGTCTGAGATGCTTCATGCTGACACTGATATCAATCATGCTGAGCCTGAGATCCATCACACTGAGACTGAGACCCAACAAACTGAAACTGTGATCCATCATGCTGAGACAGAGATCCATCGCACTGAGAATTCGATCCATCAAGATAAGCTGAGAACCCTTATTCAGATACTGAGATCCATCATCCTGAGTCTGAGATCCTTCGCACTGAGACTGAGATTAATGATGCTGAGACTGTGATCCATCTTGCTGAGACTGAAATCCATCAAACTGAGATTGAGATCAATCATGCTGAGAGTGAGATAATGATGCTGTGACTGAGATCCATCATGCTGAGTCTCAGATCCATCACACTGATACTGAAATCCATCATGCTGAGCCTGAGAACTATCGCACTGAGACACAGATTCATCACACTGAGACTGAGATGCATCATGCTGTGAATGAGATCCATCACACTGAGACTAAGATCCATCATGCAAAAATTGCGATCCATCATGTTGAGAATGAGATCCATCGCCCTGAGACTGAGATGCTTCACACTGAGATTGAGATCCATCATGCCGAGACTGAGATCCATAGCACTAAGACTGAGATCCTTCATGCTGAGTCTGAGATCCATCGTGAAAAGACTGAGATGCGAAAAACAGAGGCTACGATGCATCGCACTAATACTGAGTTCAATAATGCTGAGACTGAGATCCATGTTGCTGAGAATAAGATCCATTATGCTGAGATTGAGATCCATCGCATTGAGAATGAGATCCATCATGCCAAGAATGAGATCCATTGCACTGAGACTGAGATCCATCATGCCAAGAATGAGATCCATTGCACTGAGACTGAGATCCATCATGCCAAGAATGAGATCCATTGCACTGAGACTGAGATCCACCATGCTGAGACTGAGATTCTTCATGCTGAGACTGAGATTCATTGCACTAAGTCTGAGATGCTTCATGCTGACACTGATATCAATCATGCTGAGCGTGAGATCCATCACACTGAGACTGGGACCCAACAAACTGAAACTGTCATCCATCATGCTGAGACAGAGATCCATCACACTGAGAATTAGATCCATCAAGATGAGACTCAGAACCCTCATTCTGAAACTGAGATCCATCATCCTGAGAATGAGATCCATCACACTGAGACTGAAATCCATCACACTGAAATTGAGATCAATCATGCTGAGAGGGTGATAATGACACTGAGACTGAGATCCATCATGCTGAGTCGCTTTTCCATCACACTTAGACTGAGTTCCATCATGCTGAGCCTGAGATCCATCGCACTGAGACACAGATTCATCACACTGAGACTGAGATGCATCATGATGAGAATGAGATCTATCACACTGAGATTAATATCCATCATGCAAAAACAGAGATCCATCATGCTGAGACTGAGATCCATCACCCTGAGACTGAGATGCTTCGCACTGAGTTTGAGATCCATCATGCCGAGACTGAGAACCATCATGCTGAGACTGAGATCCATCATGCTGAGACTGAGATCCATCGTGCTGAGACAGAGATGTTTTGCACTGAGTTTGAGATCCATCATGGCGGGACTGAGATCCATCATGCTGAGACTGAGATCCATCGTGCAAAGACTGAGATCAGAAAAACAGAGACTAAGATGCATCGTACTGATACTGAGTTCAATAATGCTGAGACTGACATCCATCTTGCTGAGACTGAGATCTATGATGCTGAGATTGAGACCAATCGCATTGAGACTGAGATCCATCATGCCAAGAATGAGATCTATTGCACTGAGACTGAGATCCATCATTATGAGACTGAAATCCATCATGCTCAGATTGAGAGTCATCGCCCTGAGACTGAGATGCTTCGCACTGAGATTGAGATCCATCATGCCGAGACTGAGATCCATCACGCTAAGACTGAGATCCATCATGCTAAGACAGATCCATCGCACTGAGAATGAGATCCATCATGCTGAGACTCAGATCCATCTCGCTGAGATTGACATCCATCATGCTGACACTGAGATCCATCGCCCTGAGACTGAGATGCTTTGCACTGAGATTGAGATCCATCACACCGAGACTGAGATCCATCGCACTAAGAATGAGATCCATCATGCTGAGACTGAGATCCATCGCACTGAGAATGAGATCCATCATGCTGAGACTGAGATCCATCGCACTGTGAATGAGATCCATCATGCTGAGACTGAGATGCATCACAAGTATAATGAGATCCATCATGCCAAGAATGAGATCCATTGCACTGAGACTGAGATCCATCATGCTGAGACTGAGATCCATCATGCTGAGACTGAGATCCATGATGCTGAGATTGAGACCAATCGCATTGAGACTGAGATCCATCATGCCAAGAATGAGATCCATTGCACTGAGACTGAGATCCATCATTATGAGACTGAAATCCATCATGCTCAGACTGAGTCATCGCCCTGAGACTGAGATACTTCGCACTGAGATTGAGATCCATCATGCCGAGACTGAGATCCATCATGCTAAGACTGAGATCCATCATGCTAAGACAGATCCATCGCACTGAGAATGAGATCCATCATGCTGAGACACAGATCCATCACGCTGATACTGACATCCATCATGCTGAGACTGATATCCATCGCATTGCGACTGAGATGCTTTGCACTGAGATTGAGATCCATCACACCGAGACTGAGATCCATCACACTAAGACTGAGATCCATCATGCTGAGACTGAGATCCATCGCACTGAGAATGAGATCCATCATGCTGAGACTGAGATGCGTCGCAAGTATAATGAGATCCATCATGCCAAGAATGAGATCCATTGCACTGAGACTGAGATCCATCATGCTGAGACTGAGATCCTTCATGCTGAGACCGAGATTCATTGCACTAAGTCTGAGATGCTTCAGGCTGACACTGAAATCAATCATGGTAAGCCTGAGATCCATCACACTGAGACTGAGACCCAACAAAATGAAACTGTGATCCATCATGCTGAGACAGAGATCCATCGCACTGAGAATTAGATCCATCAAGATGAGACTGAGAAACCTCATTCAGACACTGAGATCCATCATCCTGAGACTGAGATCTTTCGCACTGAGACTGAGATCAATGATGCTGAGACTGAGATCCATCTTGCTGGGACTGAAATCCATCAAACTGAGATTGAGATCATTCATGCTGAGAGTGAGATAATGATGCTGAGACTGAGATCCATCATGCTGTGTCTTAGATCCATCACACTGATACTGAAATCCTTCATGCTGAGCCTGAGAACTATTGCACTGAGACACAGATTCATCACACTGAGACTGAGATGCATCATTCTGTGAATGAGATCCAACAGACTGAGGCTAAGATCCATCATGCATAAACTGCGATCCATCATGCTGAGAATGAGATCCATCGCCCTGAGACTGAGATGCTTCACACTGAGATTGAGATCCATCATGCCGAGACTGAGATCCATCGCACTGAGACTGAGATCCATCATGCTGAGACTGAGATCCATCGCACTGAGAATGAGATCCATCATGCTGAGACTGAGATGCATCACAAGTATAATGAGATCCATCATGCTAAGACTGAGATCCATCATGCTAAGACAGATCCATCTCACTGAGAATCAGATCCATCATGCTGAGACACAGATCCATCACGCTGATATTGACATCCATCATGCTGAGACTGATATCCATCGCACTGCGACTGAGATGCTTTGCACTGAGATTGAGATCCATCACACCGAGACTGAGATCCATCACACTAAGACTGAGATCCATCATGCTGAGACTGAGATCCATCGCACTGAGAATGAGATCCATCATGCTGAGACTGAGATGCGTCGCAAGTATAATGAGATCCATCATGCCAAGAATGAAATCCATTGCACTGAGACTGAGATCCATCATGCTGAGACTGACATCCTTCATGCTGAGACCGAGATTCATTGCACTAAGTCTGAGATGCTTCAGGCTGACACTGATATCAATCATGGTAAGCCTGAGATCCATCACACTGAGACTGAGACCCAACAAAATGAAACTGTGATCCATCATGCTGAGACAGAGATCCATCGCACTGAGAATTAGATCCATCAAGATGAGACTGAGAAACCTCATTCAGACACTGAGATGCATCATCCTGAGACTGAGATCCTTCGCACTGAGACTGAGATCAATGATGCTGAGACTGAGATCCATCTTGCTGACACTGAAATCCATCAAACTGAGATTGAGATCATTCATGCTGAGAGTGAGATAATGATGCTGAGACTGAGATCCATCATGCTGTGTCTCAGATCCATCACACTGATACTGAAATCGTTCAAGCTGAGCCTGAGAACTATTGCACTGAGACACAGATTCATCACACTGAGACTGAGATGCATCATTCTGTGAATGAGATCCATGAAACTGAGGCTAAGATCCATCATGCATAAACTGCGATCCATCATGCTGAGAATGAGATCCATCGCCCTGAGACTGAGATGCTTCACAGTGAGATTGAGATCCATCATGCCGAGACTGAGATCCATTGCACTAAGACTGAGATCCATCATGCTGAGACTGAGATCCATCGCACTGAGAATGAGATCCATCATGCTGAGACTGAGATGCATCACAAGTATAATGAGATCCATCATGCCAAGAATGAGATCCATTGCACTGAGACTGAGATCCATCATGCTGAGACTGAGATCCATCATGCTGAGACTGAGATCCATCATGCTGAGATTGAGACCAATCGCATTGAGACTGAGATCCATCATGCCAAGAATGAGATCCATTGCACTGAGACTGAGATCCATTATTATGAGACTGAAATCCATCATGCTCAGACTGAGAGTCATCGCCCTGAGACTGAGATGCTTCGCACTGAGATTGAGATCCATCATGCCGAGACTGAGATCCATCGCACTAAGACTGAGATCCATGATGCTGAGACTGAGATCCATCGCACTGAGAATGAGATCCATCATGCTGAGACTGAGATGCATCACAAGTATAATGAGATCCATCATGCCAAGAATGAGATCCATTGCACTGAGACTGAGATCCTTCATGCTGAGAGTGAGATTCATTGCAGTAAGTCTGAGATGCTTCATGCTGACACTGATATCAATCATGCTGAGCCTGAGATCCATCACACTGAGACTGAGACCCAACAAACTGAAACTGTGATCCATCATGCTGAGACAGAGATCCATCGCACTGAGAATTCGATCCATCAAGATAAGCTGAGAACCCTTATTCAGATACTGAGATCCATCATCCTGAGTCTGAGATCCTTCGCACTGAGACTGAGATTAATGATGCTGAGACTGTGATCCATCTTGCTGAGACTGTGATCCATCTTGCTGAGACTGAAATCCATCAAACTGAGATTGAGATCAATCATGCTGAGAGTGAGATAATGATGCTGAGACTGAGATCCATCATGCTGAGTCTCAGATCCATCACACTGATACTGAAATCCTTCATGCTGAGCCTGAGAACTATTGCACTGAGACACAGATTCATCACACTGAGACTGAGATGCATCATGCTGTGAATGAGATCCATCACACTGAGACTAAGATCCATCATGCAAAAATTGCGATCTATCATGCTGAGAATGAGATCCATCGCCCGAGACTGAGATGCTTCACACTGAGATTGAGATCCATCGTGCCGAGACTGAGATCCATAGCACTAAGACTGAGATCCTTCATGCTGAGTCTGAGATCCATCGTGAAAAGACAGAGATCCGAAAAACAGAGGCTACGATGCATCGCACTAATACTGAGTTCAATAATGCTGAGACTGAGATCCATGTTGTTGAGAATAAGATCCATTATGCTGAGATTGAGATCCATCGCATTGAGAATGAGATCCATCATGCCAAGAATGAGATCCATTGCACTGAGACTGAGATCCATCATGCCAAGAATGAGATCCATTGCACTGAGATTGAGATCCACCATGCTGAGACTGAGATCCTTCATGCTGAGACTGAGATTCATTGCACTAAGTCTGAGATGCTTCATGCTGACACTGATATCAATCATGCTGAGCCTGAGATCCATCACACTGAGACAGAGACCCAACAAACTGAAACTGCCATCCATCATGCTGAGACAGAGATCCATCACACTGAGAATTAGATCAATCAAGATGAGACTGAGAACCCTCATTCTGAAACTGAGATCCATCATCCTGAGGCTGAGATCCATCACACTGAGACTGAAATCCATCACACTGAAATTGAGATCAATCATGCTGAGAGGGTGGTAATGACACTGAGACTGAGATCCATCATGCTGTGTCGCTTTTCCATCACACTTAGACTGAGCTCCATCATGCTGAGCCTGAGATCCATCGCACTGAGACACAGATTCATCACACTGAGACTGAGATTCATCATGCTGAGACTGAGATCCATCGCGCTGAGACTGAGATGTATGGCACTGAGTTTGAGATCCATCATGGCGGGACTGAGATCCATCATGCTGAGACTGAGATCCATCGTGCAAAGACTGAGATCAGAAAAACAGAGACTAAGATGCATCGTACTGATACTGCGTTCAATAATGCTGAGACTGAGATCCATCTTGCTGAGACTGAGATCTATGATGCTGAGATTGAGACCAATCGCATTGAGACTGAGATCCATCATGCCAAGAATTAGATCCATTGCACTGAGACTGAGATCCATCATAATGAGACTGAAATCCATCTTGCTCAGATTGAGAGTCATCGCCCTGAGACTGAGATGCTTCGCACTGAGATTGAGATCCATCATGCCGAGACTGAGATCCATCACGCTAAGACTGAGATCCATCATGCTAAGACAGATCCAACGCACTGAGAATGAGATCCATCATGCTGAGACTCAGATCCATCACGCTGAGACTGACATCCATCATGCTGTCACTGAGATCCATCGCACTGCGACTGAGATGCTTTGCACTGAGATTGAGATCCATCACACCGAGACAGAGATCCATTGCTCTCAGACTGAGATCCATCATGCTGAGACTGAGATCCATTGCACTGAGAATGAGATCCATCATGCTGAGACTGAGATGCATCGCAAGTATAATGAGATCCATCATGCCAAGAATGAGATCCATTGCACTGAGACTGAGATCCATCATGCTGAGACTGAGATGCTTCATTCTGAGACTGAGATTCATTGCACTAAGTCTGAGATGCTTCATGCTGACACTGATATCAATCATGCTGAGCCTGAGATCCATCACACTGAGACTGAGAACCAACAAACTGAAACTGTGATCCATCATGCTGAGACAGAGATCCATCGCACTGAGAATTAGATCCATCAAGATGAGACTGAGAACCCTCATTCAGACACTGAGATCCATCATCCTGAGACTGAGATCCTTCGCACTGAGACTGAGATCAATGATGCTGATACTGCGATCCATCTTGCTGAGACTGAAATCCATCAAACTGAGATTGAGATCATTCATGCTGAGAGTGAGATAATGATCCTGAGACTGAGATCCATCATGCTGTGTCTCAGATCCATCACACTGATACTGAAATCCTTCATGCTGAGCCTGAGAACTATTGCACTGAGACACAGATTCATCACACTGAGACTGAGATGCATCATTCTGTGAATGAGATCCATCACACAGAGACTAAGATCCATCATGCATAAACTGCGATCCATCATGCTGAGAATGAGATCCATCGCCCTGAGTCTGAGATGCTTCACACTGAGATTGAGATCCATCATGCTGAGACTGAGATCCATCGCTCTGAGAATGAGATCCATCATACTGAGACTGAGATGCATCACAAGTATAATGAGATCCATCATGTCAAGAATGAGATCCATTGCACTGAGACTGAGATCCATCATGCCAAGAATGAGATCCATTGCACTGAGACTGAGATCCATCATGCTGAGACTGAGATCCTTCATGCTGAGACCGAGATTCATTGCACTAAGTCTGAGATGCTTCATGCTGACACTGATATCAATCATGCTAAGCCTGAGATCCATCACACTGAGACTGAGACCCAACAAACTGAAACTGTGATCCATCATGCTGAGACAGAGATCCATCGCACTGAGAATTAGATCCATCAAGATGAGACTGAGAACCCTTATTGAGATACTGAGATCCATCATCCTGAGACTGAGATCCTTCGCACTGAGACTGAGATCAATGATGCTGAGACTGTAATCCATCTTGCTGGGACTGAAATCCATCAAACTGAGATTGAGATCATTCATGCTGAGAGTGAGATAATGATGCTGAGACTGAGATCCATCATGCTGTGTCTCAGATCCATCACACTGTTACTGAAATCCATCATTCTGAGCCTGAGATCAATCACACTGATACTAAGATCCATCATTCAAAAATTGTGATCCATCATGCTGAGAATGAGATCCATCGCCCTGAGACTGAGATGCTTCACACTGAGATTGAGATCCATCATGCCGAGACTGAGATCCATAGCACTAAGACTGAGATCCTTCATGCTGAGTCTGAGATCCATCGTGAAGAGACTGAGATCCGAAAAACAGAGGCTACGATGCATCGCACTAATACTGAGTTCAATAATGCTGAGACTGAGATCCATTATGCTGAGATTGAGATCCATCTCATTGAGACTGAGATCCTTCATGCCAAGAATGAGATCCATTGCACCGAGACTGAGATCCATCATGCCAAGAATGAGATCCATTGCACAGAGACTGAGATCCATCATGCTGAGACTGAGATCCTTCATGCTGAGACTGAGATTCATTGCACTAAGTCTGAGATGCTTCATGCTGACACTGATATCAATCATGCTGATTCTGAGATCCATCACACTGAGACTGCGAACCAACTAACTGAAACTGTGATCCATCATGCTGAGACAGAGATCCATCGCACTGAGAATTAGATCCATCAAGATGAGACTGAGAACCCTCATTCAGATACTGAGATCCATCATCCTGAGACTGAGATCCTTTGCACTGGGACGGAGATCAATGATGCTGAGACTGTGATCCATCTTGCTGAGACAGAGGTCTGTCATGCTGAGACTGAGATCCATCACACTGAGACAGAAATCCATCACACTGAAATTGAGATCAATCATGCTGAGAGGGTGATAATGACACTGAGACTGAGATCCATCATGCTGAGTCGCTTTTCCATCACACTTAGACTGAGTTCCATCATGCTGAGCCTGAGATCCATCGCACTGAGACACAGATTCATCACACTGAGACTGAGATCCATCATGCCGAGACTGAGATCCATCATGCTGAGACTGAGATCCATCATGCTGAGACTGAGATCCATCGCGCTGAGACTGAGATGTTTTGCACTGAGTTTGAGATCCATCATGGCGGGACTGAGATCCATCATGCTGAGACTGAGATCCATCGTGCAAAGACTGAGATCAGAAAAACAGAGACAAAGATGCATCGTACTGATACTGAGTTCAATAATGCTGAGACTGAGATCCATCTTGCTGAGACTGAGATCTATGATGCTGAGATTGAGACCAATCGCATTGAGACTGAGATCCATCATGCCAAGAATGAGATCCATTGCACTGAGACTGAGATCCATCATTATGAGACTGAAATCCATCTTGCTCAGATTGAGAGTCATCGCCCTGAGACTGAGATGCTTCGGACTGAGATTGAGATCCATCATGCCGAGACTGAGATCCATCACGCTAAGACTGAGATCCATCATGCTAAGACAGATCCATCGCACTGAGAATGAGATCCATCATGCTGAGACTCAGATCCATCACGCTGAGACTGACATCCATCATGCTGACACTGAGATCCATCGCACTGCGACTGAGATGCTTTGCACTGAGATTGAGATCCATCACACCGAGACTGAGATCCATCGCACTCAGACAGACATCCATCATGCTGAGACTGAGATCCATTGCACTGAGAATGAGATCCATCATGCTGAGACTGAAATGCATCGCAAGTATAATGAGATCCATCATGCCAAGAATGAGATCCATTGCACTGAGACTGAGATCCATCATGCTGAGACTGAGATGCTTCATTCTGAGACTGAGATTCATTGCACTAAGTCTGAGATGCTTCATGCTGACACTGATATCAATCATGCTGAGCCTGAGATCCATCACACTGAGACTGAGAACCAACAAACTGAAACTGTGATCCATCATGCTGAGACAGAGATCCATCGCACTGAGAATTAGTTCCATCAAGATGAGACTGAGAACCCTCATTCAGACACTGAGATCCATCATCCTGAGACTGAGATCCTTCGCACTGAGACAGAGATCAATGATGCTGAGACTGCGATCCATCTTGCTGAGACTGAAATCCATCAAACTGAGATTGAGATCATTCATGCTGAGAGTGAGATAATGATGCTGAGACTGAGATCCATCATGCTGTGTCTCAGATCCATCACACTGATACTGAAATCCTTCATGCTGAGCCTGAGAACTATTGCACTGAGACACAGTTTCATCACACTGAGACTGCGATGCATCATTCTGTGAATGAGATCCATCACACAGAGACTAAGATCCATCATGCATAAACTGCGATCCATCATGCTGAGAATGAGATCCATCGCCCTGAGTCTGAGATGCTTCACACTGAGATTGAGATCCATCATGCTGAGACTGAGATCCATCGCACTAAGACTGAGATCCATCATGCTGAGACTGAGATCCATTGCTCTGAGAATGAGATCCATCATACTGAGACTGAGATGCATCACAAGTATAATGAGATCCATCATGTCAAGAATGAGATCCATTGCACTGAGACTGAGATCCATCATGCCAAGAATGAGATCCATTGCACTGAGACTGAGATCCTTCATGCTGAGACCGAGATTCATTGCATTAAGTCTGAGATGCTTCATGCTGACACTGATATCAATCATGCTAAGCCTGAGATCCATCACACTGAGACTGAGACCCAACAAACTGAAACTGTGATCCATCATGCTGAGACAGAGATCCATCGCACTGAGAATTAGATCCATCAGGATGAGACTGAGAACCCTTATTGAGATACTGAGATCCATCATCCTGAGACTGAGATCCTTCGCACTGAGACTGAGATCAATGATGCTGAGACTGTAATCCATCTTGCTGAGACTGAAATCCATCAAACTGAGATTGAGATCAATCATGCTGAGAGTGAGATAATGATGCTGAGATTGAGATCCATCATGCTGAGTCTCAGATCCATCACACTGATACTGAAATCCATCATTCTGAGCCTGAGATCAATCACACTGATACTGAGATCCATCATTCAAAAATTGTGATCCATCATGCTGAGAATGAGATCCATCACCCTGAGACTGAGATGCTTCACACTGAGATTGAGATCCATCATGCCGAGACTGAGATCCATAGCACTAAGACTGAGATCCTTCATGCTGAGTCTGAGATCCATCGTGAAGAGACTGAGATCCGAAAAACAGAGGCTACGATGCATCGCACTAATACTGAGTTCAATAATGCTGAGACTGAGATCCATTATGCTGAGATTGAGATCCATCTCATTGAGACTGAGATCCTTCATGCCAAGAATGAGATCCATTGCACCGAGACTGAGATCCATCATGCCAAGAATGAGATCCATTGCACAGAGACTGAGATCCATCATGCTGAGACTGAGATCCTTCATGCTGAGACTGAGATTCATTGCACTAAGTCTGAGATGCTTCATGCTGACACTGATATCAATCATGCTGATTCTGAGATCCATCACACTGAGACTGCGAACCAACTAACTGAAACTGTGATCCATCATGCTGAGACAGAGATCCATCGCACTGAGAATTAGATCCATCAAGATGAGACTGAGAACCCTCATTCAGATACTGAGATCCATCATCCTGAGACTGAGATCCTTTGCACTGGGACGGAGATCAATGATGCTGAGACTGTGATCCATCTTGCTGAGACAGAGGTCTGTCATGCTGAGACTGAGATCCATCACACTGAGACTGAAATCCATCACCCTGAAATTGAGATCAATCATGCTGAGAGGGTGATAATGACACTGAGACTGAGATCCATCATTCTGAGTCGCTTTTCCATCACACTGTGACTGAGTTCCATCATGCTGAGCCTGAGATCCATCGCACTGAGACACAGATTCATCACACTGAGACTGAGATGCATCATGCTGAGAATGAGATCTATCACACTGAGATTAATATCCATCATGCAAAAACTGAGATCCATCATGCTGAGACTGAGATCCATCACCCTGAGACTGAGATGCTTCGCACTGAGTTTGAGATCTATCATGCCGAGACTGAGATCCATCATGCTGAGACTGAGATCCATCATGCTGAGACTGAGATCCATCATGCCGAGACTGAGATCCATCATGCTGAGACTGAGATCCATCATGCTGAGACTGAGATCCATCGCCCTGAGACTGAGATGTTTTGCACTGAGTTTGAGATCCATCATGGCGGGACTGAGATCCATCATGCTGAGACTGAAATCCATCGTGCAAAGACTGAGATCAGAAAAACAGAGACTAAGATGCATCGTACTGATACTGAGATCAATAATGCTGAGACTGACATCCATCTTGCTGAGACTGAGATCTATGATGCTGAGATTGAGACCAATCGCATTGAGACTGAGATCCATCATGCCAAGAATGAGATCCATTGCACTGAGACTGAGATCCATCATTATGAGACTGAAATCCATCATGCTCAGATTGAGAGTCATCGCCCTGAGACTGAGATGCTTCGCACTGAGATTGAGATCCATCATGCCGAGACTGAGATCCATCATCCTGAGACTGAGATCCTTTGCACTGGGACGGAGATCAATGATGCTGAGACTGTGATCCATCTTGCTGAGACAGAGGTCTGTCATGCTGAGACTGAGATCCATCACACTGAGACTGAAATCCATCACCCTGAAATTGAGATCAATCATGCTGAGAGGGTGATAATGACACTGAGACTGAGATCCATCATTCTGAGTCGCTTTTCCATCACACTGTGACTGAGTTCCATCATGCTGAGCCTGAGAGCCATCGCACTGAGACACAGATTCATCACACTGAGACTGAGATGCATCATGCTGAGAATGAGATCTATCACACTGAGATTAATATCCATCATGCAAAAACTGAGATCCATCATGCTGAGACTGAGATCCATCACCCTGAGACTGAGATGCTTCGCACTGAGTTTGAGATCCATCATGCCGAGACTGAGATCCATCATGCTGAGACTGAGATCCATCATGCTGAGACTGAGATCCATCATGCCGAGACTGAGATCCATCATGCTGAGACTGAGATCCATCATGCTGAGACTGAGATCCATCGCCCTGAGACTGAGATGTTTTGCACTGAGTTTGAGATCCATCATGGCGGGACTGAGATCCATCATGCTGAGACTGAAATCCATCGTGCAAAGACTGAGATCAGAAAAACAGAGACTAAGATGCATCGTACTGATACTGAGTTCAATAATGCTGAGACTGACATCCATCTTGCTGAGACTGAGATCTATGATGCTGAGATTGAGACCAATCGCATTGAGACTGAGATCCATCATGCCAAGAATGAGATCCATTGCACTGAGACTGAGATCCATCATTATGAGACTGAAATCCATCATGCTCAGATTGAGAGTCATCGCCCTGAGACTGAGATGCTTCGCACTGAGATTGAGATCCATCATGCCGAGACTGAGATCCATCACGCTAAGACTGAGATCCATCATGCTAAGACAGATCCATCGCACTGAGAATGAGATCCATCATGCTGAGACTCATATCCATCACGCTGAGACTGACATCCATCATGCTGACACTGAGATCCATCGCACTGCGACTGAGATGCTTTGCACTGAGATTGAGATCCATCACACCGAGACTGAGATCCATCGCACTCAGACTGAGATCCATCATGCTGAGACTGAGATCCTTCGCACTGAGACTGAGATCAATGATGCTGAGACTGTAATCCATCTTGCTGAGACTGAAATCCATCAAACTGAGATTGAGATCAATCATGCTGAGAGTGAGATAATGATGCTGAGACTGAGATCCATCATGCTGAGTCTCAGATCCATCACACTGATACTGAAATCCATCATTCTGAGCCTGAGATCAATCACACTGATACTAAGATCCATCATTCAAAAATTGCGATCCATCATGCTGACAATGAGATCCATCGCCCTGAGACTGAGATGCTTCACACTGAGATTGAGATCCATCATGCCGAGACTGAGATCCATAGCACTAAGACTGAGATCCTTCATGCTGAGTCTGAGATCCATCGTGAAGAGACTGAGATCCGAAAAACAGAGGCTACGATTCATCGCACTAATACTGAGTTCAATAATGCTGAGACTGAGATCCATTATGCTGAGATTGAGATCCATCTCATTGAGACTGAGATCCATCATGCCAAGAATGAGATCCATTGCACTGAGACTGAGATCCATCATGCTGAGACTGAGATCCTTCATGCTGAGACTGAGATTCATTGCACTAAGTCTGAGATGCTTCATGCTGACACTGATATCAATCATGCTGATTCTGAGATCCATCACACTGAGACTGCGAACCAACTAACTGAAACTGTGATCCATCATGCTGAGACAGAGATCCATCGCACTGAGAATTAGATCCATCAAGATGAGACTGAGAACCCTCATTCTGAAACTGAGATCCATCATCCTGAGAATGAGATCCATCACACTGAGACAGAAATCCATCACACTGAAATTGAGATCAATCATGCTGAGAGGGTGATAATGACACTGAGACTGAGATCCATCATGCTGAGTCGCTTTTCCATCACACTTAGACTGAGTTCCATCATGCTGAGCCTGAGATCCATCGCACTGAGACACAGATTCATCACACTGAGACTGAGATGCATCATGCTGAGAATGAGATCTATCACACTGAGATTAATATCCATCATGCAAAAACTGAGATCCATCATGCTGAGACTGAGATCCATCACCCTGAGACTGAGATGCTTCGCACTGAGTTTGAGATCCATCATGCCGAGACTGATATCCATCATGCTGAGACTGAGATCCATCATGTTGAGACTGAGATCCATCGCGCTGAGACTGAGATGTTTTGCACTGAGTTTGAGATCCATCATGGCGGGACTGAGATCCATCATGCTGAGACTGAAATCCATCGTGCAACGACTGAGATCAGAAAAACAGAGACTAAGATGCATCGTACTGATACTGAGTTCAATAATGCTGAGACTGAGATCCATCTTGCTGAGACTGAGATCTATGATGCTGAGATTGAGACCAATCGCATTGAGACTGAGATCCATCATGCTGAGACTGAGATCCATCGCACTAAGACTGAGATCCATCATGCTGAGACTGAGATATATCGCTCTGAGAATGAGCTCCATCATGCTGAGACTGAGATGCATCACAAGTATAATGAGATCCATCATGTCAAGAATGAGATCCATTGCACTGAGAATGAGATCCATCATGCTGAGACTGAGATCCTTCATGCTGAGACTGAGATTCATTGCACTAAGTCTGAGATGCTTCATGCTGACACTGATATCAATCATGCAGAGCCTGAGGTCCATCACACTGAGACTGAGATCCAACACACTGAAAAAATGATCCATCATGCTGAGACTGAGATCCATCATGCTGAGACTGAGATCCATTGCACTGAGACTGACATCCATCATGCTGAGACTAAGATCCTTCATGCTGAGACTGAGATCCATTGCACTAAGTCTGAGATGCTTCATGCTGACACTGATATCAATCATGCTGAGCCTGAGATCCAACACACTGAAACTTTGATCCATCATGCTGAGACAGAGATCCATCACACTGAGACTGAGATCCATCATGCTGAGCCTGAGATCTTTTGCACTGAGACTCAGATTCATCACTCTGAGACTCAGATGCATCATGCTGAGAATGAGATCTATCACACTGAGACTAAGATCCATCATGCAAAAACTGAGATCCATCATGCTGAGAATGAGATCCATCACCCTGAGTCTCAGATGCTTCACACTGAGATTGAGCTCCATCATGCCGAGACTGAGATCCATTGCACTGAGACTGAGATCCTTCATGCTGATTCTGAGATCCATCGTGCAAAGACTGAGATCTGAAAAACAGAGGCTAAGATGCATCGCACTGATACTGAGTTCAATAATGCTGAGACTGAAATCCATCTTGCTGAGACTGAGATCCATTATGCTGAGATTGAGATCCATCGCATTGAGACTGAGATCCATCATGCCAAGAATAAGATCCATTGCACTGAGACTGAGATCCTTCATGCTGAGACTGAGATCCATCGTGCGAAGAATGAGATCCAACACACCGAAACTGAGATCCATCGCACTGAGACTCATTTCAATGAAGCTGAGACTGAGATCCATCTTGCTGAGACTGAGATCCATCATGCTGAGACTGAGATCCATCTTGCTGAGACTGAGATCCATCATGCTGAGATTGAGATCCATCGCATTGAGACTGAGAACAATCATGCCAAGAATGTGATCCATTGCACTGAGACTGAGATCCATCATGCTGAGTATGGCATCCATCATGCTGAGACTGAGATCCATCGCACTAAGTCTGAGATGCTTCATGCTGACACTGATATCAATCATGCTGAGCCTGAGATCCATCACACTGAGACTGAGACCCAACAAACTGAAACTGTGATCCATCATGCTGAGACAGGGATCCATCGTGGTAAGACTGAGATCCAACACACTGAAACTGAGATCCATCGCACTGAGACTGAGTTCAATGATGCTGAGACAGAGTTCCATCTTGCTGAGATTGAGATCCATCACACTGAGACTGAGATCCATCGTGCCAACAATGAGATCCATTGCACTGAGACTAAGATCCATCATGCTTAGACTGAGATCCATCATGCTGAGACTGAGATCCATCGCCCTGCAACTGAGATGCTTCGCACTGAGATTGAGATCCATCATGCCGAGAACGCGATCCATTGAACTAAGACAGATTCTGCATGCTGACACTGAGATACATCTTGCAAAGGCTGAGATTCTAAACACTGAGACCAAGATGCATCGCACTAATTCTGAGTTCAGTAATGCTGAGACTGAGATCCATCTTGCTGAGACTGAGATCCATTATGCTGAGATTGAGATCCATCGCATTAAGACTGAGATTCATCATGCGAAGAATGAGATCCATTGCACTGAGACTGAGGTCATTCATGCTGAGACTGAGATCCATCATGCTAAGACTGAGATCCAAAACACTGAAACTGAGATCCATCGCACTTAGACAGAGTTCAATGAAGCTGAGACTGAGATCCAACTTTCTGAGACTGAGATCCATCATGCAAAAACTGAGTTCCATCATGCTGAGACTGAGATCCATCGCACTGAGACTCAGATTCATCACACTGAGACTGAGATGCATCATGCTGAGAATGAGATCTATCACACTGAGACGAAGATCCATCAAGGAAAAATTGCGATCCATCATGCTGAGAATGAGATCCATCGCCTGAGACTGAGATGCTTCACACTGAGATTGAGATCCATCATGCCGAGACTGAGATCCATCGCACTAAGAGTGAGATCCATCATGCTGAGACTGAGATCCATCGCACTGAGAATGAGTTCCATCATGCTGAGACTGAGATTCATCGCAATGATACTGAGATCCATCAGGCCAAGAATGAGATCCATTGCACTGGGACTGAGATCCATCATGCTGTGACTGAGATCCATCGTGCAAAGACTGAGATCCGAAAAACAGAGACTAAGATGCATTGCACTGATATTGAGTTCAATATAGATGAGACTGAGATCCATCTTGCTGAGACTGAGATCCAACACACTGAAACTGTGATCCACCATGCTGAGACTGAGATCCATCATGCTGAGATTGAGAGCCATCGCATTGAGACTGAGAACCATCATGCCAAGAAGGAGATTCATTGCACTGAGCCTGAGATCCATCATGCTGAGACTGAGATCCATCGCACTGAGAATGAGTTCCATCATGCTGAGACTGAGATTCATCGCAATGATACTGAGATCCATCAGGCCAAGAATGAGATCCATTGCACTGGGACTGAGATCCATCATGCTGTGACTGAGATCCATCATGCTGAGATTGAGATCCATCGCATTGAGACTGAGAACCATCATGCCAAGAAGGAGATCCATTGCACTGAACCTGAGATCCATCATGCTGAGACTGAGATCCATCGCACTGCGAATGAGTTCCATCATGCTGAGACTGAGATTCATCGCAATGATACTGAGATCCATCAGGCCAAGAATGAGATCCATCACACTGAGACTGAGATCCAAGACACTGAAACTGTGATCCATCATGCTGAGACAGAGATCCATTCTGCTGGGACTGAGATCCATTGCACTGAGACTGAGATCCATCACACTGAGATTGAGATCAATTATGCTGAGAGTGAAATAATGGCACTGAGACTGAGATCCCTCATGCTGAGTCTCCTTTCCATCACACTGGGACTGAGTTCCATCATGCTGAGCCTGAGATCCATCGCACTGAGACTCAGATTCATCACACTGAGACTGAGATGCATCATGCTGAGAATGAGATCTATCACACTGAGATTAATATCCATCATGCAAAAACTGAGATCCATCATGCTGAGACTGAGATCCATCGCACTGAGATGGAGATGTTTCGCACTGAGTTTGAGATCCATCATGCCGAGACTGAGATCCATCATGCTGAGACTGAGATCCATCACCGTGAGACTGAGATGCTTCGCACTGAGTTTGAGATCAATCATGGCGAGACTGAGATCCATCATGCTGAGACTGTGATCCATCATGCTGAGACTGAGATCCATCATGCTGAGACTGAAATCCATCATGCTGAGACTGAGATCCATCGTGCAAAGACTGAGATCCGAAAAACAGAGACTAAGGTGCATCGCACTGATACTGAGTTCAGTAATGCTGAGACTGAGATCCATCTTGCTGAGACTCAGATCCATGATGCTGAGATTGAGACCAATCGCATTGAGACTGAGATCCATCATGCCAAGAATGAGATCCATTACACTGAGACTGAGATCCATTGCACTGAGACTGAGATCCATCATTATGAGACTGAAATCCATCATGCTCAGACTGAGAGTCATCACCCTGAGACTGAGAAGCTTCGCACTGAGATTGAGATCCATCATGCTGAGACAGAGATCCATTCTGCTGGGACTGAGATCCATTGCACTGAGACTGAGATCCATCACACTGAGATTGAGATCAATTATGCTGAGAGTGAAATAATGGCACTGAGACTGAGATCCCTCATGCTGAGTCTCCTTTCCATCACACTGGGACTGAGTTCCATCATGCTGAGCCTGAGATCCATCGCACTGAGACTCAGATTCATCACACTGAGACTGAGATGCATCATGCTGAGAATGAGATCTATCACACTGAGATTAATATCCATCATGCAAAAACTGAGATCCATCATGCTGAGACTGAGATCCATCGCACTGAGATGGAGATGTTTCGCACTGAGTTTGAGATCCATCATGCCGAGACTGAGATCCATCATGCTGAGACTGAGATCCATCACCGTGAGACTGAGATGCTTCGCACTGAGTTTGAGATCAATCATGGCGAGACTGAGATCCATCATGCTGAGACTGAGATCCATCATGCTGAGACTGAGATCCATCGTGCAAAGACTGAGATCCGAAAAACAGAGACTAAGGTGCATCGCACTGATACTGAGTTCAGTAATGCTGAGACTGAGATCCATCTTGCTGAGACTCAGATCCATGATGCTGAGATTGAGACCAATCGCATTGAGACTGAGATCCATCATGCCAAGAATGAGATCCATTACACTGAGACTGAGATCCATTGCACTGAGACTGAGATCCATCATTATGAGACTGAAATCCATCATGCTCAGACTGAGAGTCATCACCCTGAGACTGAGAAGCTTCGCACTGAGATTGAGAACCATCATGCTGAGACAGAGATCCATTCTGCTGGGACTGAGATCCATTGCACTGAGACTGAGATCCATCACACTGAGATTGAGATCAATTATGCTGAGAGTGAAATAATGGCACTGAGACTGAGATCCCTCATGCTGAGTCTCCTTTCCATCACACTGGGACTGAGTTCCATCATGCTGAGCCTGAGATCCATCGCACTGAGACTCAGATTCATCACACTGAGACTGAGATGCATCATGCTGAGAATGAGATCTATCACACTGAGATTAATATCCATCATGCAAAAACTGAGATCCATCATGCTGAGACTGAGATCCATCGCACTGAGATGGAGATGTTTCGCACTGAGTTTGAGATCCATCATGCCGAGACTGAGATCCATCATGCTGAGACTGAGATCCATCACCGTGAGACTGAGATGCTTCGCACTGAGTTTGAGATCAATCATGGCGAGACTGAGATCCATCATGCTGAGACTGAGATCCATCATGCTGAGACTGAGATCCATCGTGCAAAGACTGAGATCCGAAAAACAGAGACTAAGGTGCATCGCACTGATACTGAGTTCAGTAATGCTGAGACTGAGATCCATCTTGCTGAGACTCAGATCCATGATGCTGAGATTGAGACCAATCGCATTGAGACTGAGATCCATCATGCCAAGAATGAGATCCATTAGACTGAGACTGAGATCCATTGCACTGAGACTGAGATCCATCATTATGAGACTGAAATCCATCATGCTCAGACTGAGAGTCATCACCCTGAGACTGAGAAGCTTCGCACTGAGATTGAGATCCATCATGCTGAGACTGAGATCCATCACGCTAAGACTGGGATCCATCATGCTAAGACAGATCCATCGCACTGAGAATGAGATGCTTCGGACTGAGATTGAGATCATCAAACCGAGACTGAAACCATCGCACTAAGACTGAGATCCAAAATGCTGAGACTGAAATCCATCGCACTGACAATGAGATCCATCATGCTGAGACTGAGATGCATCGCAAGTATACTGGTATCCATCATGCCAAGAATGAGATCAATTGCACTGAGATTGAGATCTTTCATGCTGAGACTGAGATTCATTGCACTAAGTCTGAGATACTTCATGCTGACACTGATATCAATCATGCTGAGCCTGAGATCCATCACAATGAGATTGAGACCCAACAAACTGAGGCTGTGATCCATCATGCTGAGACAGAGATCCATCGCACTGAGAATTAGATCCATCAAGATGAGACTGAGAACCCTCATTCAGACACTGAGATCCATCATCCTGAGACTGAGATCCTTCGCACTGAGACAGAGATCAATGATGCTGAGACTGTGATCCATCTTGCTGAGACTGAGATCCATCACACTGAGACTGAAATCCATCAAACTGAGGTTGAGATCAATCATGGCGGGACTGAGATCCATCATGCTGAGACTGAGATCCATCGTGCAAAGACTGAGATCTGAAAAACAGAGACTAAGATGCATCGCACTGATACTGAGTTCAGTAATGCTGAGACTGAGATCCATCTTGCTGAGACTGAGATCCATGATGCTGAGATTGAGACCAATCGCATTGAGACTGAGATCCATCATGCCAAGAATGAGATCCATTGCACTGAGACTGAGATCCATCATTATGAGACTGAAATCCATCATGCTCAGACTGAGAGTCATCATCCTGAGACTGAGATGCTTCGCACTGAGATTGAGATCCATCATGCTGAGACTGAGATCCATCACGCTAAGACTGGGATCCATCATGCTAAGACAGATCCATCGCACTGAGAATGAGATGCTTCGCACTGAGATTGAGATCATCACACCGAGACTGAGATCCATCGCACTAAGACTGAGATCCAAAATGCTGAGACTGAAATCCATCGCACTGACAATGAGATCCATCATGCTGAGACTGAGATGCATCGCAAGTATACTGGTATCCATCATGCCAAGAATGAGATCCATTGCACTGAGTCTGAGATCTTTCATGCTGAGACTGATATCAATCGTGCTGAGCCTGAGATCCATCACAATGTGATTGAGACCCAACAAACTGAAACTGTGATCCATCATGCTGAGACAGAGATCCATCGCACTGAGAATTAGATCCATCAAGATGAGACTGAGAACCCTCATTCAGACACTGAGATCCATCATCCTGAGACTGAGATCCTTCGCATTGAGACAGAGATCAATGATGCTGAGACTGTGATCCATCTTGCTGAGACTGAGATCCATCACACTGAGACTGAAATCCATCAAACTGAGATTGAGATCAATCATGCTGAGAGTGAGATAATGATGCTGAGACTGAGATCCATCATGCTGAGTCTCAGATCCATCACACTGATACTGAGATCCATCATGCTGAGCCTGAGAACTATCGCACTGAGACACAGATTCATCACACTGAGACTGAGATGCATCATGATGTGAATGAGATCCATCACACTGAGACTAAGATCCATCATGCAAAAACTGAGATCCATCATGCCGAGAATGAGATCCATCGCCCTGAGACTGAGATGCTTCACACTGAGTGTGAGATCCATCATGCCAAGAATGAGATCCATCGCACTAAGACTGAGATCCTTCATGCTGAGACTGAGATCCATCATGCTGAGATTGAGATCCATCGCATTGAGACTGAGAACAATCATGCCAAGAATGTGATCCATTGCACTGAGACTGAGATCCATCATGCTGAGTATGGCATCCATCATGCTGAGACTGAGATCCTTCGCACTAAGTCTGAGATACTTCATGCTGACACTGATATCAATCATGCTGAGCCTGAGATCCATCACACTGAGACTGAGATCCAACACAATGAAACTGAGATTCATCATGCTGAGACAGAGATCCATCGTGGTAAGACTGAGATCCAACACACTGAAACTGAGATCCATCGCACTGAGACTGAGTTCAATGATGCTGAGACAGAGATCCATCTTGCTGAGATTGAGATCCATCACACTGAGACTGAGATCCATCGTGCCTACAATGAGATCCATTACACTGAGACTGAGATCCTTCATGCTTAGACTGAGATCCATCATGCTGAGACTGAGATCCATTGCCGTGCAACTGAGATGCTTCGCACTGAGATTGAGATCCATCATGCCGAGAACGCGATCCACTGAACTAAGACAGATTCTGCATGCTGACACTGAGATACATCGTGCAAAGGCTGAGATTCTAAACACTGAGACTAAGATGCATCACTCTAATTCTGAGTTCAGTAATGCTGAGACTGAGATCCATCTTGCTGAGACTGAGATCCATTATGCAGAGATTGAGATCCATCGCATTAAGACTGAGATTCATCATGCGAAGAATGAGATCCATTGCACTGAGTCTGAGGTCCTTCATGCTGAGACTGAGATCCATCATGCTAAGACTGAGATCCAAAACACTGAAACTGTGATCCATCGCACTTAGACAGAGTTCAATGAAGATGAGACTGAGATCCATCTTTCTGAGACTGAGATCCATCATGCAAAAACTGAGTTCCATCATGCTGAGCCTGAGATCCATCGTACTGAGACTCAGATTCATCACACTGAGACTGAGATGCATCATGCTGAGAATGAGATCTATCACACTGAGACTAAGATCCATCAAACAAAAACTGAGATCCATCATGCTGAGAATGAAATCCATCGCCTGAGACAAAGATGCTTCACACTGAGATTGAGATCCATCATGCTGAGACTGAGATTCATTGCACTAAGTCTGAGATACTTCATGCTGACATTGATATCAATCATGCTGAGCCTGAGATCCATCACAATGAGATTGAGACCCAACACACTGAGGCTGTGATCCATCATGCTGAGCCTGAGATCCATCACACTGAGACTGAGACCCAACAAACTGAAACTGTGATCCATCATGCTGAGACAGAGATCCATCGCACTGAGAATCAGATCCATCAAGATGAGACTGAGAACCCTCATTCAGACACTGAGATCCATCATCCTGAGACTGAGATCCTTCGCACTGAGACAGAGATCAATGATGCTGAGACTGTGATCCATCTTGCTGAGACTGAGATCCATCACACTGAGACTGAAATCCATCAAACTGAGATTGAGATCAATCATGCTGAGAGTGAGATAATGATGCTGAGACTGAGATCCATCATGCTGAGTCTCAGATCCATCACACTGATACTGAGATCCATCATGCTGAGCCTGAGATCCATCGCACTGAGACACAGATTCATCACACTGAGACTGAGATGCATCATGCTGTGAATGAGATCTATCACACTGAGATTAATATCCATCATGCAGAAACTGAGATCCATCATTCTGAGACTGAGATCCATCGCCCTGAGATGGAGATGTTTCGCACTGAGTTTGAGATCTATCATGCCGAGACTGAGATCCATCATGCTGAGACTGAGATCCATCGCCCTGAGACTGAGATGCTTCGCACTGAGTTTGAGATCAATCATGGTGGGACTGAAATCCATCATGCTGAGACTGAGATCCATCGTGCAAAGACTGAGATCAGAAAAACAGAGACTAAGATGCATCGCACTGATACTGAGTTCAGTAATGCTGAGACTGAGATCCATCTTGCTGAGACTGAGATCCATGATGCTGAGATTGAGACCAATCGCATTGAGACTGAGATCCATCATGCCAAGAATGAGATCCATTGCACTGAGACTGAGATCCATCATTATGAGACTGAAATCCATCATGCTCAGACTGAGAGTCATCACCCTAAGACTGAGATGCTTCGCACTGAGATTGAGATCCATCATGCTGAGTCTGAGATCCATCACGCTAAGACTGGGATCCATCATGCTAAGACAGATCCATCGCACTGAGAATGAGATGCTTCGCACTGAGATTGAGATCCATCACACCGAGACTGAGATCCATCGCACAAAAACTGAGATCCAAAATGCTGAGATTGAAATCCATCGCACTGACAATGAGATCCATCATGCTGAGACTGAGATGCATCGCAAGTATACTTGTATCCATCATGCCAAGAATGAGATCCATTGCACCGAGACTGAGATCTTTCATGCTGAGACTGAGATTCATTGCACTTAGTCTGAGATACTTCATGCTGACACTGATATCAATCATGCTGAGCCTGAGATCCATCACAATGAGATTGAGACCCAACAAACTGAAACTGTGATCCATCATGCTGAGACAGAGATCCATCGCACTGAGAATTAGATCCATCAAGATGAGACTGAGAACCCTCATTCAGACACTGAGATCTATCATCCTGAGACTGAGATCCTTCGCACTGAGACAGAGATCAATGATGCTGAGACTGTGATCCATCTTGCTGAGACTGAGATCCATCACACTGAGACCGAAATCCATCAAACTGAGATTGAGATCAATCATGCTGAGAGTGAGATAATGATGCTGAGACTGAGATCCATCATGCTGAGTCTCAGATCCATCATACTGATACTGAGATCCATCATGCTGAGCCTGAGAACCATCGCACTGAGACACAGATTCATCACACTGAGACTGAGATGCATCATGCTGTGAGCGAGATCCATCACACTGAGACTGAGATCCATCGTGCCAACAATGAGATCCATTGCACTGAGACTGAGATCCATCATGCTTAGACTGAGATCCATCATGCTGAGACTGAGATCCATCGCCCTGCAACTGAGATGCTTCGCACTGAGATTGAGATCCATCATGCCGAGAACGCAATCCATTGAACTAAGACAGATTCTGCATGCTGACACTGAGATACATCGTGCACCGGCTGAGATTCTAAACACTGAGACTAAGATGCATCGCACTAATTCTGAGTTCAGTAATGCTGAGACTGAGATCCATCTTGCTGAGACTGAGATCCATTATGCAGAGATTGAGATCCATCGCATTAAGACTGAGATTCATCATGCGAAGAATGAGATCCATTGCACTGAGACTGAGGTCCTTCATGCTGAGACTGAGATCCATCATGCTAAGACTGAGATCCAAAACACTGAAACTGAGATCCATCGCACTTAGACAGAGTTCAATGAAGCTGAGACTGAGATCCATCTTTCTGAGACTGAGATCCATCATGCAAAAACTGAGTTCCATCATGCTGAGACTGAGATCCATCGTACTGAGACTCAGATTCATCACACTGAGACTGAGATGCATCATGCTGAGAATGAGATCTATCACACTGAGACTAAGATCCGTCAAACAAAAACTGAGATCCATCATGCTGAGAATGAGATCCATCGCCTGAGACTGAGATGCTTCACACTGAGATTGAGGTCCATCATGCTGAGACTGGGATCCATCACGCTAAGACTGGGATCCATCATGCTAAGACAGATCCATTGCACTGAGAATGGGATGCTTCGCACTGAGATTGAGATCATCACACCGAGACTGAGATCCATCGCACAAAAACTGAGATCCAAAATGCTGAGACTGAAATCCATCGCCCTGAGAATGAGTTCCATCATGCTGAGACTGAGATTCATCGCAATGATACTGAGATCCATCAGGCCAAGAATGAGATCCATTGCACTGGGACTGAGATCCATCATGCTGTGACTGAGATCCATCACACTGAGAGTGAGATCCAAGACACTGAAACTGTGATCCATCATGCTGAGACTGAGATCCATTCTGCTGAGACTGAGATCCATCACACTGAGATTGAGATCAATTATGCTGAGAGTGAGATAATGGCACTGAGACTGAGATCCATCATGCTGAGTCTCTTTTCCATCACACTGAGACTGAGATCCATCTTGCTGAGACTGAGATCCATGATGCTGAGATTGAGACCAATCGCATTGGGACTGAGATCCATCATGCCAAGAATGAGATCCATTGCACTGAGACTGAGATCTATCATTATGAGACTGAAATCCATCATGCTCAGACTGAGAGTCATCACCCTGAGACTGAGATGCTTCGCACTGAGATTGAGATCATCACACCGAGACTGAGATCCATCGCACTAAGACTGAGATCCAAAATGCTGAGACTGAGATCCATCGCACTGACAATGAGATCCATCATGCTGAGACTGAGATGCATCGCAAGTATACTGGTATCCATCATGCCAAGAATGAGATCCATTGCACTGCGATTGAGATCTTTCATGCTGAGACTGAGATTCATTGCACTAAGTCTGAGATACTTCATGCTGACACTGATATCAATCATGCTGAGCCTGAGATCCATCACAATGAGATTGAGACCCAACACACTGAGGCTGTGATCCATCATGCTGAGACAGAGATCCATCGCACTGAGAATCAGATCCATCAAGATGAGACTGAGAACCCTCATTCAGACACTGAGATCCATCATCCTGAGACTGAGATCCTTCGCACTGAGACAGAGATCAATGATGCTGAGACTGTGATCCATCTTGCTGAGACTGAGATCCATCACACTGAGACTGAAATCCATCAAACTGAGATTGAGATCAATCATGCTGAGAGTGAGATAATGATGCTGAGACTGAGATCCATCATGCTGAGTCTCAGATCCATCACAGTGATACTGAGATCCATCATGCTGAGCCTGAGAACCATCGCACTGAGACACAGATTAATCACACTGAGACTGAGATGCATCATGCTGTGAATGAGATCTATCACACTGAGATTAATATCCATCATGCAGAAACTGAGATCCATCATTCTGAGACTGAGATCCATCGCCCTGAGATGGAGATGTTTCGCACTGAGTTTGAGATCTATCATGCCGAGACTGAGATCCATCATGCTGAGACTGAGATCCATCGCCCTGAGACTGAGATGCTTCGCACTGAGTTTGAGATCAATCATGGCGGGACTGAAATCCATCATGCTGAGACTGAGATCCATCGTGCAAAGACTGAGATCAGAAAAACAGAGACTAAGATGCATCGCACTGATACTGAGTTCAGTAATGCTGAGACTGAGATCCATCTTGCTGAGACTGAGATCCATGATGCTGAGATTGAGACCAATCGCATTGAGACTGAGATCCATCATGCCAAGAATGAGATCCATTGCACTGAGACTGAGATCCATCATTATGAGACTGAAATCCATCATGCTCAGACTGAGAGTCATCACCCTAAGACTGAGCTGCTTCGCACTGAGATTGAGATCCATCATGCTGAGTCTGAGATCCATCACGCTAAGACTGGGATCCATCATGCTAAGACAGATCCATCGCACTGAGAATGAGATGCTTCGCACTGAGATTGAGATCCATCACACCGAGACTGAGATCCATCGCACAAAAACTGAGATCCAAAATGCTGAGATTGAAATCCATCGCACTGACAATGAGATCCATCATGCTGAGACTGAGATGCATCGCAAGTATACTTGTATCCATCATGCCAAGAATGAGATCCATTGCACCGAGACTGAGATCTTTCATGCTGAGACTGAGATTCATTGCACTTAGTCTGAAATACTTCATGCTGACACTGATATCAATCATGCTGAGCCTGAGATCCATCACAATGAGATTGAGACCCAACAAACTGAAACTGTGATCCATCATGCTGAGACAGAGATCCATCGCACGGAGAATTAGATCCATCAAGATGAGACTGAGAACCCTCATTCAGACACTGAGATCCATCATCCTGAGACTGAGGTCCTTCGCACTGAGACAGAGATCAATGATGCTGAGACTGTGATCCATCTTGCTGAGACTGAGATCCATCACACTGAGACTGAAATCCATCAAACTGAGATTGAGATCAATCATGCTGAGATTGAGATAATGATGATGAGACTGAGATCCATCATGCTGAGTCTCAGATCCATCACAGTGATACTGAGATCCATCATGCTGAGCCTGAGAACCATCGCACTGAGACACAGATTAATCACACTGAGACTGAGATGCATCATGCTGTGAATGAGATCTATCACACTGAGATTAATATCCATCATGCAAAAACTGAGATCAATCATTCTGAGACTGAGATCCATCACCCTGAGATGGAGATGTTTCGCACTGAGTTTGAGATCTATCATGCCGAGACTGAGATCCATCATGCTGAGACTGAGATCCATCGCCCTGAGACTGAGATGCTTCACACTGAGATTGAGATCAATCATGGCGGGACTGAAATCCATCATGCTGAGACTGAGATCCATCGTGCAAAGACTGAGATCAGAAAAACAGAGACTAAGATGCATCGCACTGCTACTGAGTTCAGTAATGCTGAGACTGAGATCCATCTTGCTGAGACTGAGATCCATCATGCTGAGACTGAGATCCATCTTGCTGAGACTGAGATCCATGATGCTGAGATTGAGACCAATCGCATTGAGACTGAGATCCATCATGCCAAGAATGAGATCCATTGCACTGAGACTGAGATCCATCATTATGAGACTGAAATCCATCATGCTCAGACTGAGAGTCATCACCCTGAGACTGAGATGCTTCGCACTGAGATTGAGATCCATCATGCTGAGTCTGAGATCCATCACGCTAAGACTGGGATCCATCATGCTAAGACAGATCCATCGCACTGCGAATGAGATGCTTCGCACTGAGATTGAGATCCATCACACCGAGACTGAGATCCATCGCACAAATACTGAGAACCAAAATCCTGAGACTGAAATCCATCGCACTGACAATGAGATCCATCATGCTGAGACTGAGATGCATCGCAAGTATACTTGTATCCATCATGCCAAGAATGAGATCCATTGCACTGAGACTGAGATCTTTCATGCTGAGACTGAGATTCATTGCACTTAGTCTGAGATACTTCATGCTGACACTGATATCAATCATGCTGAGCCTGAGATCCATCACAATGAGATTGAGACCCAACAAACTGAAACTGTGATCCATCATGCTGAGACAGAGATCCATCGCACTGAGAATTAGATCCATCAAGATGAGACTGAGAACCCTCATTCAGACACTGAGATCCATCATCCTGAGACTGAGATCCTTCGCACTGAGACAGAGATCAATGATGCTGAGACTGTGATCCATCACACTGAGACTGAAATCCATCAAACTGAGATTGAGATCAATCATGCTGAGAGTGAGATAATGATGCTGAGACTGAGATCCATCATGCTGAGTCTCAGATCCATCACACTGATACTGAAATCCATCATGCTGAGCCTGAGAACTATCGCACTGAGACACAGATTCATCACACTGAGACTGAGATGCATCATGCAAAAACTGAGATCCATCATGCCGAGAATGAGATCCATCGCCCTGAAACTGAGATGCTTCACACTGAGATTGAGATCCATCATGCCGAGAATGAGATCCATCGCACTAAGCCTGAGATCCTTCATGCTGAGTCTGAGATCCATCGTGCAAAGACTGAGATCTGAAAAACAGAGGCTAAGATGCATCGCACTAATACTGAGTTCAATAATGCTGAGACTGAGATCCATCTTGCTGAGACTGAGATCCATTATGCTGAGATTGATATCCATTGCATTGAGACTGAGATCGGTCATGCCAAGAATGAGATCCATTGCACTGAGACTGAGATCCATCATGATGAGACTGAAATCCATCATGCTGAGACTGAGATTCATCGCCCTGAGACTGAGATGCTTCGCACTGAGATTGAGATCCATCTTCCTGAGCCTCCGATCCATCATGCTGAGACTGTCATCCATCATGCTGAAACTGAGATCCATCGCACTGCGACTGAGATGCTTCGCACTGAGAGTGCGATCCGTCATGCAGAGACTGAGATCCATCGCTCTAAGACTGAAATGCAACTGCTGAGACAGAGATCCATCGTGCAAAGACTGAGATCCGAAAAACAGAGACTAAGATCCATCGCACTGATACTGAGTTCAATAATGCTGAGACTGAGATCCATCCTGCTGAGACTGAGATCCAACATGCTGAGTATGAGATCCATCATGCTGAGACTGAGATCCATCGCAGTCAGTCTGAGATGCTTCATGCTGACAACTGATATCAATCATGTTGAGCCTGAGATCCATCACACTGAAACTGAGATCCAACACAATGAAACCGTGATCCATCATGCTTAGACAGAGATCCATCGTGGTAAGACTGAGAACCAACACACTGAGCCTGAGATGCATCGCACTGAGACTCAGATTCATCACACTGAGACTCAGATGCATCATGCCGAGAATGAGATCTATCACACCGAGACTAAGATCCATCATGCAAAAACTGATATCCATCATACTGAGAATGAGATCCATTGCCCTGAGACTGAGATTTTTCACACGGTGATTGAGATCCATCATGCCGAGACTGAGATCCATCGCACTGAGACTGAGATCCTTCATGCTGAGACTGAGATCCATCATGCAAAGACTGAGGACCGAGAAACAAAGGCTAAGATGTATCACACTGATACTGAGTTCAAACATGCTGAGACTGAGATCCATCTTGCTGAGACTGAGATCCATTATGCTGAGATTGAGATCCATTGCATTGAGACTGAGATCCATCATGACAAGAATTAGATCCATTGCACTGAGAATGAGATCCTTCATGCTGAGACTGAGATCCATCGCACTAAGACTGAGATCATTCATGCTGAGACTGAGATCCATCGTTCTAAGACTGAGATCCAACACACTGAAACTGAGATCCATCTTGCTGAGACTGAGTACAATGAAGCTGAGACTGAGATGTATCTTGCTGAGCCTGAGATCCATCATGCTGAGACTGAGATCCATCATGCTGAGACTGAGATCCATCATGCTGAGCCTGAGATCCATCATGCTGAGACTGAGATCCATCATGCTGAGACTGAGATCCATCATGCTGAGACTGAGATCTATCATGCTGAGACTGAGATCCATCATGCTGAGACTAAGATTCATCATGCTGAGACTGAGATCCATCACACAGAGATTGAGATGCATCATACTGAGACTGAGATCCATCATGCTGAGAAGGAGATCCATCACACTGAGAATGAGTCCATCATGCGGAGACTGAGATGCATCGCAATGATACTGAGATCCATCATGTCAAGAATGAGATCCATTGCACTGAGACTGAGATCCATCATGTCAAGAATGAGATCCATTGCACTGAGACTGAGATCCATCATGCTGTGACTGAGATACATTGCACTAATTCTGAGATGCTTCATGCTGACACTGATATCAATCATGCTGAGCCTGAGATCCATCTCACTGAGAAAGAGATCCAAGACACTGAAACTGTGATCCATCATGCTGAGACTGAGATCCATCATGCTGGGACTGAGATCCATTGCACTGAGAGTGAGTTCCATCACACTGAGATTGAGATCAATTATGCTGAGAGTGAGATAATGGCACAGAGACTGAGATCCATCATGCTGAGTCTCTTTTCCGTCACACTGAGACTGAGTTCCATGATGCTGAGAATGAGATCCATCATGCTGAGACTGAGATCCATCATGCTGAGACTGAGATCCTTCATGCTGAGACTGAGATCCATTGCACTAAGTCTGAGTTGCTTCATGCTGACACTGATATCAATCATGCTGAGCCTGAGATCCATCACACTGAGACTGAGATCCAACACACTGAAACTGTGATCCATCATGCTGAGACTGAGATCGATCATGCTGAGACTGAGATCCATTGCACTGAGACTGTGATACATCATGCTGAGACTGAGATCCATTGCACTGAGACTGAGATCCATCATGCTGAGACTGAGATCCTTCATGCTGAGACTGAGATCCATTGCACTAAGTCTGAGATGCTTCATGCTGACACTGATATCAATCATGCTGAGCCTGAGATGCATCACACTGAGACTGAGACCCAACAAACTGAAACTGTGATCCATCATGCTGAGACAGGGATCCATCGCACTGAGACTTAGATCCATCAAGATGAGACTGAGAACCCTCATTCAGACACTGAGATCCATCATCATGAGGCTGAGATCCATCATGCTGAGTCTCAGATCCATCACACTGATACTGAGATCCATTATGCTGAGCCTTAGATCCATCACACTGAGACTGAGATGCATCATGCTGAGAATGAGATCTATCACACTGAGACTAAGATCCATCATGCTAATAGCGAGAATCCATAATGCAGAGACTGAGATCCATCACACCGAGACTGAGATGCATCATGCTGAGAATAAGATCTATCACACTGAGATTAATATCCATCATGCAAAAACTGAGATCCATCATGCTGAGACTGAGATCCATCATGCTGAGACTGAGATCCATCATGCTGAGACTGAGATCCATCGCACTGAGACTCAGATTCATCACACCGAGACTGAGATGCATCATGATGAGAATGAGATCTATCACACTGAAACTAAGATCCAAAATGCAAAAACTGAGATCCATCATGCCAAGAATGAGATCCATCGCACTAAGACTGAGATCCATCATGCTGAGACTGAGATATTTCAAGCTGAGACTGAGATGCATTGCACTAAGTCTGAGATGCTTCATGCTGACACTGATATCAATCATGCTGAGCCTGAGATCCATCACACTGAGACTGAGATCCAACACACTGAAACTGTGATCCATCATGCTGAGATTGAGATCCATCATGCTGAGCCTGAGATCCATCACACTGAGACTGAGATCCAACACACTGAAACTGTGATCCATCATGCTGAGGCAGAGATCCATCATGCTGATATTGAGATCCATCGCATTGAGACTGAGAACCATCATGCCAAGAAGGAGATCCATTGCACTGAGCCTGAGATCCATCATGCTGAGCCTGAGATCCATCATGCTGAGACTGAGATCCATGATCATGAGTCTGAGATCCTTCGCACTGAGAGTGAGATCAATGACGCTAAGACTGAGATCCATCTTTCTGAGACTGAGATCCATCACACTGAGACTGAAATACATCACACTGAGATTGAGTTCAATCATGCTGAGTGTGAGATATTGATGCGGAGACTGAGATTCATCATGCTGAATCTCAGATCCATCACACTGATACTGAGATCCATCATGCTGAGCCTGAGATCCATCGCACTGAGACTCAGATTCATCACACTGAGACTGAGATGCATCATGCTGAGAATGAGATCTATCACACTGAGACTAAGATCCATCATACAAAAATTGAGATCCATCATGCAGAGACTGTGATCCATCGCACTGAGACTCAGATTCATCACACTGAGACTGAGATGCATCATGCTGAGAAGGAGATCTATCACACTGAGACTAAGATCCAGCAAGCAAAAACTGAGATCCATCATGCTGAGACTGAGATCCATCGTGCTGAAACTGAGTTCCATCGCACTGTGACTGAGATCCATCATGCCAAGACTGAGATCCATCTACCTGAGACCGAGATCCATCATGCTGAGACTGTGATCCATCGCGCTTGACTGAGATGCTTCACACTGAGGTTGAGATCCATCATGCTGAGACTGAGATCCATCGCAATGAGACTGAGATCCATCATGCCAAGACTGAGATCCATCATGATGAGAGTGAGATCTATCATGCTGAGACTGAGATCCATGGCACTGAAAATGAGATCCATCGCACTAAGACTGAGATCCTTCATGCTGAGACTGAGATCAATCATGCTGTGCCTGATATCCATCGCACTGAGACTGAGATCCAGCACATTGAAACTGAGATGCAACATGCTGAGACTGAGATCCATCGCACTGAGACTGACATCAATGATGCTGAGACTGAAATCCATCTTGCTGAGTCTTAGATCCGTCATGCTGAGACTGAGATCAATCATGCTGAGACTGAGATCCATCGCACTGATACTGAGATCCACAGCACTGAGACAGAGATCAATGAAACTGAGATTGAGGTGCATCCTGGTGAGTCTGAGATACATCATGCTGAGACTGAGATCCATCATGCTGAAACTGAGTTCCTTCGCACTGTGACTGAGTCCATCATGCCAAGACTGAGATCCAGGGCCATGAGTCTGACACATTTCGCACTGAGATTGAGATCCTTCATGCTTCACACTGAGGTTGAGATCCATCATGCTGAGACTGAGATCCATCATGCTGAGACTGAGATCTATCATGCTGAGACTGAGATCCATCGCACTAAGACTGAGATCCATCATGCTGAGACAGAGATCTATCGCACTGAGACTGAGGTCAATGATGCTGAGACTGAAATCAAAATTGCTGAGTCTTAGATCCGTCATGCTGAGACTGAGATCCATTGCACTGTGATTGAGATCCATCATGTCAAGTCTGAGATCCTTCATGCTGAGAGTGACATCTATCATGCTAATACTGAGATCCATCATGCTGAGACAGAGATCCATCATGGCAAATCTGAGATCCATCAGGCTGAGAGTGAGAACTATCATGCTGATATTGAGATTCATCATGCTGATACTGAGATCCATCATGCTGCGACTGAGATCCATCACACTGATACTGAGATCCATCGCACTTAGACAGAGATCAATGATGCTGAGATTGTGATCCATCATGGTGTAACTGAGACACATCATGCTGAAACTGAATTCCGTCGCACTGAGACTGAGACCCATCATGCCAAGACTGAGATCCATCAAGCTTACATGGAGATCTATCATGCTGATATGAGATCCATCTGGCTGAGACTGAGATCCATCATGCTGAGACTGAGATCCATCGCACTGAGAATGAGTTCATTGATGCTGAGACTGAGATCCTTCTTACTGAGATTCAGATCCATTGCACTGAGACTGAGATCCATTTGGCCAACAATGAGATTCATTGCACTGAGACAGAGATCCATCGCCCTGAGAATGAGACCATCATGTTGAGACTGACATCCATTGCCCTGAGTCTGAGATGCTTCGCACTGAGACTGAGATCCATCATGCTGAGACTGAGATCCATCATGCTGAGACTGAGATCCATCATGCTGAGACTGAGATCCATCGCACTAAGACTGAGATCCATCATGCTGAGACAGAGATCTATCGCACTGAGACTGAGGTCAATGATGCTGAGACTGAAATCAAAATTGCTGACTCTTAGATCCGTCATGCTGAGACTGAGATCCATCACACTGAGACTGAGATCCATCATGCTAAGACTGAGATCCATTGCACTGTGATTGAGATCAATCATGTCAAGTCTGAGATCCTTCATGCTGAGAGTGACATATATCCTGCTGATACTGAGATCCATCATGCTGAGACTGAGATCCATCATGCTGAGACTGAGATCCATCACACTGATACTGAGATCCATCGCACTTAGACAGAGATCAATGATGCTGAGATTGTGATCCATCATGGTGTAACTGAGACACATCATGCTGAAACTGAATTCCGTCGCACTGAGACTGAGATCCATCATGCCAAGACTGAGATCCATCAAGCTTAGATGGAGATCTATCATGCTGATATGAGATCCATCTGGCTGAGACTGAGATCCATCATGCTGAGACTCAGATCCATCACACTGAGAATGAGATCCATCATTCTTAGACTGAGATCCATCACAATGATACTGAGATCCATTGCTCTAAGTGTGAGATCCTTCATGCTGAGTCTGAGATCCAACACACTGAGACTGAGATCCAACACACTGAATCTGTGATCCATCATGCTGAGACAGAGATCCATCACACTGAGATTGAGATCCATTATGCTGAGACTGAGATCCATCGCCCTGAGACTGAGATGCTTCGCACTGAGATTGAGATCCATCATGCTGCATCTTAGATCCATCGCACTGAGACTCAGATCCATCATGCGAGGAATGAGATCCATCATATTGAGACTGAGATTCATCACAATGATACTGAGATCCATTGCTCTAAGTGTGAGATCCTTCATGCTGAGTCTGAGATCCAACACACTGAGACTGAGATCCAACACACTGAATCTGTGATCCATCATGCTGAGACAGAGATCCATCACACTGTGACTGAGATCCATTATGCTGAGACTGAGATCCATCGCCCTGACACTGAGATGCTTCGCACTGAGATTGAGATCCATCATGCTGCATTTTAGATCCATCGCACTGAGACTCAGATCCATCATGCGAGGAATGAGATCCATCGTATTGAGACTGAGATTCATCATGCTGAGACTGAGATCCCTCATTCAGACACTGAGATCTATCATCCTGAGACTGAGACCCATCGCACTGAGACTGGGATCAATGATGCTGAAAGTGAAATCCATCTTGCTGAGACTTAGATCCATCATGCTGAGATTGAGATCCATCACACTGAGCCTGAGATCCATTGCACTGAGATTGAGATCCATCATTTTGAGAATGAGATCCATCAGGCTGAGACTGAGATCCGTCATGCTGTGACTGAGATCCGTCATGCTGTGACTGAGATCTATCGCACTAAGCCTGAGATTCTTCATGCTGAGAGATCCATCATGCTGAGTCTGAGATCCCTCTTGCTAAGACTGAGATCCAACACCCTAAAACTGAGATCCATCATGCTGAGACAGAGATTTATCGCACTGAGACTGAGGTCAATGATGCTGAGACTGAAATCAAAATTGCTGAGTCTTAGATCTGTCATGCTGAGACTGAGATCCATTGCACTGTGATTGAGATCCATCATGTCAAGTCTGAGATCCTTCATGCTGAGAGTGACATGTATCATGCTAATACTGAGATCCATCATGCTGAGACAGAGATCCATCATGGCAAATCTGAGATCCATCAGGCTGAGAGTGAGAACTATCATGCTGATATTGAGATTCATCATGCTGATACTGAGATCCATCATGCTGCGACTGAGATCCATCACACTGATACTGAGATCCATCGCACTTAGACAGAGATCAATGATGCTGAGATTGTGATCCATCATGGTGTAACTGAGACACATCATGCTGAAACTGAATTCCGTCGCACTGAGACTGAGATCCATCATGCCAAGACTGAGATCCATCAAGCTTAGATGGAGATCTATCATGCTGATATGAGATCCATCTGGCTGAGACTGAGATCCATCATGCTGAGACTGAGATCCATCGCACTGAGAATGAGTTCATTGATGCTGAGACTGAGATCCTTCTTACTGAGATTCAGATCCATTGCACTGAGACTGAGATCCATTTGGCCAACAATGAGATTCATTGCACTGAGACAGAGATCCATCGCCCTGAGAATGAGACCATCATGCTGAGAATGACATCCATTGCCCTGAGTCTGAGATGCTTCGCACTGAGACTGAGATCCATCATGCTGAGACTGAGATCCATCATGCTGAGACTGAGATCTATCATGCTGAGACTGAGATCCATCGCACTAAGACTGAGATCCATCATGCTGAGACAGAGATCTATCGCACTGAGACTGAGGTCAATGATGCTGAGACTGAAATCAAAATTGCTGACTCTTAGATCCGTCATGCTGAGACTGAGATCCATCACACTGAGACTGAGATCCATCATGCTGAGACTGAGATCCATTGCACTGTGATTGAGATCCATCATGTCAAGTCTGAGATCCTTCATGCTGAGAGTGACATATATCCTGCTGATACTGAGATCCATCATGCTGAGACTGAGATCCATCATGCTGATACTGAGATCCATCATGCTGAGACTGAGATCCATCACACTGATACTGAGATCCATCGCACTTAGACAGAGATCAATGATGCTGAGATTGTGATCCATCATGGTGTAACTGAGACACATCATGCTGAAACTGAATTCCGTCGCACTGAGACTGAGATCCATCATGCCAAGACTGAGATCCATCAAGCTTAGATGGAGATCTATCATGCTGCTATGAGATCCATCTGGCTGAGACTGAGATCCATCATGCTGAGACTCAGATCCATCACACTGAGAATGAGATCCATCATTCTTAGACTGAGATCCATCACAATGATACTGAGATCCATTGCTCTAAGTGTGAGATCCTTCATGCTGAGTCTGAGATCCAACACACTGAGACTGAGATCCAACACACTGAATCTGTGATCCATCATGCTGAGACTGAGATCCATCACACTGTGACTGAGATCCATTATGCTGAGACTGAGATCCATCGCCCTGACACTGAGATGCTTCGCACTGAGATTGAGATCCATCATGCTGCATCTTAGATCCATCGCACTGAGACTCAGATCCATCATGCAAGGAATGAGATCCATCGTATTGAGACTGAGATCCATCATGCTGAGACTGAGATCCCTCATTCAGACACTGAGATCTATCATCCTGAGACTGAGACCCATCGCACTGAGACTGGGATCAATGATGCTGAGAGTGAAATCCATCTTGCTGAGACTTAGATCCATCATGCTGAGATTGAGATCCATCACACTGAGCCTGAGATCCATTGCACTGAGATTGAGATCCATCATTTTGAGAATGAGATCCATCAGGCTGAGACTGAGATCCGTCATGCTGTGACTGAGATCCGTCATGCTGTGACTGAGATCTATCGCACTAAGCCTGAGATTCTTCATGCTGAGAGATCCATCATGCTGAGTCTGAGATCCCTCTTGCTAAGACTGAGATCCAACACACTGAAACTGAGATCCATCACACTGAGACTTAGATTCATCATGCTAAAATTGAGATCCATCATGCTGAGACTGAGATCCATCTCACTGAGACTGAGTTTCATCGCACTGAGTTTGAGATCCATCATTCAGTGACTGAGTTCCATCTTTATGAGACTGAGATCCAACACACTGAGATTGAGATCCATCATGCTGAGACTGAGATCCATCACACTGAGACAGAGATCTATTGCACTAAGACTGTGATCCTTCATGCTAAGAATGAGATCCAACACACTGAAACTGAGATCCATTGCACTGAGAATGAGTTCAATGATGCTGAGACTGAGATCCATCTTGCTGAGATTTAGATCCATTGCACTGAGACTGAGATCCATCTGGCCAACAATGAGATTCATTGCACTGAGACAGAGATCCATCGCCCTGAGACTGAGATCCATTGCCCTGAGACTGAGATGCTTCGCACTGAGATTGAGATCCATCATTCTGAGACTGAGATCCATCACACTAAGACTGAGATCCATCATGTTGAGACTGAGATCCATCGTGCAAAGACTGAGATCCAAAAAACAGAGACTAAGATGCATCACACTGATACTGAGTTCAATAATGCTGAGACTGAGATCCATCTTGCTGAGACTGAGATCCAACACACTGAAACTGAGATCCATTGCACTGAGACTGAGTTCAATGATGCTGAGACTGAGATCCATCTTGCTGAGACTGAGATCCATCATGTTGAGATTGAGATTCATCGCATTGAGACTGAGATCCATCGCACTAATTCTGAGATGCTTCATGCTGACACTGATATCAATCATGCTGAGCCTGAGACCCATCACACTGAAACTGAGATCCAACACACTGAAATTGTGATCCATCATGCTGAGACTGAGATCCATCGCACTGAGACTGAGATCCATCGCACTGAGACTGAGATCCATCAAGCTGAGACTGAGAACCCTCATTCAGACACTGAGATCCATCATCCTGAGACTGAGATCCTTCACACTGAGACTGAGATCCATCATGCTGAGACTGAGATCCATTGCACTGACATTGAGATCCATCATGCTGAGACTGAGATCCATCATGGCAAATCTGAGATCCATCAGGCTGAGAGTGAGAACTATCATGCTGATATTGAGATTCATCATGCTGATACTGAGATACATCATGCTGCGACTGAGATCCATCACACTGATAATGAGATCCATCGCATTTAGACAGAGATCAATGATGCTGAGATTGTGATCCATCATGGTGTAACTGAGACACATCATGCTGAAACTGAGTTCCGTCGCACTGAGACTGAGATCCATCATGCCAAGACTGAGATCCATCAAGCTTAGAGGGAGATCCATCATGCTGATACTGAGATCCATCCTGCTGAAACTGAGATCCATCATCCTGAGACTGAGATCCATCGCACTGAGACTGAGTTTCATCGCACTGAGTTTGAGATCCATCATTCAGTGACTGAGTTCTATCTTTATGAGACTGAGATCCAGCACACTGAGATTGAGATACATCATGCTGAGACTGAGATCCATCGCACTGAGACTGAGATCTATTGCACTAAGACTGTGATCCTTCATGCTAAGAATGAGATCCAACACACTGAAACTGAGATCCATCGCACTGAGAATGAGTTCATTGATGCTGAGACTGAGATCTATCTTGCTGAGATTGAGATCCATTGCACTGAGACTGAGATCCATCTGGCCAACAATGAGATTCATTGCACTGAGACAGAGATCCATCGCCCTGAGAATGAGATCCATCATGCTGAGACTGACATCCATTGCCCTGAGACTGAGATGCTTCACACTGAGACTGAGATCCATCGCACTAAGACTGAGATCCATCATGCTGAGACTGAGATCCATCGCACTAAGACTGAAATCCATCATGCTGAGACTGAGATCAAAGAACAGTGACTAAGATCCATCGCACTGATATTGAGTTCAATAATGCTGAGACTGAGATCCATTAGGCTGAGATTGAGATCCATTGCATTGAGACTGAGATCCATCATGCCAAGAATAAGATCCATTGCACTGAGACTGAGATCCTTCATGCTGAGACTGAGATCCATTGTGCTAAGACTGAGATCCAACACACTGAAACTGAGATCCATCGCACTGAGACTGAGTTCAATGAAGCTGAGACTGAGATCTATCTTGCTGCGACTGAGATCCATCATGTTGAGATTGAGATTCATCGCATTGAGACTGAGAACCATCATGCCAAGAATGAGATCCATTGCACTGAGACTGAGATCCATCATGCTGAGACTGAGATCCTTCATGCTGAGACTGAGTTCCATCGCACTAAGTCTGAGATGCTTCATGCTGACCCTGATATCAATCATGCTGAGCCTGAGATCCATCACACTGAGACTGAGCTTCAACGTAATGAAACTGATCCATCATGCTGAGACAGAGTTCCTTTGCACTGAGACTGAGATCCATCAAGCTGAGATTGAGATCCCTCATTCAGACACTGAGATCCTTCATCCTGAGACTGAGATCCTTCGCACTGAGACTGAGATCCATCATGCTGAGACTGAGATCCAACATGCGTAGACTGAGATCCATCATGCTGAGACTGTGATCCCTCTTTCAGACACTGAGATCCATCATCCTGAGACTGAGATCCATCGCCCTGAGACTGAGATCCATCATCCTGAGACTGAGATCCATCGCCCTGAGACTGAGATCCATCATGCTGAGACAGATCCATCATGCTTAGACTGAGCTCCATCATTATGAGACTGAGATCCATCATGCTGAGACTGAGATCCATCACACTGAGACTGAGATCCATTGCACTAAGACTGAGATCCTTCATGCAGAGACTGAGATCCATCGCACTGAGAATGAGATCCATCATGCTGAGACTGTGATGCATCGCAATGATACTAAGATCCATCATGCCAAGAATGAGATCCATTGCACTGAGACTGAGATCCATCATGCTGAGACTGAGATCCATCATGCTGAGACTGAGATTCATTGCACTAAGTCTGAGATGCTTCATGCTGACACTGATATCAATCATGCTGAGCCTGAGATCCATCACACTGAGACTGAGATCCAACACACTGAAACTGTGATCCATCATGCTGAGACTGAGTTCAATGATGCTGTGATCGAGATCCATCTTGCTGAGATTGAGATCCATCGCACTGACACCGAGATCCATCATGCCAAGAATGAGATCCATTGCACTGAGACTGAGATCCATCATCCTGAGACTGAGATCCTTGGCACTGAGACTGAGATCAATGATGCTGAGACTGAGATCCATTATGCTGAGATTGAGATCCATCGCACTGAGACCGAGATCCATCATGCCAAGAATGAGATCCATTGCACTGAGACTGAGATCCATCATCCTGAGACTGAGATCCTTGGCACTGAGACTGAGATCAATGATGCTGAGACTGAGATCCATCATGCTGAGAATGAGATTCATGATGCTGAGACTGAGATCCATCGCAATTGGACTCAGATCCATCTTGCTGAGACTGATTTCCTTCATCCTGAGACTGAGATCCATCGTGCTAACACTGAGATCTAACACACTGAAACTGAGATCCATCTTGCTGAGACTGAGGTCCATTGCACTGAGACCGAGATCCATCATGCCAAGAATGAGATCCATTGCACTGAGATTGAGATCCATCTTGCTGAGACCGAGATCCATCATGCCAAGAATGAGATCCATTGCACTGAGATTGAGATCCATCTTGCTGAGACCGAGATCCATCATGCCAAGAATGAGATCCATTGCACTGAGATTGAGATCCATCATGCTGGGACTGAGATCCATCGCCCTGAGACTGAGATGCTTCACACTGAGACTGAGATCCATTATGCTGAGACTGAGATCCATTGCACTGAGACTGAGATCCATCATGCCAGCAATGAGATCCATTGCACTGAGACTGAGATCTATCACACTGAGACTGAGATTCATCACACTGAGACTGAGATCCATTATGCTGAGACTGAGATCCATTGCACTGAGACTGAGATCCATCATGCCAGCAATGAGATCCATTGCACTGAGACTGAGATCCATCATGCCAGCAATGAGATCCATTGCACTGAGACTGAGATCTATCACACTGAGACTGAGATTCATCACACTGAAACTGAGATTCATCATGCTGAGATTGAGATCCACCTGCTCAGCTCCATCATGCTGAGACTGAGGTCCATCGCACTGAGACTGAGATCCATTGTGCTGAGCTCCATTGTGCTGTTCCTCACTGGTGGTAGTAACCGTTTTGACAATTCATTCCTGACCTTGCTGACGGAGGGTCTCCCATTGTGTCCAACTTTCTGTTCAGCGTGACCCTCAATTCAATGGCAAAGTCATGTCTTTGGGTGAAGTATCAGTCCCAGCATGCAACTGAGTCTATAGGAAAACACAATGAGTTAATCGTGTGCGCATTGACCAAGCTTGTTATTGTTTCGATGAGCATTGGATTCGAGTGTTTTTTGCCTGAACCCTTCACTGTATATTCAACATCTAATATCGGGCTGGATCATCCTAGATTTGCACAAAGTGAGGTAGTGGGCGGGAAAAAGGACCTTTTACCCGTTGGCGGCAATGGCGGCTTTTCACGCCATATTGTCCCGTTTCCAGTGCATCCTGCCTCATTAATAACGCATTCCCGGGAAACACGCCAGGTCACTGGTGGGGCAGCCTCTGATTCGTCTGCCCCGCTATCACCTCAGGCCTTCAGTTATCTGGGTGCTGTATTTAAAGGGGGCCCCTGCACAGAGCGAGATCTCTCTGAGTGATTGGAAACTGCTGCAAGGTCATGGCTGCCAACGGGTGGAAACTTGCTGCCCCCAAGTTTATCAATGCCGCCCTTGGGGGCCTACTGGACACAGTGGAAGTCCCCCAACCCTGAGCGAAGACCAGCAAGCAAGGTCACCAATCCAACGTGGGAGGCAGTGGCAATGGTGGTCAGTGCCCACGCCCTGCAAAACAAGACAGTCACCCAGTGCTGAAAGAGGATGAATGGTCTCCTCTGTCCTCCAGGGTAAGTCACTCTTCTCATCACTCTCAACTCAGACATTCCCAAACCCATCACACATCCACAGGGATCTCACTCACTGCCAGTTCAAGGAGCATCACCATTCACCCTCTCACCCACACCTTCATCTGTCCTGCAGCTAGTGTCCTCATCCTGTCCTTGGCACCACTCACCACCCACACATGCCAAGGTATCATTCTCATCTGGCCTGGCAGACATCCTGCTGAAACTCTCTCCATCTGTCTTCATGCAGGACGAGCTGGCACACAACAAAAGGGAGAGTTCGCAGACCAGTGGAGGAATGCCTGATATCGAAATCCTCACAGAGAATAGAGCCTCCCAGCTGGCTGGGGATGATCAGGACTGTTCTGGTGCTGACAGAGAGGTTGGCAGTGGTCAGTCAAGTGGGGGTCCAGCAGTGCAACATCCATCAGACAAAAAGGCTGTGAGTGAGAGCCCCTGTTCCACAGTCCCTGCCATACACTAATTATCTCTCATTGCTATAGCAGGCAAATCTGGGAAGCAGCCGGGGGGTCCACGCCCCAGGTTCTCGATTCAAGACCTGAAGACACCTCGGAAGAAGAATCTGATGAGACCTTAATTGAAGATTCATCACAGCTGCAGCAAAACACTAAACCAGACCATTCACAGCATCACCCACACCCTCCAGCAGACCCATCACAGCATCACCCACACCCTCCATCAGACCCATCACAGCCTCACCCACACCCTCCATCAGACCCATCATAGCCTCACCCACACCCTCCACCAGACCCATCACAGCCTCACCCACACCCTCCACCAGACCCATCACAGTGTCACCCACACCCTCCACCAGACCCATCACAGCCTCACCCACACCCTCCACCAGACCCATCACAGTGTCACCCACACCCTCCACCAGAGCCATCAGAGGGTCAACCACACACTCCTCCAGACCCATCACAGATTCACCCATACTCTCCACCAGTCCCATCACAGTGTCACCCATATCCTCCACCAGACCCATCACAGTGTCACCCACACACTCCACCAGACACATCAGAGGGTCAACCACACAATCCACCAGACCAATCACAGACTCACCCACACCCTCCGCCAGTCACTTCACAGTGTCACCCACACCCTCCACCAGACCCATCACAGTGTCACCCACACCCTCCACCAGACCCATCAGAGGGTCAACCACACACATCACCAGATTCATCACAGACTCAACCACACTCTCCACCAGACCCGTCACAGTGTCACCCACACCCTCCAAAACAACTGTCACAGCCTCACCCGCATTCACCACCAGACGCGACACAGCCTCACCCAGACTTTCCACAAGACCCATCACAGACTCACCCACACACTCCACCAGACCCATCACAGCCTCACCCACACACTCCACCAGACCCATCACAGTGTCATACACACACACTCCACCAGACCCATTACAACCTCACCCACACCCTCCACCAGACCCATCACAGCCTCACCCAAACCCTCCACCAGATCTCTCACAGCCTCACCCACACTCTCCACCAGACCCATCACAGGCTCACCTACACCCTCCAACAGACCCAACACAGCCTCACCCACACTCTCCACCAGACACATCACATTGTCACCCACACCCTCCACCAGACCCATAACAGTGTCACCCACACCCTCCACCAGACCCTTCACAGCCTCACCAACACCCTCCACCAGACCCTTCACAGTGTCACCCACACCCTCCACCAGACCCATCACAGCCTCACCCACGCCCTCCACCAGACACATCACATTGTCACCCACACCCTCCACCAGACCCATAACAGTGTCACCCACACCCTCCACCAGACCCTTCACAGCCTCACCAACACCCTCCACCAGACCCTTCACAGTGTCACCCACACCCTTCACCAGACCCATCACAGCCTCACCCACGCCCTCCACCAGACCCGTCACAGTGTCACCCACACCCTCCACCAGACCCATCAGTGTCAACCACACCCTCCAGCCGACCCTTCACAGTGTCATCCACACCCTCCACCAGACCCGTCACAGCCTCACCCACACCCTCCAATGGACCGATCACAGTGTCACCCAGACCCTCCACTAGACCTGTCACAGACTCAATCATACCTTCCACCAGACCCTTCACAGTGTCACCCACACCCTCCACCAGACCCAACAGAGGGTCAAACACACACTCCACCTGATCCATCACAGACTCACCCATACTCTCCATCAGACTCGTCACATTGTCACCAAAACCCTCCACCAGACCTGTCACAGCCTCACCCACACCCACCCCCAGATCCATCAGAGACTCACTCACACCCTACACCAGACACGACACAGCCTCACCAACAACCTCCAACAGACCCATCAGAGTGTCACCCACATGCTCCACCAGACCCATCACTGTGTCACCCACACACTCCACCAGATCGATCATAGTGTCAACAACACCCTCCACCAGACACATCACAGCCTCGCCCACACCCTCCTCCAGACCCATCACAGTGTCACCCAGATGCTCTACCAGACCCGTCAAGCCTCACTTACACCCTACACCAGAAACATCACAGCCTCACACACACCCTCCAAGAGACCCAACAGAGGGTCAAACACACACTCCACCAGATCCATCATAGACTCACGCATACCCTCCACCAGACCCGTCACAGTGTCACCCATACCCTCCACCAGACCTATCAAAGCCTACCCACACCCACCCCCAGATCCGTCAGAGACACACTCACACCCTACACCAGTCACGACACAACCTCACCCACAACCTCCACCAGACCCATCACAGCCTCACCCACACCCTCCACCAGACCCATCACAGCCTCACCCACACCCTCCAACAGACCCGTCACAGCCTCACTCACACTCTCCACCAGACCCTTCACAGTGTCACACATACCCTGCAACCAGACCCATCACAGATTTATCCACACCCTCCACCAGACCCATCACAGTGTCACCCACACACACCACCAGACACATCAGAAGGTCAACCACACAAACCACCAGAACAATCACAGACTCACCCACACTCTCCACCAGACCCGTCACAGTATCACCCACACCCTCCAAAAGTCCTGTCACAACCTCACCCACATTCACCACCAGACCCGACACAGCCTCACCCACATCTTCCAGAAGACCCATCACAGTGTCACCCACACACTCCACCGGACACATCACAGCCTCACCCACACACTCCCCCACACCCATCACAGCGTCACCCACACACTCCACCAGACCCCTCACAGCCTCATCCACACCCTCCACCAGACCCATCACAGCCTCACCCACAACCTCCACCAGACCCATCACAGCCTCACCCACACCCACAAACAGACCCATCACAGCCTCACCCACACGCTCCACCAGACACATCACACTGTCACCCAAACCCTCCACCAGACCCGTCACAGACCCACACACACCCTCCATCAGACCCGTCACATTGTCACCCACACCCTCCACCAGACCCATCACAGCCTCACCAACACCCTCCACCAAACCCATCACAGTGTCACCCACACCCTCCACCAGACCCATCAGTGTCACCCACACCCTCCACTAAACCCTTCACAGTGTCACCCACACCCTCCACCAGACCCATCACAGCCTCACCCACACCCTGCACCAGACCATCACAACCTCATCCATACCCTCCAAAAGACCTGTCACATCCTCACCGACATTCACCCCCAGACCCGACACAGCCTCACCCACATCTTCCACAAGACCCAGAAGATTGTCACCCACTCATTCCACAAGACCCTTCACAGCTTCCCCCACACACTCCACCAGACCGATCATAGTGTCAACCACACCCTCCACCAGACACAACACAACCTCACCAACACCCACCACGAGACTCATCACAGTGTCACCCACACACTCCACCAGACCCATTACAACCTCACCCACACCCTCCACCAGACCCATCACAGCCTCTCCCACACCCTCCACCAGACCCATCACAGTGTCATCCACACCCTCCAATAGAGCCATCAGAGTGTCACCCATACCCTCCAACCAGAACCTTCACAGTGTCACCCACACCCTCCACAAGACCCATCACAGTGTCACCCAGACCCTGCACCAGACCCTTCACAGTCTCACCCACACCCTCCACCAGACCCATCACAGATTCACCAATACTCTCCACCAGACACTTCACACTGTCACCCACACCCTCCACCAGACCCATAACAGTGTCACCCACAGCCTCCACCAGACCCGTCACAGCCTCACCAACACCCTCCACCACACCCTTCACAGTGTCACCCACACCCTCCACCACACCCTTCACAGCCTCACCCACACCCTCCACCAGACCCATCACAGCCTCACCCAACCCCTCTACCAGACCCATCACAGTGTCACCCAGACAATCCACCAGACCCGTCACAGCCTCACCGACACCCTCAACCAGACCCATCACAGTGTCACCCACACCCTCCACCAGACACGTCAGAGACTCACCCACACCCTCCACCAGACCCATCACAATGTCACGCAGATGCTCCAACACACCCGTCACAGCCTTACCCGCACCCTACACCAGACACATTACAGCCTCACCCACACCCTCCACCAGCCCAATCACAGCCTCACCCACACTCTCCACCAGACCCATCACAGTGTCACACAAACCTTCCACCAGCCCAATCACTGCCTCACACACACCCTCCAACAGACCGATCACAGTGTCACCCACACCCTCCACTACACCTGTCACAGACTCAACCACACCCTCCACCAGACCCAACAGAGGGTTAAACACACACTCCACCAGATCCATCACAGGCTCACCCATACTCTCCACCAGACCCGTCACAGCCTCACCCACACCCACCACCAGATCCGTCAGAGACTCACTCACACCCTACACCTGACACGACACGGCCTCACCCACAACCTCCACCAGACCCATCAGAGTGTCACCCACACCCTCCACCAGACCCGTCACAGTGTCACCCACACAATCCACCAGACACATCACAGCCTCACCCACACCCTCCACCAGACCATTCACAGTGTCACACACACAATGGACCAGACCCATCACAGCCACACCCACACCCTCCACCGGACCCATCACAGCCTCACCCACACCCTCGAACAGACCCGTCACAGCCTCACCCACACCCTCCACCAGACCCTTCATAGAGTCACCCACATCCTCCACCAGACCCATCACAATGTCACCCACACCCTCCAACAAACCCATCACAGTGTCACCCTCACCCACCACCAGCGCCAATACAGTGTCACCACACCCTCCAACAGACCCATCACAGCGTCACCAACACGCTGCACCAGACCCATCACAGTGTCACCCACATCCTCCACCAGACCCATCACAGTGTCAGCCACACTCTCCACCAGACCCTTCACATTGTCACCCACACCCTCCAAAAGACCCATCAGAGGGTCAACAACACATATCACCAGATCCATCACAGACTCACCCATACTCTCCACCAGACCCGTCACAGTGTCACCCACACCCTCCACCAGACACATCACAGCCTCACCCACACCCTCCACCAGACCCATCACAGCCCCACCCACAACCTCCACCAGCCCATCACAGCCTCACCCACACACACAACCGGACACATCACAGTGTCACCAAACACTCCACCAGATCCATTACAACCTCACCCACACCCTCCACCAGACCCTTCACAGTGTCAACCACACCCTCCACCAGACCCATCACAGTGTCACCCACACCCTCCACCAGACCCATCACAGTGTCACCCACACCCTCCACCAGACACATCACAGAGTCACCCAGACGCTGCACAAGACCTGTCACAGCCTCATCCACACCCTCCACCAGACCCATCACAGTGTCACCCATACCCTCCGAGCAGACCCTTCACGGTGTCACCTACACCCTCCACCAGACCCATCACAGTGTCACCCAGCCTCTGCACCGGACCCGTCACAGCCTCACCCACACCCTCCACCAGACCAATCACAGTGTCAACCACACCCTCCACCAGACACGTCACAGCCGCACCCACACCCTACTCCAGACACATCGCAGCCTCACCCACACCCTCAACCAGACACAGCACGGTGTCAACCACACCCTCCACCAGACCCATCACAGACTCACCCACACCCTCCAACAGACCCATCACAGTGTCACGCAGACGCTCCACCAGACCCGTCACAGCCTCACCCACACCCTCCACCAGACCCATCACAGTGTCACCCACACCCTCCACCAGACCCATCACAGATTCACCAATACTCTCCACCAGACCCATTGCAGTGTCACCCACAAACTACACCGGACCCATCACAGTGTCAACCGCTCCGTCCACCAGACCCGTCACAGCCTCACCCACACCCTCCACCAGACCCATCACAGTGTCACCCACACCCTCCACCAGACCCATCACAGGTTCACCAATACTCTCAACCAGACCCGTCACAGCCTCACCCACACCCTATTCCAGACCCATCACAGTGTCAACCACACCCTCCACCAGACCCATCACAGCCTCACCCATACCCTCCAAAAGACCTGTCACAGCCTCACCCACATTCACCACCAGACCCGTCACAGCCTCACCCACACCCTATTCCAGACCCATCACAGTGTCAACCACACCCTCCACCAGACCCATCACAGCCTCACCCATACCCTCCAAAAGACCTGTCACAGCCTCACCCACATTCACCACCAGACCCGACACAGCCTCACCCACATCTTCCACAAGACCCATAAGATTGTCACCCACTCACTCCACCAGACCCATCACACCGTCCCCCACACACTCCACCAGACCCATCATAGTGTCAACCACACCCTCCACCAGACACAACACAACCTCACCAACACCCACCACGAGACTCATCACAGTGTCACCCACACACTCCACCAGACCCATTACAACCTCACCCACACCCTCCACCAGACCCATCACAGCCTCTCCCACACCCTCCACCAGACCCATCACAGTGTCATCCACACCCTCCAATAGAGCCATCAGAGTGTCACCCATACCCTCCAACCAGAACCTTCACAGTGTCACCCACACCCTCCACAAGACCCATCACAGTGTCACCCAGACCCTGCACCAGACCCTTCACAGCCTCACCCACACCTTCCACCAGACCCATCACACTGTCACCCACACCCTCCACCAGACCCATCACAGATTCACCAATACTCTCCACCAGACACTTCACACTGTCACCCACACCCTCCACCAGACCCATAACAGTGTCACCCACAGCCTCCACCAGACCCGTCACAGCCTCACCCACACCCTCCACCAGACCCATCACAGCCTCACCCACACCCTCCACCAGACCCATCACAGCCTCACCCACACCCTCCACCAGACCCATCACAGCCTCACCCAACCCCTCTACCAGACCCATCACAGTGTCACCCAGACAATCCACCAGACCCGTCACAGCCTCACCGACACCCTCAACCAGACCCATCACAGTGTCACCCACACCCTCCACCAGACACGTCAGAGACTCACCCACACCCTCCACCAGACCCATCACAATGTCACGCAGATGCTCCAACACACCCGTCACAGCCTTACCCGCACCCTACACCAGACACATTACAGCCTCACCCACACCCTCCACCAGCCCAATCACAGCCTCACCCACACTCTCCACCAGACCCATCACAGTGTCACACAAACCTTCCAACAGCCCAATCACAGCCTCACACACACCCTCCAACCGACCGATCACTGTGTCACCCACACCCTCCACTACACCTGTCACAGACTCAACCACACCCTCCACCAGACCCAACAGAGGGTTAAACACACACTCCACCAGATCCATCACAGGCTCACCCATACTCTCCACCAGACCCGTCACAGCCTCACCCACACCCACCACCAGATCCGTCAGAGACTCACTCACACCCTACACCTGACACGACACAGCCTCACCCACAACCTCCACCAGACCCATCAGAGTGTCACCCACACCCTCCACCAGACCCGTCACAGTGTCACCCACACAATCCACCAGACACATCACAGCCTCACCCACACCCTCCACCAGACCATTCACAGTGTCACACACACAATGGACCAGACCCATCACAGCCTCACCCACACCCTCCACCGGACCCATCACAGCCTCACCCACACCCTCGAACAGACCCGTCACAGCCTCACCCACACCCTCCACCAGACCCTTCATAGAGTCACCCACATCCTCCACCAGACCCATCACAATGTCACCCACACCCTCCAACAAACCCATCACAGTGTCACCCTCACCCACCACCAGCGCCAATACAGTGTCACCACACCCTCCAACAGACCCATCACAGCGTCACCAACACGCTGCACCAGACCCATCACAGTGTCACCCACATCCTCCACCAGACCCATCACAGTGTCAGCCACACTCTCCACCAGACCCTTCACATTGTCACCCACACCCTCCAAAAGACCCATCAGAGGGTCAACAACACATATCACCAGATCCATCACAGACTCACCCATACTCTCCACCAGACCCGTCACAGTGTCACCCACACCCTCCACCAGACACATCACAGCCTCACCCACACCCTCCACCAGACCCATCACAGCCCCACCCACAACCTCCACCAGCCCATCACAGCCTCACCCACACACACAACCGGACACATCACAGTGTCACCAAACACTCCACCAGATCCATTACAACCTCACCCACACCCTCCACCAGACCCTTCACAGTGTCAACCACACCCTCCACCAGACCCATCACAGTGTCACCCACACCCTCCACCAGACCCATCACAGTGTCACCCACACCCTCCACCAGACACATCACAGAGTCACCCAGACGCTGCACAAGACCTGTCACAGCCTCATCCACACCCTCCACCAGACCCATCACAGTGTCACCCATACCCTCCGAGCAGACCCTTCACGGTGTCACCTACACCCTCCACCAGACCCATCACAGTGTCACCCAGCCTCTGCACCGGACCCGTCACAGCCTCACCCACACCCTCCACCAGACCAATCACAGTGTCAACCACACCCTCCACCAGACACGTCACAGCCGCACCCACACCCTACTCCAGACACATCGCAGCCTCACCCACACCCTCAACCAGACACAGCACGGTGTCAACCACACCCTCCACCAGACCCATCACAGACTCACCCACACCCTCCAACAGACCCATCACAGTGTCACGCAGACGCTCCACCAGACCCGTCACAGCCTCACCCACACCCTCCACCAGACCCATCACAGTGTCACCCACACCCTCCACCAGACCCATCACAGATTCACCAATACTCTCCACCAGACCCATTGCAGTGTCACCCACAAACTACACCGGACCCATCACAGTGTCAACCGCTCCGTCCACCAGACCCGTCACAGCCTCACCCACACCCTCCACCAGACCCATCACAGTGTCACCCACACCCTCCACCAGACCCATCACAGGTTCACCAATACTCTCCACCAGACCCGTCACAGCCTCACCCACACCCTATTCCAGACCCATCACAGTGTCAACCACACCCTCCACCAGACCCATCACAGCCTCACCCATACCCTCCAAAAGACCTGTCACAGCCTCACCCACATTCACCACCAGACCCGTCACAGCCTCACCCACACCCTATTCCAGACCCATCACAGTGTCAACCACACCCTCCACCAGACCCATCACAGCCTCACCCATACCCTCCAAAAGACCTGTCACAGCCTCACCCACATTCACCACCAGACCCGACACAGCCTCACCCACATCTTCCACAAGACCCATAAGATTGTCACCCACTCACTCCACCAGACCCATCACACCGTCCCCCACACACTCCACCAGACCCATCATAGTGTCAACCACACCCTCCACCAGACACAACACAACCTCACCAACACCCACCACGAGACTCATCACAGTGTCACCCACACACTCCACCAGACCCATTACAACCTCACCCACACCCTCCACCAGACCCATCACAGCCTCTCCCACACCCTCCACCAGACCCATCACAGTGTCATCCACACCCTCCAATAGAGCCATCAGAGTTCACCCATACCCTCCAACCAGAACCTTCACAGTGTCACCCACACCCTCCACAAGACCCATCACAGTGTCACCCAGACCCTGCACCAGACCCTTCACAGCCTCACCCACACCTTCCACCAGACCCATCACAGTGTCACCCACACCCTCCACCAGACCCATCACAGATTCACCAATACTCTCCACCAGACACTTCACACTGTCACCCACACCCTCCACCAGACCCATAACAGTGTCACCCACAGCCTCCACCAGACCCGTCACAGCCTCACCCACACCCTCCACCAGACCCATCACAGCCTCACCCACACCCTCCACCAGACCCATCACAGCCTCACCCACACCCTCCACCAGACCCATCACAGCCTCACCCAACCCCTCTACCAGACCCATCACAGTGTCACCCAGACAATCCACCAGACCCGTCACAGCCTCACCGACACCCTCAACCAGACCCATCACAGTGTCACCCACACCCTCCACCAGACACGTCAGAGACTCACCCACACCCTCCACCAGACCCATCACAATGTCACGCAGATGCTCCAACACACCCGTCACAGCCTTACCCGCACCCTACACCAGACACATTACAGCCTCACCCACACCCTCCACCAGCCCAATCACAGCCTCACCCACACTCTCCACCAGACCCATCACAGTGTCACACAAACCTTCCAACAGCCCAATCACAGCCTCACACACACCCTCCAACCGACCGATCACTGTGTCACCCACACCCTCCACTACACCTGTCACAGACTCAACCACACCCTCCACCAGACCCAACAGAGGGTTAAACACACACTCCACCAGATCCATCACAGGCTCACCCATACTCTCCACCAGACCCGTCACAGCCTCACCCACACCCACCACCAGATCCGTCAGAGACTCACTCACACCCTACACCTGACACGACACAGCCTCACCCACAACCTCCACCAGACCCATCAGAGTGTCACCCACACCCTCCACCAGACCCGTCACAGTGTCACCCACACAATCCACCAGACACATCACAGCCTCACCCACACCCTCCACCAGACCATTCACAGTGTCACACACACAATGGACCAGACCCATCACAGCCTCACCCACACCCTCCACCGGACCCATCACAGCCTCACCCACACCCTCGAACAGACCCGTCACAGCCTCACCCACACCCTCCACCAGACCCTTCATAGAGTCACCCACATCCTCCACCAGACCCATCACAATGTCACCCACACCCTCCAACAAACCCATCACAGTGTCACCCTCACCCACCACCAGAGCCAATACAGTGTCACCACACCCTCCAACAGACCCATCACAGCGTCACCAACACGCTGCACCAGACCCATCATAGTGTCACCCACATCCTCACCAGACCCATCACAGTGTCAGCCACACTCTCCACCAGACCCTTCACATTGTCACCCACACCCTCCAAAAGACCCATCAGAGGGTCAACAACACATATCACCAGATCCATCACAGACTCACCCATACTCTCCACCAGACCCGTCACAGTGTCACCCACACCCTCCACCAGACACATCACAGCCTCACCCACACCCTCCACCAGACCCATCACAGCCCCACCCACAACCTCCACCAGCCCATCACAGCCTCACCCACACACACAACCGGACACATCACAGTGTCACCAAACACTCCACCAGATCCATTACAACCTCACCCACACCCTCCACCAGACCCTTCACAGTGTCAACCACACCCTCCACCAGACCCATCACAGTGTCACCCACACCCTCCACCAGACCCATCACAGTGTCACCCACACCCTCCACCAGACACATCACAGAGTCACCCAGACGCTGCACAAGACCTGTCACAGCCTCATCCACACCCTCCACCAGACCCATCACAGTGTCACCCATACCCTCCGAGCAGACCCTTCACGGTGTCACCTACACCCTCCACCAGACCCATCACAGTGTCACCCAGACTCTGCACCGGACCCGTCACAGCCTCACCCACACCCTCCACCAGACCAATCACAGTGTCAACCACACCCTCCACCAGACACGTCACAGCCGCACCCACACCCTACTCCAGACACATCGCAGCCTCACCCACACCCTCAACCAGACACAGCACGGTGTCAACCACACCCTCCACCAGACCCATCACAGACTCACCCACACCCTCCAACAGACCCATCACAGTGTCACGCAGACGCTCCACCAGACCCGTCACAGCCTCACCCACACCCTCCACCAGACCCATCACAGTGTCACCCACACCCTCCACCAGACCCATCACAGATTCACCAATACTCTCCACCAGACCCATTGCAGTGTCACCCACAAACTACACCGGACCCATCACAGTGTCAACCGCTCCGTCCACCAGACCCGTCACAGCCTCACCCACACCCTCCACCAGACCCATCACAGTGTCACCCACACCCTCCACCAGACCCATCACAGGTTCACCAATACTCTCCACCAGACCCGTCACAGCCTCACCCACACCCTATTCCAGACCCATCACAGTGTCAACCACACCCTCCACCAGACCCATCACAGCCTCACCCATACCCTCCAAAAGACCTGTCACAGCCTCACCCACATTCACCACCAGACCCGTCACAGCCTCACCCACACCCTATTCCAGACCCATCACAGTGTCAACCACACCCTCCACCAGACCCATCACAGCCTCACCCATACCCTCCAAAAGACCTGTCACAGCCTCACCCACATTCACCACCAGACCCGACACAGCCTCACCCACATCTTCCACAAGACCCATAAGATTGTCACCCACTCACTCCACCAGACCCATCACACCGTCCCCCACACACTCCACCAGACCCATCATAGTGTCAACCACACCCTCCACCAGACACAACACAACCTCACCAACACCCACCACGAGACTCATCACAGTGTCACCCACACACTCCACCAGACCCATTACAACCTCACCCACACCCTCCACCAGACCCATCACAGCCTCTCCCACACCCTCCACCAGACCCATCACAGTGTCATCCACACCCTCCAATAGAGCCATCAGAGTGTCACCCATACCCTCCAACCAGAACCTTCACAGTGTCACCCACACCCTCCACAAGACCCATCACAGTGTCACCCAGACCCTGCACCAGACCCTTCACAGCCTCACCCACACCTTCCACCAGACCCATCACACTGTCACCCACACCCTCCACCAGACCCATCACAGATTCACCAATACTCTCCACCAGACACTTCACACTGTCACCCACACCCTCCACCAGACCCATAACAGTGTCACCCACAGCCTCCACCAGACCCGTCACAGCCTCACCCACACCCTCCACCAGACCCATCACAGCCTCACCCACACCCTCCACCAGACCCATCACAGCCTCACCCACACCCTCCACCAGACCCATCACAGCCTCACCCAACCCCTCTACCAGACCCATCACAGTGTCACCCAGACAATCCACCAGACCCGTCACAGCCTCACCGACACCCTCAACCAGACCCATCACAGTGTCACCCACACCCTCCACCAGACACGTCAGAGACTCACCCACATCCTCCACCAGACCCATCACAATGTCACGCAGATGCTCCAACACACCCGTCACAGCCTTACCCGCACCCTACACCAGACACATTACAGCCTCACCCACACCCTCCACCAGCCCAATCACAGCCTCACCCACACTCTCCACCAGACCCATCACAGTGTCACACAAACCTTCCAACAGCCCAATCACAGCCTCACACACACCCTCCAACCGACCGATCACTGTGTCACCCACACCCTCCACTACACCTGTCACAGACTCAACCACACCCTCCACCAGACCCAACAGAGGGTTAAACACACACTCCACCAGATCCATCACAGGCTCACCCATACTCTCCACCAGACCCGTCACAGCCTCACCCACACCCACCACCAGATCCGTCAGAGACTCACTCACACCCTACACCTGTCACGACACAGCCTCACCCACAACCTCCACCAGACCCATCAGAGTGTCACCCACACCCTCCACCAGACCCGTCACAGTGTCACCCACACAATCCACCAGACACATCACAGCCTCACCCACACCCTCCACCAGACCATTCACAGTGTCACACACACAATGGACCAGACCCATCACAGCCTCACCCACACCCTCCACCGGACCCATCACAGCCTCACCCACACCCTCGAACAGACCCGTCACAGCCTCACCCACACCCTCCACCAGACCCTTCATAGAGTCACCCACATCCTCCACCAGACCCATCACAATGTCACCCACACCCTCCAACAAACCCATCACAGTGTCACCCTCACCCACCACCAGCGCCAATACAGTGTCACCACACCCTCCAACAGACCCATCACAGCGTCACCAACACGCTGCACCAGACCCATCACAGTGTCACCCACATCCTCCACCAGACCCATCACAGTGTCAGCCACACTCTCCACCAGACCCTTCACATTGTCACCCACACCCTCCAAAAGACCCATCAGAGGGTCAACAACACATATCACCAGATCCATCACAGACTCACCCATACTCTCCACCAGACCCGTCACAGTGTCACCCACACCCTCCACCAGACACATCACAGCCTCACCCACACCCTCCACCAGACCCATCACAGCCCCACCCACAACCTCCACCAGCCCATCACAGCCTCACCCACACACACAACCAGACACATCACAGTGTCACCAAACACTCCACCAGATCCATTACAACCTCACCCACACCCTCCACCAGACCCTTCACAGTGTCAACCACACCCTCCACCAGACCCATCACAGTGTCACCCACACCCTCCACCAGACCCATCACAGTGTCACCCACACCCTCCACCAGACACATCACAGAGTCACCCAGACGCTGCACAAGACCTGTCACAGCCTCATCCACACCCTCCACCAGACCCATCACAGTGTCACCCATACCCTCCGAGCAGACCCTTCACGGTGTCACCTACACCCTCCACCAGACCCATCACAGTGTCACCCAGACTCTGCACCGGACCCGTCACAGCCTCACCCACACCCTCCACCAGACCAATCACAGTGTCAACCACACCCTCCACCAGACACGTCACAGCCGCACCCACACCCTACTCCAGTCACATCGCAGCCTCACCCACACCCTCAACCAGACACAGCACGGTGTCAACCACACCCTCCACCAGACCCATCACAGACTCACCCACACCCTCCAACAGACCCATCACAGTGTCACGCAGACGCTCCACCAGACCCGTCACAGCCTCACCCACACCCTCCACCAGACCCATCACAGTGTCACCCACACCCTCCACCAGACCCATCACAGATTCACCAATACTCTCCACCAGACCCATTGCAGTGTCACCCACAAACTACACCGGACCCATCACAGTGTCAACCGCTCCGTCCACCAGACCCGTCACAGCCTCACCCACACCCTCCACCAGACCCATCACAGTGTCACCACACCCTCCACCAGACCCATCACAGGTTCACCAATACTCTCCACCAGACCCGTCACAGCCTCACCCACACCCTATTCCAGACCCATCACATTGTCAACCACACCCTCCACCAGACCCATCACAGCCTCACCCATACCCTCCAAAAGACCTGTCACAGCCTCACCCACATTCACCACCAGACCCGTCACAGCCTCACCCACACCCTATTCCAGACCCATCACAGTGTCAACCACACCCTCCACCAGACCCATCACAGCCTCACCCATACCCTCCAAAAGACCTGTCACAGCCTCACCCACATTCACCACCAGACCCGACATAGCCTCACCCACATCTTCCACAAGACCCATAAGATTGTCACCCACTCACTCCACCAGACCCATCACACCGTCCCCCACACACTCCACCAGACCCATCATAGTGTCAACCACACCCTCCACCAGACACAACACAACCTCACCAACACCCACCACGAGACTCATCACAGTGTCACCCACACACTCCACCAGACCCATTACAACCTCACCCACACCCTCCACCAGACCCATCACAGCCTCTCCCACACCCTCCACCAGACCCATCACAGTGTCATCCACACCCTCCAATAGAGCCATCAGAGTGTCACCCATACCCTCCAACCAGAACCTTCACAGTGTCACCCACACCCTCCACAAGACCCATCACAGTGTCACCCAGACCCTGCACCAGACCCTTCACAGCCTCACCCACACCTTCCACCAGACCCATCACAGTGTCACCCACACCCTCCACCAGACCCATCACAGATTCACCAATACTCTCCACCAGACACTTCACACTGTCACCCACACCCTCCACCAGACCCATAACAGTGTCACCCACAGCCTCCACCAGACCCGTCACAGCCTCACCCACACCCTCCACCAGACCCATCACAGCCTCACCCACACCCTCCACCAGACCCATCACAGCCTCACCCACACCCTCCACCAGACCCATCACAGCCTCACCCAACCCCTCTACCAGACCCATCACAGTGTCACCCAGACAATCCACCAGACCCGTCACAGCCTCACCGACACCCTCAACCAGACCCATCACAGTGTCACCCACACCCTCCACCAGACACGTCAGAGACTCACCCACACCCTCCACCAGACCCATCACAATGTCACGCAGATGCTCCAACACACCCGTCACAGCCTTACCCGCACCCTACACCAGACACATTACAGCCTCACCCACACCCTCCACCAGCCCAATCACAGCCTCACCCACACTCTCCACCAGACCCATCACAGTGTCACACAAACCTTCCAACAGCCCAATCACAGCCTCACACACACCCTCCAACCGACCGATCACTGTGTCACCCACACCCTCCACTACACCTGTCACAGACTCAACCACACCCTCCACCAGACCCAACAGAGGGTTAAACACACACTCCACCAGATCCATCACAGGCTCACCCATACTCTCCACCAGACCCGTCACAGACTCACCCACACCCACCACCAGATCCGTCAGAGACTCACTCACACCCTACACCTGACACGACACAGCCTCACCCACAACCTCCACCAGACCCATCAGAGTTTCACCCACACCCTCCACCAGACCCGTCACAGTGTCACCCACACAATCCTCCAGACACATCACAGCCTCACCCACACCCTCCACCAGACCATTCACAGTGTCACACACACAATGGACCAGACCCATCACAGCCTCACCCACACCCTCCACCGGACCCATCACAGCCTCACCCACACCCTCGAACAGACCCGTCACAGCCTCACCCACACCCTCCACCAGACCCTTCATAGAGTCACCCACATCCTCCACCAGACCCATCACAATGTCACCCACACCCTCCAACAAACCCATCACAGTGTCACCCTCACCCACCACCAGCGCCAATACAGTGTCACCACACCCTCCAACAGACCCATCACAGCGTCACCAACACGCTGCACCAGACCCATCACAGTGTCACCCACATCCTCCACCAGACCCATCACAGTGTCAGCCACACTCTCCACCAGACCCTTCACATTGTCACCCACACCCTCCAAAAGACCCATCAGAGGGTCAACAACACATATCACCAGATCCATCACAGACTCACCCATACTCTCCACCAGACCCGTCACAGTGTCACCCACACCCTCCACCAGACACATCACAGCCTCATCCACACCCTCCACCAGACCCATCACAGCCCCACCCACAACCTCCACCAGCCCATCACAGCCTCACCCACACACACAACCGGACACATCACAGTGTCACCAAACACTCCACCAGATCCATTACAACCTCACCCACACCCTCCACCAGACCCTTCACAGTGTCAACCACACCCTCCACCAGACCCATCACAGTGTCACCCACACCCTCCACCAGACCCATCACAGTGTCACCCACACCCTCCACCAGACACATCACAGAGTCACCCAGACGCTGCACAAGACCTGTCACAGCCTCATCCACACCCTCCACCAGACCCATCACAGTGTCACCCATACCCTCCGAGCAGACCCTTCACGGTGTCACCTACACCCTCCACCAGACCCATCACAGTGTCACCCAGCCTCTGCACCGGACCCGTCACAGCCTCACCCACACCCTCCACCAGACCAATCACAGTGTCAACCACACCCTCCACCAGACACGTCACAGCCGCACCCACACCCTACTCCAGACACATCGCAGCCTCACCCACACCCTCAACCAGACACAGCACGGTGTCAACCACACCCTCCACCAGACCCATCACAGACTCACCCACACCCTCCAACAGACCCATCACAGTGTCACGCAGACGCTCCACCAGACCCGTCACAGCCTCACCCACACCCTCCACCAGACCCATCACAGTGTCACCCACACCCTCCACCAGACCCATCACAGATTCACCAATACTCTCCACCAGACCCATTGCAGTGTCACCCACAAACTACACCGGACCCATCACAGTGTCAACCGCTCCGTCCACCAGACCCGTCACAGCCTCACCCACACCCTCCACCAGACCCATCACAGGTTCACCAATACTCTCCACCAGACCCATCAGAGTGTCACCCACACCCTCCACAAGACCCATCACAGTGTCACCCAGACCCTGCACCAGACCCGTCTCAGCCTCACCCACACCCTCCACCAGACCCATCACATTGTCAACCACACTCTCCACCAGACCCGTCGCAGCCTCACCCACTCCCTCCACCAGACCCATCACAGTGTCTCGCAGACGCTCCACCAGACCCGTCACAGCCTCACCCACACCCTATTCCAGACCCATCACAGTGTCAACCACACCCTCCACCAGACCCGTCACAGCCTCACCCACACCCTGCACCAGACCCATCACAGCCTCACCCATACCCTCCAAAAGACCTGTCACAGCCTCACCCACATTCACCACCAGACCCGACACAGCCTCACCTACATCTTCCACAAGACCCATAAGATTGTCACCCACACCCTCCACCAGACCCATCAGAGGAACAATCACACACTCTACCAGACCGATCACAGATTCACCAATACTCTCCACCAGACCCATTGCAGTGTCACCCACAACCTACACCGGACCCATCACAGTGTCAACCCCTCCCTCCACCAGACCCGTCACAGCCTCACCCACATCCTCCACCAGACCCATCACAGTGTCACCCACACCCTCCACCAGACCCATCACAGGTTCACCAATACTCTCCACCAGACCCATCAGAGTGTCACCCACACCCTCCACTGGACCCATCACTGTGTCACCCATACCCTCCACCAGACACATCAGAGTGTCAACCACACAATCCACCTGACCAATGACAGACTCACCCACACCCTCCGCCAGACCCTTCACAGTGCCACCCAGACACTCCACCAGACCCATCACAATGTCACCCACACCCTCCAAAAGAGCCATCAGAGTGTCACCCATACCCTCCAACAAGTACCTTCACAGTGTCACCCACACCCTCCACAAGACCCATCACAGTGTCACCCAGACCCTGCACCAGACCCGTCACAGCCTCACATACACCCTCCACCAGACCCATCACAGTGTCAACCACACCCTCCACCAGACCCGTCACAGCCTCACCCACACCATGCACCAGACCCATCACAGCCTCACCCATACCCTCCAAAAGACCTGTCACAGCCTCACCCACATTCACCACCAGACCCGACACAGCCTCACCCACATCTTCCACAAGACCAATAAGATTGTCACCCACTCACTCCACCAGACCCATCACAGCGTCCCCCACACACTCCACCAGACCCATCATAGTGTCAACCACACCCTCCACCAGACACAACACAACCTCACCAACACCCACCACAAGACTCATCACAGTGTCACCCACACACTCCACCAGACCCATTACAACCTCACCCACACACTCCACCAGACCCATTACAACCTCACCCACACCCTCCACCAGACCCATCACAGCCTCACCCACACCCTCCACCAGACCCATCACAGCCTCACCCAAACCCTCCACCAGATCCTTCACAGTCTCACCCATTCCCTCAACCAGACCCATCACAGTGTCAACCACACCCTCCACCACACCCGTCACAGCCTCACCCACATCCTCCACCAGACACATCACAGCCTCACCCACACCCACACAAGACCCATCACAGCCTCAACCACACACCCCACCAGACATATGACAGTGTCACCCATACCCTCCAGCAGACCCTTCACAGTGTCACCCACACCTTCCACCAGACCCATCACAGCCTCACCCAAATCCTCCCCCAGACCCCTCACAGCTTCACCCACACCCTCCACCAGACCCAACAAAGGGTCAAACACACCCTCCAACAGACCCATCACAGTGTCACCCACTCCCTCCACCAGACCCATCACAGCCTCACCCAAATCCTCCACCAGACCCCTCACAGCTTCACCCACACCCTCCACCAGACCCAACAGAGGGTCAAACACACCCTCCACCAGACCCATCACAGTGTCACGCACACCCTCCACCAGACACATCACAGACGCAACCACACCCACCACCTGACCATTCACAGTGTCACACACACACTCCACCAGACCGATCACAGCCTCACACAAACCCTCCAACAGACCCATCACAGACTCACCCACACCCTCCAACAGACCCGTCACAGCCTCACCCACACCCTCCACCAGACCCATCACAGTGTCACCCACACCCACCACCAGACACATCACAGCCTCACCCATACCCTCCACCAGACACATCACAGCCTCACCCACGCCCTCCACCAGACCCATCAGAGTGTCACACACACCCTCCACCAAACCCATCACAGTGTCACCCACACCCTCCACCAGACCCGTCACAGCATCCCCCACATTCTCGACAAGACCCATCACAGTGTCACCCACACCCTCCACCAGACACGACACAGAGTCTCCCACACCCTCCACCAGACCCATCACAGTGTCACCCTCACCCTCCACCAGACCCAATACAGTGTCACCCAAACCCTCCACCAGACCCATCACAGTGTCACCCACTCCCTCCACCAGACCCATCACAGTGTCACCCACACCCTCCACCAGACCCATCACATCCTCACCCACACCCTCTACCAGACCCATCACAGCCTCAACCACACCCTCCAGCAGACCCATCACAGTGTCACACACACCCTCCAACACACACATCACAGTGTCACCCAGACCCTGCACCAGACCCCATCACAGTGTCACACACACCCTCCACCACACACATCACATTGTCACCCAGACCCTGCACGAGACCCGTCACAGCCTCACCCACACCCTCCACCAGACACATCACAGTGTCACCCAGACGCTCAACCAGACCTATCAAAGCCAACCCACACCCACCACCAGATCCATCAGCGAGTCACTCACACCCTACACCAGTCACGACACAGCCTCACCCACAACCTCCACCAGACCCATCCTAGTGTCACCCACACACTCCACCAGACACATTTTAGCCTCACCCACACCCACCACCAGACCTTTCACAGTGTCACACACACAATCCACCAGACACATCACAGCCTCACCCAAACCCACCACCAGACCCATCACAGCCTCACCCACACCCTCCAACAGACCCATCACAGCCTCACCCACACCGTCCAACAGACACGTTTCAGCCTCACCCACACCCTCCACCAGACCCTTCACAGTGTCACCCACACCCTCCACCAGACCCGACACAAACTCACCCACACCCTCCACCAGACCCATCACAGTGTCACCCATACCCTCCACCAGACCCATCACAGTGTCACCCACACCCTCCACCAGACACGACACAGACTCTCCCACACGCTCCACCAGACCCATCATAGTGTCACCCTCACCCTCCAACAGAACCAATACAGTGTCACCCAAACCCTCCACCAGACCCATCACAGTGTCACCCACTCCCTCCACCAGACCCATCACAGTGTCACCCACATCCTCCACCAGACCCATCACAGCCTCACCCACACCCACCACCAGACCCATCACAGCCTCACCCACACCCTCCAACAGACCCGTTTCAGCCTCACCCACACCCTCCACCAGACCCTTCGCAGTGTCACCCACACTCTCCACCAAACCCACCACAGTGCCACCCAAACCCTCCACCAGTCCCGTCAAAGCCTCACCCACACCCTCCACCAGACCCATCACAGTGTCACCCACACCCTCCACCAGACACTTCACAGAGTCTCCCACACCATCCACCAGACCCATCACAGCCTCACCCACACCCTCCACCAGACCCATCAGAGTATCACCCACAAACTCCACCAGACCCATCACAGTGTCACTCACACACTCCACCAGACCCTTCACAGTATCACCCACACCCTCCACCAGACACGACACAACCTCACCCACAACCTCCACCAGATCCATCATAGTGTTACGGACACCCTCCACCAGTCCCATCACAGGCTCACCCAAACCCTCCACCAGATCCTTCACAGTCTCACCCACACCCTCAACCAGACCCATCACAGTGTCACCCACACCCTCCACCAGAAACATCACAGCCTCACCCACACCCTCAACCAGACCCATCACAGTGTCAACCGCACCCTCCACCACACCCGTCACAGCCTCACCCACATCCTCCACCAGACACATCACAGCCTCACCCACACCCACACAAGACCCATCACAGTCTCAACCACACACCCCACCAGACATATGACAGTGTCACCCATACCCTCCAGCAGACCCTTCACAGTGTCACCCACACCTTCCACCAGACCCATCACAGCCTCACCCAAATCCTCCACCAGACACCTCACAGATTCACCCACACCCTCCACCAGACCCAACAGAGGGTCAAACACACCCTCCACCAGACCCATCACAGTGTCACCCACCCACTTCACCAGATCCATCATAGTGTCACGCACACCCTCCACCAGACACATCACAGACACAACCACACCCACCACCTGACCATTCACAGTGTCACACACACACTCCACCAGACCGATCACAGCCTCACACAAACCCTCCAACAGACCCATCACAGACTCACCCACACCCTCCAACAGACCCGTCACTGCCTCACCCACACCCTCCACCAGACACATCACAGCCTCACCCACACCCACCACCAGACCCATCACAGCCTCACCCACGCCCTCCACCAGACCCATCAGAGTGTCACACACACCCTCCACCAAACCCATCACAGTGTCACCCACACCCTCCACCAGACCCGTCACAGCATCCCCCACATTCTCGACAAGACCCATCACAGTGTCACCCACACCCTCCACCAGACACGTCACAGACTCTCCCACACCCTCCACCAGACCCATCACAGTGTCACCCTCACCCTCCACCAGACCCAATACAGTGTCACCCAAACCCTCCACCAGACCCATCACAGTGTCACCCACTCCCTCCACCAGACCCATCACATCCTCACCCACACCCTCTACCAGACCCATCACAGCCTCACCCACACCCTCCAGCAGACCCATCACAGTGTCACACACACCCTCCAACACACACATCACAGTGCCACCCAGACCCTCCACCAGACCCCATCACAGTGTCACACACACCCTCCAACACACACATCACATTGTCACCCAGACCCTGCACGAGACCCGTCACATCCTCACCCACACCCTCCACCAGACCCATCACAGTGTCACCCACACCCTCCAACACACACATCACAGTGCCACCCAGACCCTGCACCAGACCCCATCACAGTGTCACACACACCCTCCAACACACACATCACATTGTCACCCAGACCCTGCACGAGACCCGTCACATCCTCACCCACACCCTCCACCAGACCCATCACAGTGTCACCCAGACGCTCAACCAGCCCCGTCGCGTCCTCAGCCTCACTCTCCACCAGACCCATCATAGCCTCACCAACACCCTCCACGAGAACCATCACAGTGTCACCAATACCCTCCACCAGACCGGTCACAGTGTCATCCACACCCTGCACCAGTCCCAAAAGAGGATCAAACACACACTCCACCAGATCCATCACAGACTCACCAATACCCTCCACCAGACCCCTCGCAGTGTCACCCACACTCTCCACCAAACCCATCACAGTGCCACGCACACCCTCCACCAGACCTATCAAAGCCAACCCACACCCACCACCAGATCCATCAGCGAGTCACTCACACCCTACACCAGTCACGACACAGCCTCACCCACAACCTCCACCAGACCCATCCTAGTGTCACCCACACACTCCACCAGACACATTTTAGCCTCACCCACACCCACCACCAGACCTTTCACAGTGTCACACACACAATCCACCAGACACATCACAGCCTCACCCAAACCCACCACCAGACCCATCACAGCCTCACCCACACCCTCCAACAGACCCGTTTCAGCCTCACCCACACCGTCCAACAGACACGTTTCAGCCTCACCCACACCCTCCACCAGACCCTTCACAGTGTCACCCACACCCTCCACCAGACCCGACACAACCTCACCCACACCCTCCACCAGACCCATCACAGTGTCACCCACACCCTCCACCAGACCCATCACAGTGTCACCCACACCCTCCACCAGACACGACACAGACTCTCCCACACGCTCCACCAGACCCATCATAGTGTCACCCTCACCCTCCACCAGACCCAATACAGTGTCACCCAAACCCTCCACCAGACCCATCACAGTGTCACCCACTCCCTCCACCAGACCCATCACAGTGTCACCCACATCCTCCATCAGACCCATCACAGCCTCACCCACACCCACCACCAGACCCATCCCAGCCTCACCCACACCCTCCAACAGACCCATTTCAGCCTCACCCACAGCCTCCACCAGACACTTCGCAGTGTCACCAACACTCTCCACCAAACCCACCACAGTGCCACCCAAACCCTCCACCAGTCCCGTCAAAGCCTCACCCACACCATCCACCAGACCCATCACAGCCTCACCCACACCCTCCACCAGACCAATCAGAGTATCACCCACAAACTCCACCAGACCCATCACAGTGTCACTCACACACTCCACCAGACCCTTCACAGTATCACCCACACCCTCCACCAGACACGACACAACCTCACCCACAACCTCCACCAGATCCATCATAGTGTTATGGACACCCTCCACCAGTCCCATCACAGCCTCACCCAAACCCTCCACCAGATCCTTCACAGTCTCACCCACACCCTCAACCAGACCCATCACAGTGTCACCCACACCCTCCACCAGAAACATCACAGCCTCACCCACACCCTCAACCAGACCCATCACAGTGTCAACCGCACCCTCCACCACACCCGTCACAGCCTCACCCACATCCTCCACCAGACACATCACAGCCTCACCCACACCCACACAAGACCCATCACAGTCTCAACCACACACCCCACCAGACATATGACAGTGTCACCCATACCCTCCAGCAGACCCTTCACAGTGTCACCCACACCTTCCACCAGACCCATCACAGCCTCACCCAAATCCTCCACCAGACACCTCACAGATTCACCCACACCCTCCCCCAGACCCAACAGAGGGTCAAACACACCCTCCACCAGACCCATCACAGTGTCACCCACCCACTTCACCAGATCCATCATAGTGTCACGCACACCCTCCACCAGACGCATCACAGACACAACCACACCCACCACCTGACCATTCACAGTGTCACACACACACTCCACCAGACCGATCACAGCCTCACACAAACCCTCCAACAGACCCATCACAGACTCACCCACACCCTCCAACAGACCCATCACAGACTCACCCACACCCTCCAACAGACCCGTCACAGCCTCACCCACACCCTCCACCAGACACATCACAGCCTCACCCACACCCACCACCAGACCCATCACAGCCTCACCCACGCCCTCCACCAGACCCATCAGAGTGTCACACACACCCTCCACCAAACCCATCACAGTGTCACCCACACCCTCCACCAGACCCGTCACAGCATCCCCCACATTCTCGACAAGACCCATCACAGTGTCACCCACACCCTCCACCAGACACGACACAGACTCTCCCACACCCTCCACCAGACCCATCACAGTGTCACCCTCACCCTCCACCAGACCCAATACAGTGTCACCCAAACCCTCCACCAGACCCATCACAGTGTCACCCACTCCCTCCACCAGACCCATCACAGTGTCACCCACACCCTCCACCAGACCCATCACATCCTCACCCACACCCTCTACCAGACCCATCACAGCCTCACCCACACCCTCCAGCAGACCCATCACAGTGTCACACACACCCTCCAACACACACATCACAGTGCCACCCAGACCCTGCACCAGACCCCATCACAGTGTCACACACACCCTCCAACACACACATTACAGTGTCACCCAGACCCTGCACGAGACCCGTCACATCCTCACCCACACCCTCCACCAGACCCATCACAGTGTCACCCAGACGCTCAACCAGCCCCGTCGCGTCCTCAGCCTCACTCTCCACCAGACCCATCATAGCCTCACCAACACCCTCCACGAGAACCATCACAGTGTCACCAATACCCTCCACCAGACCGGTCACAGTGTCATCCACACCCTGCACCAGTCCCAAAAGAGGATCAAACACACACTCCACCAGATCCATCACAGACTCACCCATACTCTCCACCAGACTCGTCATAGTGTCACCCACACCCACCACCAGATCCATCAGCGACTCAATCACACCCTACACCATTCACGACACAGCCTCTTCCACAACCTCCACCAGACCCATCAGAGTGTCACCCACACCCTCCACCAGACCCATCAGAGTGTCACCCACACCCTCCACCAGACCCAGCCTAGTGTCACCCAAATACTCCACCAGACACATCACAGCCTCACCCACACTCACCACCAGACCCATCACAGCCTCACCCACACCCTCCAACAGACCTGTTTCAGCCTCACTCACACCCTCCACCAGACCCCTCGCAGTGTCACCCACACTCTCCACCAAACCCATCACAGTGCCACCCACACCCTCCACCAGACCTATCAAAGCCAACCCACACCCACCACCAGATCCATCAGCGAGTCACTCACACCCTACACCAGTCACGACACAGCCTCACCCACAACCTCCACCAGACCCATCCTAGTGTCACCCACACACTCCACCAGACACATTTTAGCCTCACCCACACCCACCACCAGACCTTTCACAGTGTCACACACACAATTACCAGACACATCACAGCCTCACCCAAACCCACCACCAGACCCATCACAGCCTCACCCACACCGTCCAACAGACACGTTTCAGCCTCACCCACACCCTCCACCAGACCCTTCACAGTGTCACCCACACCCTCCACCAGACCCGACACAACCTCACCCACACCCTCCACCAGACCCATCACAGGGTCACCCACACCCTCCACCAGACCCATCACAGTGTCACCCACACCCTCCACCAGACACGACACAGACTCTCCCACACGCTCCACCAGACCCATCATACTGTCACCCTCACCCTCCACCAGACCCAGTACAGTGTCACCCAAACCCTCCACCAGACCCATCACAGTGTCACCCAGTCCCTCCACCAGACCCATCACAGTGTCACCCACATCCTCCACCAGACCCATCACAGCCTCACCCACACCCACCACCAGACCCATCACAGCCTCACCCACACCCTCCAACAGACCCATTTCAGCCTCACCCACACCCTCCACCAGACCCTTCGCAGTGTCACCCACACTCTCCACCAAACCCACCACAGTGCCACCCAAACCCTCCACCAGTCCCGTCAAAGCCTCACCCACACCCTCCACCAGACCCATCACAGTGTCACCCACACCCTCCACCAGACACTTCACAGAGTCTCCCACACCATCCACCAGACCCATCACAGCCTCACCCACACCCTCCACCAGACCCATCAGAGTATCACCCACAAACTCCACCAGACCCATCACAGTGTCACTCACACAATCCACCAGACCCTTCACAGTGTCACCCTCACCCTCCACCACACACGACACAACCTCACCCACAACCTCCACCAGATCCATCATAGTGTTACGGACACCCTCCACCAGTCCCATCACAGCCTCACCCAAACCCTCCACCAGATCCTTCACAGTCTCACCCACACCCTCAACCAGACCCATCACAGTGTCACCCACACCCTCCACCAGAAACATCACAGCCTCACCCACACCCTCAACCAGACCCATCACAGTGTCAACCGCACCCTCCACCACACCCGTCACAGCCTCACCCACATCCTCCACCAGACACATCACAGCCTCACCCACACCCACACAAGACCCATCACAGTCTCAACCACACACCCCACCAGACATATGACAGTGTCACCCATACCCTCCAGCAGACCCTTCACAGTGTCACCCACACCTTCCACCAGACCCATCACAGCCTCACCCAAATCCTCCACCAGACACCTCACAGATTCACCCACACCCTCCCCCAGACCCAACAGAGGGTCAAACACACCCTCCACCAGACCCATCACAGTGTCACCCACCCACTTCACCAGATCCATCATAGTGTCACGCACACCCTCCACCAGACGCATCACAGACACAACCACACCCACCACCTGACCATTCACAGTGTCACACACACACTCCACCAGACCGATCACAGCCTCACACAAACCCTCCAACAGACCCATCACAGACTCACCCACACCCTCCAACAGACCCATCACAGACTCACCCACACCCTCCAACAGACCCGTCACAGCCTCACCCACACCCTCCACCAGACACATCACAGCCTCACCCACACCCACCACCAGACCCATCACAGCCTCACCCACGCCCTCCACCAGACCCATCAGAGTGTCACACACACCCTCCACCAAACCCATCACAGTGTCACCCACACCCTCCACCAGACCCGTCACAGCATCCCCCACATTCTCGACAAGACCCATCACAGTGTCACCCACACCCTCCACCAGACACGACACAGACTCTCCCACACCCTCCACCAGACCCATCACAGTGTCACCCTCACCCTCCACCAGACCCAATACAGTGTCACCCAAACCCTCCACCAGACCCATCACAGTGTCACCCACTCCCTCCACCAGACCCATCACAGTGTCACCCACACCCTCCACCAGACCCATCACATCCTCACCCACACCCTCTACCAGACCCATCACAGTGTCACACACACCCTCCAACACACACATCACAGTGCCACCCAGACCCTGCACCAGACCCCATCACAGTGTCACACACACCCTCCAACACACACATCACATTGTCACCCAGACCCTGCACGAGACCCGTCACATCCTCACCCACACCCTCCACCAGACCCATCACAGTGTCACCCAGACGCTCAACCAGCCCCGTCGCGTCCTCAGCCTCACTCTCCACCAGACCCATCATAGCCTCACCAACACCCTCCACGAGAACCATCACAGTGTCACCAATACCCTCCACCAGACCGGTCACAGTGTCATCCACACCCTGCACCAGTCCCAAAAGAGGATCAAACACACACTCCACCAGATCCATCACAGACTCACCCATACTCTCCACCAGACTCGTCATAGTGTCACCCACACCCACCACCAGATCCATCAGCGACTCAATCACACCCTACACCATTCACGACACAGCCTCTTCCACAACCTCCACCAGACCCATCAGAGTGTCACCCACACCCTCCACCAGACCCATCAGAGTGTCACCCACACCCTCCACCAGACCCATCAGAGTGTCACCCACACCCTCCACCAGACCCAGCCTAGTGTCACCCAGATACTCCACCAGACACATCACAGCCTCACCCACACTCACCACCAGACCCATCACAGCCTCACCCACACCCTCCAACAGACCCGTTTCAGCCTCACTCACACCCTCCACCAGACCCCTCGCAGTGTCACCCACACTCTCCACCAAACCCATCACAGTGCCACCCATACCCTCCACCAGACCTATCAAAGCCAACACACACCCACCACCAGATCCATCAGCGAGTCACTCACACCCTACGCCAGTCACAACACAGCCTCACCCACAACCTCCACCAGACCCATCCGAGTGTCACCCACACACTCCACCAGACACATTTTAGCCTCACCCACACCCACCAACAGACCTTTCACAGTGTCACACACACAATCCACCAGACACATCACAGCCTCACCCAAACCCACCACCAGACCCATCACAGCCTCACCCACACCCTCCAACAGACCCGTTTCAGCCTCACCCACACCCTCCAACAGACACGTTTCAGCCTCACCCACACCCTCCACCAGACCCTTCACAGTGTCACCCACACCCTCCACCAGACCCGACACAACCTCACCCACACCCTCCACCGGTCCCATCAGAGTGTCACCCACACCCTCCACCAGACCCATCATAGTGTCACCCTCACCCTCCACTAGACGCAATACAGTGTCACCCAAACCCTCCACCAGACCCATCACAGTGTCACCCACTCCCTCCACCAGACCCATCACAGTGTCACCCACACCCTCCACCAGACTCATCACAGCCTCACCCACACCCTCCAACAGACCCGTTTCAGCCTCACCCACACCCTCCACCAGACCCTTCGCAGTGTCACCCACACTCTCCACCAAACCCACCACAGTGCCACCCAAACCCTCCACCAGTCCCGTCAAAGCCTCACCCACACCCTCCACCAGACCCATCACAGTGTCACCCACACCCTCCACCAGACATCACAGTGTCACCCACACCCTCCACCAGACACTTCACAGAGTCTCCCACACCATCCACCAGACCCATCACAGCCTCAACCACACCCTCCAACAGACCCATCAGAGTATCACCCACAAACTCCACCAGACCTATCACAGTGTCACTCACACACTCCACCAGACCCTTCACAGTGTCACCCACACCCTCCTCCAGTCCCGTCACAGCCTCACCCACACCCACCATCAGACCGATCACAGTGTCACCCACACCCTCCAAAAGACCCATCACAGAATCACCCAAACCCTCCACCAGACCCATCACTGTGTCACTCACACCCTCCACCAGACACATCACAGAATCACCCAAACCCTCCACCAGACCCATCACTGTGTCACTCACACCCTCCACCAGACACATCACAGAGTCACCCAAACCCTCCACCAGACCCATCGCAGCCTCACCCACACCCTCCACCAGACCCATCACAGTGTCACCCACACCCTCCACCAGACTCATCACACTGTTCCCCAAACCCTCCACCAGACCCATCACAGCCTCACCCACACCCTCCACCAGATTCATCAGAGAATCACCCACACCCTCCACTAGACCCGTCACAGTTTCACCCAGACCCTCCAACACATCCATCACAGACTCAACCACACCGTCCATCAGACCCATCACAGTGTCACCCACACTCTCCACCAATCCCCATCACAGTGTCACACACACCCTCCACCACACACATCACAGTGTCACCCAGACCCTGCACCAGACCCGTCACAGCCTCACGCACACCCTCCACCAGACACATCACAGTGTCACCCAGACGCTCAACCAGTCCCGTTGTGGCCTCACCCACACCCTCCACCACACCCATCATAGCCTCACCCACACCATCCACGAGAACCATCACAGTGTCACCCACACACTCCACCAGACGCATCACAGTGTCACACACACCCTCCACCAGGCCCAACAGAGGGTCAAACACACACTCCACCAGATCCATCACAGACTCACCCATACTCTCCTCCAGACTCGTCACATTGTCACCCACACCCTCCACCAGACCTATCAAAGCCTATCCACACCCACCACCAGATCCATCAGCGACTCACCCACATCCTACACCAGACACGACACAGCCTCACCCACAACCACCACCAGATCCATCACAGTGTCACCCAAACCCTCCACCAGTTCCATCACAGTGTCACACACTCCCTCCAACAGACACATCACAGCCTCGCCCACACACACCACCAGACCATTCACAGTGTCACACATACAATCCACCAGACCCATCACAGCCTCACCCACACCCTCCAACAGACCCGTTTCAGCCTCACCCACACCCTCCACCAGACCCTTCACAGTGTCACCCACACCCTCCACCAGACCCGACACAGCCTCACCCACACCCTCCACCAGACCCATCGCAGCCTCACCCAAACCCTCCACCAGACCCATCACAGTGTCATCCACACCCTCCACCAGACCCATCACAGTGTCACCCACACCCTCCACCAGACACATCATAGCCTCACCCACACCCTCCACGAGAACCGTCACAGTGTCACCCACACCCTCCACCAGACCCATCACAGTGTCACCCACACCCTCCACCAGACCCATCATAGCCTCACCCACACCCTCCACGAGAACCATCACAAACTCATCCACACCCTCCACCAAATCCATCACAGTTTCACCCACTTCCTGCACCAGACACATCACAGCCTCGCCCACACCCACCACCAGTCCCATCACAGTGTCACACACACAATTCACCAGACCCATCACAGCCTCACCCACGCCCTCCAACAGACCCGTTTCAGCCTCACCCTCACCCTCCACCAGACCCATCACAGTGCCACGCACACCCTCCACCAGACCCGACACAGCCTCACCCACACCCTCCACCAGTCCCGTCAAAGCCTCACCCACAGCCTCCACCAGACCCGTCACAGCCTGACCCACACCCTCCAACAGACACATCATAGCCTCACCGAAACCCTCCAACAGACCCGTCACAGCCCCCCCACACTCTCCACCAGACCCATCACAGCCTAACCCACACCCTCCACCAGACCCATCACAGAGTCACTCAAACCCTCCACAAGACCCATCACAGTGTCATCCACACCCTCATCCAGACCCATCACAGTGTCACCCACACCCTCCAAAAGTCCCATCACAGTGTCACCCACACCCTCCAAAAGTCCCATCACAGTGTCACCCACACCCTCCAAAAGACCGATCACAGAATCAACCACACCATCCACCAGACCCATCACAGTGTCACTCAGACCCTGCACCAGACACATCACAGCCTCAACCACACCCTCCATCAGACCCATCACAGGGTCACCCACACCTTCTACCAGACCCATCATTGCCTCACCCACACCCTCCACCAGACCCATCACAGTGTCAACCACATTCTCCACCAGACACATCACAGGGACACGCGCACCCTCCAAAAGACTCATCACAGCCTCACCCACACCCTTCATGAGAACCATCAGAGTGTCACCCACACCCTCCACCAGACCCATCACAGACTCACTCACACCCTCCACCAGACCCATCACAGTGTCACCCAAACCCTACACCAGAGCCATCACAGTGTCACCTATACCGTCCACCAGACCCATCAGAGTGTCACCCACAAACTCCACCAGACCCATCAGAGCGTCACTCACACCTCCACCAGCCCCGTCACAGCCTCACCCATACCCTCCAACAGTCCGATCACAGTGTCACCCACTCCCTCCAAAAGACCCATCACAGAATCACCCAAATCCTCCACCAGACCCATCACAGTGTCACGAACACCCTCGACCAGACACATCAAAATGTCACCCAAACCCTTCACAAGACACATCACAGTGTCACCCACACCCTCCAAAAGACCCATCACAGAATCACCCACACCCTCCAAAAGACCCATCACAGAATCACCCACAGCCTCCACCAGACCCATCACAGCTTCTCCCACACCATCCAAAAGACCCATCACAGAATCACTCACAGTCTCACCAGACCCATCGCAATGTCACCCAGACCCTGCACCAGACCCATCACAGCCTCAACCACACCCTCCAGCAGACCATTCACAGTGTCACACACACCCTCCACCACACACATCACAGTGTCACCCAGACGCTCAACCAGTCACGTTGCGGCCTCACCCACACCCTCCACCAGACCCATCATAGCCTCACCCACACCCTCCACCAGACCCATCATAGCCTCACCCACACCCTCCACGAGAACCGTCACAGTGTCACCCACACCCTCCACCAGACCCATCACAGTGTCACCCACACCACCCACCAGACCCATCACAGTGTCACCCACACCCTCCACCAGACCCATCATAGCCTCACCCACACCCTCCACGAGAACCATCACAAACTCACACACACCCTCCACCAAATCCATCACAGTTTCACCCACTTCCTCCACCAGACACATCACAGCCTCGCCCACACCCACCACCAGACCCATCACAGCCTCACCCACACCCTCCACCAGACCCATCGCAGTGCCACGCACACCCTCCACCAGACCTGACACAGCCTCACCCACACCCTCCACCAGTCCTGTCAAAGCCTCACCCACAGCCTCCACCAGACCCGTCACAGTTTGACCCACACCCTCCAACAGACACATCATAGCCTCACCGAAACCCTCCAACAGACCCGTCACAGCCCCCCCACACTCTCCACCAGACCCATCACAGCCTAACCCACACCCTCCAGCAGACCCATCACAGCGTCATCCACACCCTCATCCAGACCCATCACAGTGTCACCCACAAACTCCAAAAGTCCCATCACAGTGTCACCCACACCCTCCAAAAGACCGATCACAGAATCAACCACACCATCCACCAGACCCATCACAGTGTCACTCAGACCGTGCACCAGACACATCACAGCCTCAGCCACACCCTGCATCAGACCCATCACAGGGTCACCCACACCTTCTACCAGACCCATCATTGCCTCACCCACACCCTCCACCAGACCCATCACAGTGTCAACCACATTCTCCACCAGACTCATCACAGGGACACCCGCACCCTCCAAAAGACTCATCACAGCCTCACCCACACCCTCCATGAGAACCATCAGAGTGTCACCCACACCCTCCACCAGACCTATCACAGACTCACTCACACCCTCCACCAGACCCATCATAGTGTCACCCAAACCCTACACCAGACCCATCACAGTGTCACCCATACCCTCCACCAGACCCATCAGAGTGTCACCCACAAACTCCACCAGACCCATCAGAGCGTCACTCACACCCTCCACCAGCCCCGTCATAGCCTCACCCATACCCTCCAACAGACCGATCACAGTGTCACCCACACCCTCCAAAAGACCCATCACAGAATCACCCAAACCCTCCACCAGACCCATCACAGTGTCACGAACACCCTTGACCAGACACATCAAAATGTCACCCAAACCCTCCACAAGACACATCACAGTGTCACCCACACCCTCCAAAAGACACATCACAGAATCACTCACAGTCTCACCAGACCCATCGCAATGTCACCCAGACCCTGCACCAGACCCATCACAGCCTCAACCACACCCTCCAGCAGACCATTCACAGTGTAACACACACACTCCACCACACACATCACAGTGTCACCCAGACGCTCAACCAGTCCCGTTGCGGCCTCACCCACACCCTCCACGAGAAGTGTCACAGTGTCACCCACACCCTCCACCAGACCCATCATAGCCTCACCCACACCCTCCCGAGAAAAACCACAGTGTCACCCCACCCTCAGGAGCCCCTTCACAGTGTCTCCCACACCATCCACCAGACACATCACAGCATCACCCACACCCTCCACCAGACCCATCACAGCCTCACCCACACCCTCCACCAGTCCCAAGCAGCCTCACCCACACCATCCACCAGACCTATCACAGAGTCACCCACACCCTCCACCAAACCCATCACAGTGTCACCCACACCCTCCACCAGACCCGTAAAATCCTCCCCAACACCCTCTACCAGACACATCACCGTGTCACCCACACCCTTCACCAGACCAGACACAGCCTCCCCCGCACCCTCCACCAGACACATCGCAGTGTCACCCATACCCTCCAGCAGACCCGACACAGCCTCACCCACACCCGCCACCAGACCCATCACACTGTCACCCTCACCCTCCACCAGACCCAATACAGTGCCACCCACACCCTCCAACAGACCCATCACAGCCTCACCCAAACTCTGCACCAGACCCATCACAATGTCACCCACACCCACCACCAGACCCATTACAATGTCACCCAAACCCTCCACCAAACCCTTCACAGTGTCACCCTCACCCTCCACCAGACCCAATACAGTGTCACCACACCCTCCAACAGACCCATCACAGCGTCACCCACACCCTCCACCAGACCCATCACAGTGTCACGCAAACCCTCCACCAAACCCATCACAGCGTCACCCACACCCTCCACCGGACCCGTCAGAGCCTCCCCCGCACCCTCCACCAGACACATCGCAGTGTCACCCACACCCTCCAGCAGACCTGACACAGCCTCACCCACAGCCGCCACCAGACCCATCACAGCGTCACCCACACCCTCCACCAGACCCATCACAGCCTCACCCAAACTCTGCACCAGACCCATCACAATGTCACCCACACCCTCCACCAAACCCATCACAGTGTCACCCACACCCTCCACCAGACCCATCACAGCCTCCCCCGCACCCTCCACCAGACACATCACAGTGTCACCCACAACCTCCACCAGACCCAACACAGTGTCACCCACACCCTCCACCAGACCATCACAGCCACCCCCGCACCCTCCACCAGACACATCACAGTGTCACCCTCACCCTCCACCAGACCCAATACAGTGCCACCCACAGCCTCCAACAGACCCATCACAGTGTCACCCACACCCTCCAAAAGACGCATCACAGTCTCACCCAGACCCTCCACCAGACACATCAAAGTGTCACCCACACCCTCCATCACACTCATCACAACCTCACTCACAACCTCCACGAGAACTTTGACAGTGTCACCCACACCTTCCACCAGCCCATCACAGCCTCACCCACACCCTCCACCAGACCCATCACAGTGCCACCCACACCCTCCACCAGACTCATCACAGGGACACCCACACCCTCCACCAAACCCATGACAGTGTCACCCACACCATCCAAAAGACCCATCACAGAATCACTCACACCCTCCACCAGACCCATCACAGTGTCAACCATACCCTCCACCAGACTCATCACAGGGACACCCACACCCGCCACCAGACCCATCACAGTGTCACCCCCACCCTCCACCAGACACATCACAGCCTCACCCACACCCTCCTCCAGACCCATCACAGTGTCACCCACACCCTCCACCAGACCCATCACAGTGTCACCGAGTCACTGCACCAGACCTATCACAGCCTCAACCACAACCTCCATCAGACCCATCACAGTGTCGCCCACACCTTCCATCTGACCCATCACAGCCTCACGCACACCCTCCACCAGACCCATCACGGTGTCTCCACAGCATTCACCAGACCCATCACAGCCTCTCCCACACCCTCCACCAGTCCCATAGCAGCCTCACCCACACCATCCACCAGACCTATCACAGAGTCACCTATACCCTCCACCAGATTCATCACAAAGTCACCCACACCATCCACCAAACCCATCACAGTGTCACCCACACCCTCCACCGGACCCGACAGAGCCTCCCCCGCACCCTCCACCAGACACATCGCAGTGTCACACACACCCTCCAGCAGACCTGACACAGCCTCACCCACAGCCGCCACCAGACCCATCACAATGTCACCCTCACCCTCCACCAGACCCAATACAGTGCCACCTACACCATCCAAAATACCCATCACAGCGTCACCCACACCCTCCACCAGACCCATCACAGCCTCACCCAAACTCTGCACCAGACCCATCACAATGTCACCCACACCCTCCATCAAACCCATCACAGTGTCACCCACACCCTCCACCAAACCCATCACAGTGTCACCCACACCCTCCACCAGACCGTCACAGCCTCCCCCGCACCCTCCACCAGACACATCACAGTGTCACCCACAACCTCCACCAGACCCACACAGCCTCACCCACACCCTCCACCAAACCCAACACAGTGTCACCCACACCCTCCACCAGACCATCACAGCCTCCCCCGCACCCTCCACCAGACTCATCACAGTGTCACCCTCACCCTCCACCAGACCCAATACAGTGCCACCCACAGCCTCCAACAGACCCATCACAGTGTCACCCACACCCTCCAAAAGACGCATCACAGTCTCACCCACACCCTCCACCAGACCCATCACAGTGTCACCCAGACCCTCCACCAGACACATCAAAGTGTCACCCACACCCTCCATCACACTCATCACAACCTCACCCACAACCTCCACGAGAACTTTGACAGTGTCACCCACACCCTCCACCAGCCCGTCACAGCCTCACCCACACCCTCCACCAGACCCATCACAGTGCCACCCACACCCTCCACCAGACTCATCACAGGGACACCCAGACCCTCCACCAAACCCATGACAGTGTCACCCACACCATCCAAAAGACCCATCACAGAATAACTCACACCCTCCACCAGACCCATGGCAGTGTCACCCAGAACCTGCACCAGAACCATCACAGCCTCAACCACACCCTACAGCAGACCCATCACAGTGTCACCCACACCTTCCACCAGACCCCATCACAGTGTTATACACACCCTCCACCACACACATCACAGTGTCACCCAGACCCTGCACCAGACGCATCATAGCCTCACGCAAACCCACCACCAGAACCATCACAATGTCACCCAAACCCTCCACCAAACCCTTCACAGTGTCACCCTCACCCTCCTCCAGACCCAATACAGTGTCACCACACCCTCCAACAGACCCATCACAGCGTAACCCACACCCTCCACCAGACCCATCACAGTGTCACCCAAACCCTCCACCAGACCCATCGTAGAATCACCCACTCCCTTCACCGGACCCATCACAGCCTCACCCACACTCTCCACCAGACCCATCACAGTGTCAACCACACCCTCCACCAGACTCATCACAGGGACACCCACACCCGCCACCAGACCCATCACAGTGTCACCCCCACCCTCCACCTGACACATCACAGCCTCACCCACACCCTCCACCAGACCCATCACAGTGTCACCCACACCCTCCACCAGACCCATCACAGTGTCACCGAGTCACTGCACCAGACCTATCACAGCCTCAACCACAACCTCCATCAGACCCATCACAGTGTCGCCCACACCTTCCATCTGACCCATCACAGCCTCACGTACACCCTCCACCAGACCCATCACAGTGTCTCCACAGCATTCACCAGACCCATCACAGCCTCACCCACACCCTCCACCAGTCCCATAGCAGCCTCACCCACACCATCCACCAGACCTATCACAGAGTCACCTATACCCTCCACCAGACCCATCACAGTGTCATCCTCACCCTCCACTAGACCCAATATAATGTCACTACCCCCTCCAACAGATCCATCACAGCGTCACCCACACTCTCCACCAGACCCATCACAATGTCACCCAAACCCTCCACCAGACCCATCAGAGAATCACCCACACCCTCCACCAGAGACATCACAGTGTCACCCAGACCCTGCACCAGACCCATCACCGCCTCAACCACAACATCCATCAGACCCATCACAGTGTCACCCACACCCTCCACCAGACCCCATCACAGTGTCACACACACTCTCCACCACACACATCACAGTGTCACCCAGAAACTGCACCAGACCTGTCACAGCCTCACGCACACCCTCCACCAAGACCCTTCACAGTGTCACCCACACCCTCCATCAGCCCAGGCACAGCCTCACCTCCACCCTCTAACAGAGCGATCAAATGGTCACCCACACCCTCCAAAAGACCCATCACAGAATCAACCACACGTCCACCAGACCCATCACAGTGTCACCCACACCCTCCACCAGACCCATCACAGTGTCACCCACACCCTCCACCAGACCCATCACAGTGTCACCCAGACCCTCCACCAGACCCATGACATTGTCACCCCAATCTCCAGCAGCCCCTTCACAGTGTCTCCCACAGCATCCACCAGACTCATCACAGCCTCACTCACACCCTCCACCAGTCCCATAACAGCCTCACCCACACCATCCAACAGACCCATCACAGCCTCACCCACACCCACCACCAGACCCATCACAATGTCACCCAAACCCTCCACCAGACCCCATCACAGTGTCACACAAACCCTCCACCACACACATCAGTGTCACCCAAACCCTGCATCAGACCCGACACAGCCTCACGCACACCCTCCACCAGACCCATCACAGTGTCACCCACACCCTCCACCATTCCCATAACAGCCTCACCGACACCCTCCTCCAGACCCATCACAGAGTCACCCAAACCCTCCACCAGACCCATCAGATCCTCACCCACTGCCACCACCAGACCCAACACAATGTCACCCACACCCTCCACCAAACCCATCACAGTGTCATCCACACCCTCCACCAGACACGTCACATCCTCCCCCACACCTTCCAGCAGACACATCACATTGTCACCCACACCCTCCATCACACTCATCACAACCTCACCCACAACCTCCACGAGAACTTTCACAGTGTCACCCACACCCTCCACCAGCCCGTCACAGCCTCACCCACACCCTCCACCAGACCCATCACAGTGCTACCCACACCCTCCACCAGACTCATCACAGGGACACCCACACCTTCCACCAAACCCATGACAGTGTCACCCACACCATCCAAAATTCCCATCACAGAATCACTCACACCCTCCACCAGACCCATCACAGTGTCACCCAGAACCTGCACCAGAACCATCACAGCCTCAACCACTCCCTACAGCAGACCCATCACAGTGTCACCCACACCTTCCACCAGACCCCATCACAGTGTCATACACACCCTCCACCACACACATCACAGTGTCACCCAGACCCTGCACCAGACGCATCATAGCCTCACCCAAACCCACCACCAGACCCATCACAATGTCACCCAAACCCTCCACCAAACCCTTCACAGTGTCACCCTCACCCTCCACCAGACCCAATACAGTGTCACCACACCCTCCAACAGACCCATCACAGCGTCACCCACACCCTCCAACAGACCCATCACAGCGTCACCCACACCCTCCACCAGACCCATCACAGTGTCACCCAAACCCTCCACCAGACCCATTGTAGAATCACCCACACCCTGCACCGGACCCATCACAGCCTCACCCACACTCTCCACCAGACCCATCACAGTGTCAACCACACCCTCCACCAGACTCATCACAGGGACACCCACACCCGCCACCAGACCCATCACAGTGTCACCCCCACCCTCCACCAGACACATCACAGCCTCACCCACACCCTCCACCAGACCCATCACAGTGTCACCCACACCCTCCACCAGACCCATCACAGTGTCACCGAGTCACTGCACCAGACCTATCACAGCCTCAACCACAACCTCCATCAGACCCATCATTGTGTCACTCACACCTTCCATCTGACCCATCACAGCCTCACGCACACCCTCCACCAGACCTATCACGGTGTCTCCACAGCATTCACCAGACCCATCACAGCCTCACCCACACCCTCCACCAGTCCCATAGCAACCTCACCCACTACATCCACCAGACCTATCACAGAGTCACCTATACCCTCGACCAGATTCATCACAAAGTCACCGACACCCTCCACCAAACCCATAAAAGTGTCACCCGCACCCTCCACCAGACACATCGCAGTGTCACCCAGACCCTCCAGCAGACCCGACACAGCCTCACCCACACCCGCCACCAGACCCATCACAGTGTCACCCTCACCCTCCACCAGACCCAATACAGTGCCACCCACACCCTCCAATAGACCCATCACAGCGTCAGACACACCCTCCACAAGACCCATCACAGCCTCACCCAAAATCTGCACCGGACCCATCACAATGTCACCCACACCCTCCACCAAACCCATCACAGTGTCACCCACACCCTCCACCAAACCCATCACGGTGTCACCCACACCCTCCACCAGAACGTCACAGCCTCCCCGGCACACACCACCAGACACATCACAGTGTCACCCACAACCTCCACCAGACCCAACACAGCCTCACCCACACCCTCCACCAAACCCAACACAGTGTCACCCACACCCTCCACCAGACCGTCACAGCCTCCCCCGCACCCTCCACCAGAGACATCACAGTGTCACCCAAACCCTCCACCAGACCCATCGTAGAATCACCCACACCCTGCACCGGACCCATCACAGCCTCACCCACACTCTTCACCAGACCCATCACAGTGTCAACCATACCCTCCACCAGACTCATCACAGGGACACCCACACCCGCCACCAGACCCATCACAGTGTCACCCCCACCCTCCACCAGACACATCATAGCCTCACCCACACCCTCCACCAGACCCATCACAGTGTCACCCACTCCCTCCAACAGACGCATCACAGTGTCACCCACACCCTCCAAGAGACCCACCACAGTCTCACCCTCACCCTCCACCAGACCCATCACAGTGTCACCCAGACCCTCCACCAGACACATCACAGTGTCACCCACACCCTCCATCACACTCATCACAGCCTCACCCACAACCTCCACGAGAACCTTCACAGTGTCACCCACACCCTCCACCAGCCCCGTCATAGCCTCACCCACACCCTCCACCAGACCCATCACAGTGCCACCCACACCCTCCACCAAACCCATGACAGTGTCACCCACACCATCCAAAAGACCCATCACAGAATCACTCACACCCTCCACCAGACCCATCGCAGTGTCACCCAGAACCTGCACCGGAACCATCACAGCCTCAACCACACCCTCCAGCAGACCCATCACAGTGTCACCCAGACCATGCACCAGACGCATCATAGCCTCACCCAAACACACCACCAGACCCATCACAATGTCACCCAAACCCTCCACCAAACCCTTCACAGTGTCACCCTCACCCTCCACTAGACCCAATACAGTGTCACCACACCCTCCAACAGACCCATCGTAGAATCACCCACACCCTGCACCGGACCCATCACAGCCTCACCCACACTCTCCACCAGACCCATCACATTGTCAACCACACCCTCCACCAGACTCATCACAGGGACACCCACACCCGCCACCAGACCCATCACAGTGTCACCCCCACCCTCCACCAGACAGATCACAGCCTCACCCACACCCTCCACCAGACCCATCAAAGTGTCACCGAGTCCCTGCACCAGACCTATCACAGCCTCAACCACAACCTCCATCAGACCCATCACAGTGTCGCCCACACCTTCCATCTGACCCATCACAGCCTCACGCACACCCTCCACCAGACACATCACAGTGTCTCCACAGCATCCACCAGACCCATCACAGCCTCACCCACACCCTCCACCAGTCCCATAGCAGTCTCACCCACACCATCCACCAGACCTATCACAGAGCCACCCACACCCTCCACCAGTCCCATAGCAGCCTCACCCACACCATCCACCAGACCTATCATAGAGTCACCTATACCATCCACCAGATTCATCATAAATTCACCCACACCCTCCATCAAACCCATCACAGTGTCTCCCAGACCCTCCACCACACCCGTCAAACCCTCCCCAACACCCTCCACCAGACACATCACAGGGTCACCCACAACGTCCACCAGACCCGACACAGCCTCACCCACACCTTCCACCAGACCTGTCACAGCCTCACGCACACCCTCCACCAAGACCCTTCACAGTGTCACCCACACCCTCCATCAGCCCAGGGACCGCCTCACCTCCACCCTCTAACAGAGCGATCAAATGTTCACCCACACCCTCCAAAAGACCCATCACAGAATCAACCACACGTCCACCAGACCCATCACAGTGTCACCCACACCCTCCACCAGACCCATCACAGTGTCACCCAGACCATCCACCAGACCCATGACATTGTCACCCCAAACTCCAGCAGCCCCTTCACAGTGTCTCCCACAGCATCCACCAGACTCATCACAGCCTCACTCACACCCTCCACCAGTCCCATAACAGCCTCACCCACACCATCCAACAGACCCATCACAGCCTCACCCACACCCACCACCAGACCCATCACAATGTCACCCAAACCCTCCACCAAACTCATCATAGTGTCACCCACAACCTCCACCAGACCCCATCACAGTGTCACACAAACCCTCCAAAACACACATCAGTGTCACCCAAACCCTGCATCAGACCCGACACAGCCTCACGCACACCCTCCACCAGACCCATCACAGTGTCACCCACACCCTCCACCATTCCCATAACAGCCTCACCGACACCCTCCTCCAGACCCATCACAGAGTCACCCAAACCCTCCACCAGACCCATCAGATCCTCACCCACTCCCACCACCAGACCCAACACAATGTCACCCACACCCTCCACCAAACCCATCACAGTGTCATCCACACCCTCCACCAGACACGTCACACCCTCCCCCAAACCTTCCAGCAGACACATCACATTGTCACCCCCACCCTCCACCAGACCCGACACAGCCTCACCCACACCCTCCACCAGACTCATCACAGGGACACCCACACCCTCCACCAAACACATGACCGTGTCACCCACACCATCCAAAAGACCCATCACAGAATCAATCACACCCTCCACCAGACCCATCGCAGTGTCACCCAGAACCTGCACCAAAACCATCGCAGCCTCAACCACACCCTCAAGCAGACCCATTACAGTGTCACCCACACCTTCCACCAGACCCCATCACAGTGTCACACACACCCTCCACCTCAAACATCACAGTGTCACCCAGACCCTGTACCAGACCCGTCACAGCCTCACGCACACCCTCCACCAGACCCATCACAGTGTCACCCACACCCTCCACAAGACCCATCACAGCCTCACGCACACCCTCCATCAGACCCATGACAGTGTCACCGACACCCTCCACCAGACCCATCACAATGTCACGCACACCCTCCACCAGACCCATCACAGTGTCATGCACACCCTCCACCAGACGCATCATAGCCTCACTCACACCCTCCCGAGATCCATCACAGTGTCACCCCACCCACCTGCAGCCCCTTCACAGTGTCTACCACAGCATCCACCAGACCCATCACAGCCTCACCCACACCCGCCACCAGTCCCATAACAGCCTCGCCCACATCCTCCACCAGACCCATCACAGAGTCACCCATACCCTCCACCAGACCCATCACAGCCTCATCCACACCCACCACCAGACCCATCACAATGTCACCCACACCCTCCACCAAACCCATCACAGTGTCACCCACACCCTCCACCAGACCCGACAAAGCCTCACCCACATCCTCCACCAGACCCATCACAGTGTCACCCAGACCCTCCACCAGACCCATCATAGCCTCACCCACACCCACCACCAGACCCATCACAATGTCACCCACACCCTCCACCAATACCTTCACAGTGTCACCGTCACCCTCCACCAGACCCAATACAGTGTCACCACACACTCCAACAGGCCCGTCACAGCGTCACCCACACCCTCCACCAGACCAATCACAGTGTCACCCAAACCCTCCACCAGACCCTTCGCAGAATCACCCACACCCTCCACCAGACCCATCACAGTGTCACTGAGTCCCTTCACCAGACCCATCACAGCCTCAACCACAACCTCCATCAGACGCATCACAATGTCACCCACACCTTCCATCAGACCCATCACAGTGTCACCCAAACCCTGCACCAGACCCATCAAAGAATCACCCGCACCCTCCACCAGACCCATCACAGCCTCACCCACACACTCCACCAGCTCCATTACAGTGTCACCCGCACCCTCCACCAGAACCATCACAGTCTAACCCACACCCTCCACCAGAGACATGACAGTGTCACCCAGACCCTGCACCAGACACATCACCGCCTCAACCAAAACCTCCACCAGACCCATCAGAGTGTCACCCACACCCTCCAACAGACCCATCACAGTGTCACCCACACCCTCCACCAGACTCATCACATGGACACCCACACCCTCCACCAGACACATCACAGTGTCACCCACACCTCCACCAGATCCGAACAGCCTCATCCACAGCCGCCACCAGACCCATCACAGCCTCACCCACATCCTCCTCCAGACCCATCACAAAGTCACCCATACCCTCCACCAGACCCATCACTGAGTTACCCACACCCTCCACCAGACCCGACACAGCCTCACCCACACCCACCACCAGACCCATCACAATGTCACCCACACCCTCCACCAAACCCATCACAGGGACACCACACCCTCCAACAGACCCATCACAGCATCACCCACTCACTCCACCAGACCCATCACACTGTCACCCAAACCCTCCACCAGTCCCATCGCAGAATCACCCACACCCTGCACCGGACCCATCAGAGCCTCACCCACACACTCCACCAGAACCATCACAGTGTCACCCACACCCTCCACCAGACCCAACACAATGTCACCCAAACACGCCACCAGACCCATCCCAGCCTCACCCACACCCTCCAACAGACCCATCACAGCGTCACCCACACCCTCCACCAGACCCATCACAGTGTCACGCAAACCCTCCACCAGACCCATCGCAGAATCACCCACACCCTGCACCGGACCCATCACAGCCTCACCCACACTCTCCACCAGACCCATCACATTGTCAACCACACCCGCCACCAGACCCATTACACTGTCACCCCCACCCTCCACCAGACACATCACAGCCTCACCCACACCCTCCACCAGACCCATCACAGTGTCACCGAGTCCCTGCGCCAGACCTATCACAGCCTCAACCACAACCTCCATCAGACCCATCACCGTGTCGCCCACACCTTCCATCTGACCCATCACAGCCTCACACACACCCTCCACCAGACCCATCACAGTGTCTCCACAGCATCCAACAGACCCATCACAGCCTCACCCACACCCTCCACCAGTCCCATAGCAGCCTCACCCACACCATCCACCAGACCTATCACAGAGTCACCTGTAACCTCCACCAGATTCATCATAAAGTCACCCACACCCTCCACCAAATCCATCACAGTGTCACCCAGACCCTCCACCACACCCGTCAAACCCTCCCCAACACCCTCCACCAGACACATCACAATGTCACCCACACCCTCCACCAGACCCGACACAGCCTCACCCATACCCACCACCATGACAATCACAGTGTCATCCTCACCGTCCACCAGACCCAATACAATGTCACCACCCCCTCCAACAGATCCATCACAGCGTCACCCACACTCTCCACCAGACCCATCACAGTGTCACCCAAACCCTCCACCAGACCAATCACAGAATCACCCACACCCTCCACCAAACCCATCACAGTGTCATCCACACCCTCCACCAGACACGTCACACCCTCCCGCACACCTTCCAGCAGACACATCACATTGTCACCCCCACCCTCCACCAGACCCGACACATCCTCACCCACACCCTCCACCAGACTCATCACAGGGACACGCACAGCCTCCACCAAACCCATGACAGTCTCACCCACACCCTCCACCAGACCCATCACAGAATCACTCACACCCTCCACCAGACCCATCGCAGTGTCACCCTGAACCTGCACCAAAACCATCGCAGCCTCAACCACACCTTCAAGCAGACCCATCACAGTGTCATCCACACCTTCCAACAGACCCCATCACAGTGTCACACACACCCTCCACCACACACATCACAGTGTCACCCAGACCCTGTACCAGACCCGTCACAGCCTCACACACACCCTCCACCAGACCCATCACAGTGTCACCCACACCCTCCACCAGACCCATCACAGCCTCACGCACACCCTCCACCAGACCCATCACAGTGTCACCCACACCCTCCACCAGACCCATCACAATGTCACGCACACCCTCCACCAGACCCATCACAGTGTCATGCACACCCTCCACCAGATGCATCATAGCCTCACCCACACCCTCCCGAGATCCATCACAGTGTCACCCTACCCACCTGCAGCCCCTTCACAGTGTCTACCACAGCATCCACCAGACCCATCACAGCCTCACCCACTCCCGCCACCAGTCCCATAACAGCCTCGCCCACATCCTCCACCAGACCCATCACAGAGTCACCCATACCCTCCACCAGACCCAGCACAGCCTCATCCACACCCACCACCAGACCCATCACAATGTCACCCACACCCTCCACCAAACCCATCACAGTGTCACCCACACCCTCCACCAGACCCGACAAATTCTCACCCACACCCTCCACCAGACCCATCACAGAGTCACCCAGACCCTCCACCAGACCCATCATAGCCTCACCCACACCCACCACCAGACCCATCACAATGTCACCCACACCCTCCACGAAACCCTTCACAGTGTCACCGTCACCCTCCACCAGACCCAATACAGTGTCACCACACCCACCAACAGACCCTTCACAGCGTCACCCACACCTTCCACCAGACCCATCACAGTGTCACCCAAACCCTCCACCAGACCCATTGCAGAATCACCCACACCCTCCACCAGACCCATCAGAGTGTCACTGAGTCCCTGCACAAGACCCATCACAGCCTCAACCACAACCTCCATCAGACGCATCACAATGTCACCCACACCTTCCATCAGACCCATCACAGTGTCAGACACACCCTCCACCACACATATCGCAGTGTCAACCAGACCCTGCACCAGACCCGTCACAGCCTCATGCACACCCTCCTCCAGACCTATCACAGTGTCACTCAAACCCTCCACCAGACCCATCAAAGAATCAGCCGCACTCTCCACCGGACCCATCACAGCCTCACCCACACTCTCCACCAGACCCATCACAGTGTCACCCACACCCTCCACCAGACTCATCACAGGGTCACCCACACCCTCCACCAGCTCCATTACAGTGTCACCCGCACCCTCCACCAGAACCATCAAAGTCTAACCCACACCCTCCACCAGAGACATGACAGTGTCACCCAGACCCTGCACCAGACACATCACCGCCTCAACCAAAACCTCCACCAGACCCATCACCGTGTCACCCACACCCTCCACCAGACCCCATCACAGTGTCACCCACACCCTCCACCAGACTCATCACAGGGACACACACACCCTCCACCAAACCCATGACAGTGTCACCCACACCATCCACAATTCCCATCACAGAATCACTCACACCCTCCACCAGACCCATCGCAGTGTCACCCAGAACCTGCTCCCGACCCATCACTTCCTCAACCACACCCTCCAGCAGACCCATCACAGTGTCACCCACAACCTCCACCAGACCCCATCAGAGTGTCACCCACACCCTCCACCACACACATCACAGTGTCACCCACACCCTCCACCAGACCCATCACAGCCTCACTCACACCCTCCACCAGTCCCATAACAGCCTCACCCACACCCTCCAACAGACCCATCACAGTGTCACCCAAACCCTCCACCAGTCCAGTCACACACTCCCCCACACCCTCCACCAGACACATCACAGTGTCACCCACACCCTCCACCAGATCCGAACAGCCTCACCCACATCCTCCACCAGACCCATCACAAAGTCACCCATACCCTCCACCAGACCCATCACTGAGTCACCCACACCCTCCACCAGACCCGACACAGCCTCACCCACACCCACCACCAGACCCATCACAATGTCACCCAAACCCTCCACCAAACCCATCACAGGGACACCACACCCTCCAACAGACCCATCACAGCATCACCCACTCACTCCACCAGACCCATCACAGCCTCACCCACACTCTCCACCAGACCCATCACAGCCTCACCCACACTCTCCACCAGACCCATCACATTGTCAACCACACCCTCCCCCAGACCCATCACAGTGTCACCCCCACCCTCCACCAGACACTTCACAGCCTCACCCACACCCTCCACCAGACCCATCACAGTGTCACCGAGTCCCTGCACCAGACCTATCACAGCCTCAACCACAACCTCCATCAGACCCATCACAGTGTCGCCCACATCTTCCATCTGACCCATCACAGCGTCACACACACCCTCCACCAGACCCATCACAGTGTCTCCACAGCATTCACCAGACCCATCACAGCCTCACCCACACCCTCCACCAGTCCCATAGCAGCCTCACCCACACCATCCACCAGACCTATCACAGAGTCACCTGTACCATCCACCAGATTCATCATAAAGTCACCCACACCCTCCATCAAACCCATCACAGTGTCACCCACACCCTCCACCACACCCGTCAAACCCTCCCCAACACCCTCCACCAGACACATCACAGTGTCACCCACACCCTCCACCAGACCCGACACAGCCTCACCCACACCTTCCACCAGACCCATCACAGTGTCATCCTCACCCTCCAGCAGTCCCAATACAATGTCACCACCCCCTCCAGCAGATCCATCACAGCGTCACCCACACTCTCCACCAGACCCATCACAGTGTCACCCAAACCCTCCACCAGACCCATCACAGAATCACCCACACCCTCCACCAGAGACATCACAGTGTCACCCAGACCCTGCACCAGACCCATCACCGCCTCAACCACAACATCCATCAGACCCATCACAGTGTCACCCACCCCCTCCACCAGACCCCATTACAATGTCACACACACTCTCCACCACACACATCACAGTGTCACCCAGAACCTGCACCAGACCCGTCACAGCCTCACGCACACCCTCCACCAGACCCATCACAGTGTCACCCCCACCCTCCACCAAGACCCTTCACAGTGTCACCCACACCCTCCATCAGCCCAGGCACAGCCTCACCTCCACCCTCTAACAGAGCGATCAAATGGTCACCCACACCCTCCAAAAGACCCATCACAGAATCAACCACACGTCCACCAGACCCATCACAGTGTCACCCACACCCTCCACCAGACCCATCACAGTGTCACCCACACTCTCCACCAGACCCATCACAGTGTCACCCAGACCATCCAGCAGACCCATGACATTGTCACCCCAATCTCCAGCAGCCCCTTCACAGTGTCTCCCACAGCATCCACCAGACTCATCACAGCCTCACTCACACCATCCACCAGTCCCATAACAGCCTCAGCCACACCATCCAACAGACCCATCACAGCCTCACCCACACCCACCACCAGACCCATCACAATGTCACCCAAACCCTCCACCAAACCCATCACAGTGTCACCCACACCCTCCACCTGACCCCATCACAGTGTCACACACACTCTCCACCACACACATCACAGTGTCACCCAGACCCTGTACCAGACCCGTCACAGCCTCACGCACACCCTCCACCAGACCCATCACAGTGTCACCCACACCCTCCACAAGACCCATCACACCCTCACGCACACCCTCCACCAGACCCATGACAGTGTCACCGAGACCCTCCACCTGACCCATCACAATGTCACGCACACCCTCCACCAGACCCATCACAGTGTCATGCAGACTCTCCACCAGACGCATCATAGCCTCACCCACACCCTCCCGAGATCCATCACAGTGTCAGCACACCCACCTGCAGCCCCTTCACAGTGTCTACCACAGCATCCACCAGACCCATCACAGACTCACCCACACCCGCCACCAGTCCCGTAACAGCCTCGCCCACATCCTCCACCAGACCCATCACAGAGTCACCCATACCCTCCACCAGACCCATCACAGCCTCATCCACACCCACCACCAGACCCATCACAATGTCACCCACACCCTCCACCAAACCCATCACAGTGTCACCCACACCCTCCACCAGACCCGACAAAGCCTCACCCACACCCTCCACCAGACCCATCACAGTGTCACCCAGACCCTCCTCCAGACCCATCATAGCGTCACCCACACCCACCACCAGACCCATCACAATGTCACCCACACCCTCCACCAAACCCTTCACAGTGTCACCGTCACCCTCCACCAGACCCAATACAGTGTCACCACACCCTCCAACAGACCCGTCACAGCGTCACCCACACCTTCCACCAGACCCATCACAGTGTTACCCAAACCCTCCACCAGACCCATTGCAGAATCACCCACACCCTCCACCAGACCCATCAGAGTGTCACTGAGTCCCTGCACCAGACCCATCACAGCCTCAACCACAATCTCCATCAGATGCATCACAATGTCACCCACACCTTCCATCAGACCCATCACAGTGTCAGACACACCCTCCACCACACATATCGCAGTGTCAACCAGACCCTGCACGAGACCCGTCACAGCCTCATGCACACCCTCCTCCAGACCCATCACAGTGTCACCCAAACCCTCCACCAGACCCATCAAAGAATCAGCCGCAATCTCCACCGGACCCATCACAGTGTCAACCACACCCTCCACCAGACTCATCACAGGGACACCCACACCCTCCACCAGCTCCATTACAGTGTCACCCGCACCCTCCACCAGAACCATCACAGTCTAACCCACACCCTCCACCAGAGACATGACAGTGTCACCCAGACCCTGCACCAGACACATCACCGCCTCCACCAAAACCTCCACCAGACCCATCACAGTGTCACCCACACCCTCCACCAGACCCCATCACAGTGTCACCCACACCCTCCACCAGACTCATCACAGGGACACCCACACCCTTCACCAAACCCATGACAGTGTCACCCACACCATCCACAATTCCCATCACAGAATCACTCACACCCTCCACCAAACCCATCACATTGTCATCCACACCCTCCACCAGACACGTCACACCCTCCCCCACACATTCCAGCAGACACATCACATTGTCACCCCCCACCCTCCACCAGACCCGACACAGCCTCACCCACACCCTCCTCCAGACTCATCACAGGGACACCCACACCCTCCACCAGACACATGACAGTGTCACCCACACCATCCAAAAGACCCATCAGAGAATCAATCACACCCTCCACCAGACCCATCGCAGTGTCACCCAGAACCTGTACCAAAACCATCGCAGCCTCAACCACACCCTCAAGCAGACCCATCACAGTGTCACCCACACCTTCCACCAGACCCCATCACAGTGTCACACACACCCTCCACCACACACATCACAGAGTCACCCAGACCCTGTACCAGACCCGTCACAGCCTCACGCACACCCTCCACCAGACCCATCACAGTGTCACCGACACTCTCCACCAGACCCATCACAGCCTCACGCACACCCTCCCCCAGACCCATGACAGTGTCACCGACACCCTCCACCGGACCCATCACAATGTCACGCACACCCTCCACCAGACCCATCACAGTGTCATGCACACCCTCCACCAGACGCATCATAGCCTCACCCACAACATCCTGAGATCCATCACAGTGTCACCCCACCCTCCTGCAGCCCCTTCACAGTGTCTACCACAGCATCCACCAGACCCATCACAGACTCACCTACACCCGCCACCGGTCCCATAACAGCCTCGCCCACATCCTCCACCAGACCCATCACAGAGTCACCCAGACCCTCCACCAGACCCATCACAGCCTCATCCACACCCTCCACCAAACCCATCACAGTGTCACCCACACCCTCCACCAGACGCGACAAAGCCTCACCCACACCCTCCTCCAGACCCATCACAGAGTCACCCAGACCCTCCACCAGACCCATCATAGCCTCACCCACACCCACCACCAGACCCATCACAATGTCACCCACACCCTCCACCAAAACCTTCACAGTGTCACTGTCACCCTCCACCAGACCCAATACAGTGTCACCACACCCACCAACAGACCCGTCACCGCGTCACCCACACCTTCCACCAGACCCATCACAGTGTCAACCAAACCCTCCACCAGTCCCATCACAGCCTCACCCACACCCTCCACCAGACCCATCTCAATGTCACCCGAACCCTCCTCCAGACACATCACAGCCTCACCCACATCCTCCACCAGACCCATCACAGTTTCACCCAAACCTATCCACCAGATCCATCGCAGAATCACCCACACCCTCCACCGGATCCATCACAGCCTCACCCACACCCTCCACCAGACCCATCACAGTGTCACTGAGTCCCTGCATCAGACCCATCACAGCCTCAACCACAACCTCCATCAGACGCATCACAATGTCACCCACACCTTCCATCAGACCCATCACAGTGTCAGACACACCCTCCACCACACATGTCGCAGTGTCAACCAGACCCTGCACCAGACCCGTCACAGCCTCACGCACTCCCTCCTCCAGACCCATCAAAGAATCACCTGCACCCTCCAGCGGACTCATCACAGCCTCACCCACACTCTCCACCAGACCCATCACAGTGTCACCCACACCCTCCACCAGACTCATCACAGGGACACCCACACCCTCCACCAGCTCCATTAAAGTGTCACCCGCACCCTCCACCAGAACCATCACAGTCTAACCCACACCCTCCACCAGAGACATGACAGTGTCACCCAGACCCTGCACCAGACACATCACCGCCTCAACCAAAACCTCCACCAGACCCATCACAGTGTCACCCACACCCTCCACCAGACCCCATCACAGTGTCACCCACACCCTCCACCAGACTCATCACAGGGACACACACACCCTCCACCAAACCCATGACAGTGTCACCCACACCATCCACAATTCCCATCACAGAATCACTCACACCCTCCACCAGACCCATCACAGTGTCACCCAGAACCTGCTCCCGACCCATCACTTCCTCAACCACACCCTCCAGCAGAGCCATCACAGTGTCACCCACAACCTCCACCAGACCCCATCAGAGTGTCTCACACACCCTCCACCACACACATCACAGTGTCACCCAGACCCTGCAACAGACCCGCCACAGCCTGACGCACACCCTCCACCAGACCCATTACAGTGTCACCCAGACGCTCAACCAGCCCCGTCATGTCCAAAGCCACACTCTCCACAAGACCCATCCTAGACTCACCAACACCCTCCCGAGAACCATCACAGTGTCACCCACCCTCCAGCAGCCCCTTCACAGTGTCTCCCGCAGCGTCCACCAGACTCATCACAGCCTCACTCACACCCTCCACCAGCCCCATAACAGACTCACCCACACCCTCCACCAGACACATCACAGTGTCACCCACACCCACCACCAGATCCGACAAAGCCTCACCCACATCCTCCACCAGACCCATCACAAAGTCACCCATACCCTCCACCAGACCCATCACTGAGTTACCCACACCCTCCACCAGACCCGACACAGCCTCACCCACACCCTCCACCAAACCCATCACAGGGACACCACACCCTCCAACAGACCCATCACAGCATCACCCACTCACTCCACCAGACCCATCACACTGTCACCCAAACACTCCACCTGTCCCATCGCAGAATCACCCATACCCTCCACCGGACCCATCGCAGCCTCACCCACACTCTCCACCAGACCCATCAGAGTGTCACCCAAACCCTCCACCATTCCCATAACAGCCTCACCGACACCCTCCTCCAGACCCATCACAGAGTCACCCAAACCCTCCACCAGACCCATCAGATCCTCACCCACTGCCACCACCAGACCCAACACAATGTCACCCACACCCTCCACCAAACCCATCACAGTGTCATCCACACCCTCCACCAGACACGTCACATCCTCCCCCACACCTTCCAGCAGACACATCACATTGTCACCCACACCCTCCATCACACTCATCACAACCTCACCCACAACCTCCACGAGAACTTTCACAGTGTCACCCACACCCTCCACCAGCCCGTCACAGCCTCACCCACACCCTCCACCAGACCCATCACAGTGCTACCCACACCCTCCACCAGACTCATCACAGGGACACCCACACCTTCCACCAAACCCATGACAGTGTCACCCACACCATCCAAAATTCCCATCACAGAATCACTCACACCCTCCACCAGACCCATCGCAGTGTCACCCAGAACCTGCACCAGAACCATCACAGCCTCAACCACTCCCTACAGCAGACCCATCAAAGTGTCACCCACACCTTCCACCAGACCCCATCACAGTGTCATACACACCCTCCACCACACACATCACAGTGTCACCCAGACCCTGCACCAGACGCATCATAGCCTCACCCAAACCCACCACCAGACCCATCACAATGTCACCCAAACCCTCCACCAAACCCTTCACAGTGTCACCCTCACCCTCCACCAGACCCAATACAGTGTCACCACACCCTCCAACAGACCCATCACAGCGTCACCCACACCCTCCACCAGACCCATCACAGTGTTACCCAAACCCTCCACCAGACCCATTGTAGAATCACCCACACCCTGCACCGGACCCATCACAGCCTCACCCACACTCTCCACCAGACCCATCACAGTGTCAACCACACCCTCCACCAGACTCATCACAGGGACACCCACACCCGCCACCAGACCCATCACAGTGTCACCCCCACCCTCCACCAGACACATCACAGCCTCACCCACACCCTCACCAGACCCATCACAGTGTCACCCACACCCTCCACCAGACCCATCACAGCCTCACCCACACCCTCACCAGACCCATTACACTGTCACCCCCACCCTCCACCAGACCCATCACAGTGTCACCCACACCCTCCACCAGACCCATCACAGTGTCACCGAGTCACTGCACCAGACCTATCACAGCCTCAACCACAACCTCCATCAGACCCATCATTGTGTCACTCACACCTTCCATCTGACCCATCACAGCCTCACGCACACCCTCCACCAGACCTATCACGGTGTCTCCACAGCATTCACCAGACCCATCACAGCCTCACCCACACCCTCCACCAGTCCCATAGCAACCTCACCCACTACATCCACCAGACCTATCACAGAGTCACCTATACCCTCGACCAGATTCATCACAAAGTCACCGACACCCTCCACCAAACCCATAAAAGTGTCACCCGCACCCTCCACCAGACACATCGCAGTGTCACCCAGACCCTCCAGCAGACCCGACACAGCCTCACCCACAGCCGCCACCAGACCCATCACAGCGTCACCCACACCCTCCACCAGACCCATCACAGCCTCACCCAAACTCTGCACCAGACCCATCACAATGTCACCCACACCCTCCACCAAACCCATCACAGTGTCACCCACAACCTCCACCAGACCCAACACAGTGTCACCCACACCCTCCACCAGACCATCACAGCCTCCCCCGCACCCTCCACCAGACACATCACAGTGTCACCCTCACCCTCCACCAGACCCAATACAGTGCCACCCACAGCCTCCAACAGACCCATCACAGTGTCACCCACACCCTCCAAAAGACGCATCACAGTCTCACCCACACCCTCCACCAGACCCATCACAGTGTCACCCAGACCCTCCACCAGACACATCAAAGTGTCACCCACACCCTCCATCACACTCATCACAACCTCACTCACAACCTCCACGAGAACTTTGACAGTGTCACCCACACCCTCCACCAGCCCATCACAGCCTCACCCACACCCTCCACCAGACCCATCACAGTGCCACCCACACCCTCCACCAGACTCATCACAGGGACACCCACACCCTCCACCAAACCCATGACAGTGTCACCCACACCATCCAAAAGACCCATCACAGAATCACTCACACCCTCCACCAGACCCATCACAGTGTCAACCATACCCTCCACCAGACTCATCACAGGGACACCCACACCCGCCACCAGACCCATCACAGTGTCACCCCCACCCTCCACCAGACACATCACAGCCTCACCCACACCCTCCTCCAGACCCATCACAGTGTCACCCACACCCTCCACCAGACCCATCACAGTGTCACCGAGTCACTGCACCAGACCTATCACAGCCTCAACCACAACCTCCATCAGACCCATCACAGTGTCGCCCACACCTTCCATCTGACCCATCACAGCCTCACGCACACCCTCCACCAGACCCATCACGGTGTCTCCACAGCATTCACCAGACCCATCACAGCCTCTCCCACACCCTCCACCAGTCCCATAGCAGCCTCACCCACACCATCCACCAGACCTATCACAGAGTCACCTATACCCTCCACCAGATTCATCACAAAGTCACCCACACCATCCACCAAACCCATCACAGTGTCACCCACACCCTCCACCGGACCCGACAGAGCCTCCCCCGCACCCTCCACCAGACACATCGCAGTGTCACACACACCCTCCAGCAGACCTGACACAGCCTCACCCACAGCCGCCACCAGACCCATCACAATGTCACCCTCACCCTCCACCAGACCCGATACAGTGCCACCTACACCATCCAAAATACCCATCACAGCGTCACCCACACCCTCCACCAGACCCATCACAGCCTCACCCAAACTCTGCACCAGACCCATCACAATGTCACCCACACCCTCCATCAAACCCATCACAGTGTCACCCACACCCTCCACCAAACCCATCACAGTGTCACCCACACCCTCCACCAGACCGTCACAGCCTCCCCCGCACCCTCCACCAGACACATCACAGTGTCACCCACAACCTCCACCAGACCCACACAGCCTCACCCACACCCTCCACCAAACCCAACACAGTGTCACCCACACCCTCCACCAGACCATCACAGCCTCCCCCGCACCCTCCACCAGACACATCACAGTGTCACCCTCACCCTCCACCAGACCCAATACAGTGCCACCCACAGCCTCCAACAGACCCATCACAGTGTCACCCACACCCTCCAAAAGACGCATCACAGTCTCACCCACACCCTCCACCAGACCCATCACAGTGTCACCCAGACCCTCCACCAGACACATCAAAGTGTCACCCACACCCTCCATCACACTCATCACAACCTCACCCACAACCTCCACGAGAACTTTGACAGTGTCACCCACACCCTCCACCAGCCCGTCACAGCCTCACCCACACCCTCCACCAGACCCATCACAGTGCCACCCACACCCTCCACCAGACTCATCACAGGGACACCCACACCCTCCACCAAACCCATGACAGTGTCACCCACACCATCCAAAAGACCCATCACAGAATCACTCACACCCTCCACCAGACCCATGGCAGTGTCACCCAGAACCTGCACCAGAACCATCACAGCCTCAACCACACCCTACAGCAGACCCATCACAGTGTCACCCACACCTTCCACCAGACCCCATCACAGTGTCATACACACCCTCCACCACACACATCACAGTGTCACCCAGACCCTGCACCAGACGCATCATAGCCTCACCCAAACCCACCACCAGACCCATCACAATGTCACCCAAACCCTCCACCAAACCCTTCACAGTGTCACCCTCACCCTCCACCAGACCCAATACAGTGTCACCACACCCTCCAACAGACCCATCACAGCGTAACCCACACCCTCCACCAGACCCATCACAATGTCACCCAAACCCTCCACCAGACCCATCGTAGAATCACCCACTCCCTTCACCGGACCCATCACAGCCTCACCCACACTCTCCACCAGACCCATCACAGTGTCAACCACACCCTCCACCAGACTCATCACAGGGACACCCACACCCGCCACCAGACCCATCACAGTGTCACCCCCACCCTCCACCTGACACATCACAGCCTCACCCACACCCTCCACCAGACCCATCACAGTGTCACCCACACCCTCCACCAGACCCATCACAGTGTCACCGAGTCACTGCACCAGACCTATCACAGCCTCAACCACAACCTCCATCAGACCCATCACAGTGTCGCCCACACCTTCCATCTGACCCATCACAGCCTCACGCACACCCTCCACCAGACCCATCACAGTGTCTCCACAGCATTCACCAGACCCATCACAGCCTCACCCACACCCTCCACCAGTCCCATAGCAGCCTCACCCACACCATCCACCAGACCTATCACAGAGTCACCTATACCCTCCACCAGACCCATCACAGTGTCATCCTCACCCTCCACTAGACCCAATACAATGTCACTACCCCCTCCAACAGATCCATCACAGCGTCACCCACACTCTCCACCAGAACCATCACAGTGTCACCCAAACCTTCCACCAGACCCATCACAGAATCACCCACACCCTCCACCAGAGACATCACAGTGTCACCCAGACCCTGCACCAGACCCATCACCGCCTCAACCACAACATCCATCAGACCCATCACAGTGTCACCCACACCCTCCACCAGACCCCATCACAGTGTCACACACACTCTCCACCACACACATCACAGTGTCACCCAGAAACTGCACCAGACCTGTCACAGCCTCACGCACACCCTCCACCAAGACCCTTCACAGTGTCACCCACACCCTCCATCAGCCCAGGCACAGCCTCACCTCCACCCTCTAACAGAGCGATCAAATGGTCACCCACACCCTCCAAAAGACCCATCACAGAATCAACCACACGTCCACCAGACCCATCACAGTGTCAACCAAACCCTCCACCAGACCCATCACAGTGTCACCCACACCCTCCACCAGACCCATCACAGTGTCACCCAGACCCTCCACCAGACCCATGACATTGTCACCCCAATCTCCAGCAGCCCCTTCACAGTGTCTCCCACAGCATCCACCAGACTCATCACAGCCTCACTCACACCCTCCACCAGTCCCATAACAGCCTCACCCACACCATCCAACAGACCCATCACAGCCTCACCCACACCCTCCACCAAACCCATCACAGTGTCACCCACAACCTCCACCAGACCCCATCACAGTGTCACACAAACCCTCCACCACACACATCAGTGTCACCCAAACCCTGCATCAGACCCGACACAGCCTCACGCACACCCTCCACCAGACCCATCACAGTGTCACCCACACCCTCCACCATTCCCATAACAGCCTCACCGACACCCTCCTCCAGACCCATCACAGAGTCACCCAAACCCTCCACCAGACCCATCAGATCCTCACCCACTGCCACCACCAGACCCAACACAATGTCACCCACACCCTCCACCAAACCCATCACAGTGTCATCCACACCCTCCACCAGACACGTCACACCCTCCCCCACACCTTCCAGCAGACACATCACATTGTCACCCACACCCTCCATCACACTCATCACAACCTCACCCATAACCTCCACGAGAACTTTCACAGTGTCACCCACACCCTCCACCAGCCCGTCACAGCCTCACCCACACCCTCCACCAGACCCATCACAGTGTCACCCACACCCTCCACCAGACTCATCACAGGGACACCCAGACCCTCCACCAAACCCATGACAGTGTCACCCACACCATCCAAAAGACCCATCACAGAATCACTCACAGCCTCCACCAGACCCATCGCAGTGTCACCCAGAACCTGCACCAGAACCATCACAGCCTCAACCACTCCCTACAGCAGACCCATCACAGTGTCACCCACACCTTCCACCAGACCCCATCACAGTGTCATACACACCCTCCACCACACACATCACAGTGTCACCCAGACCCTGCACCAGACGCATCATAGCCTCACCCAAACCCACCACCAGACCCATCACAATGTCACCCAAACCCTCCACCAAACCCTTCACAGTGTCACCCTCACCCTCCACCAGACCCAATACAGTGTCACCACACCCTCCAACAGACCCATCACAGCGTCACCCACACCCTCCAACAGACCCATCACAGCGTCACCCACACCCTCCACCAGACCCATCACAGTGTCACCCAAACCCTCCACCAGACCCATTGTAGAATCACCCACACCCTGCACCGGACCCATCACAGCCTCACCCACACTCTCCACCAGACCCATCACAGTGTCAACCACACCCTCCACCAGACTCATCACAGGGACACCCACACCCGCCACCAGACCCATCACAGTGTCACCCCCACCCTCCACCAGACACATCACAGCCTCACCCACACCCTCCACCAGACCCATCACAGTGTCACCCACACCCTCCACCAGACCCATCACAGTGTCACCGAGTCACTGCACCAGACCTATCACAGCCTCAACCACAACCTCCATCAGACCCATCATTGTGTCACTCACACCTTCCATCTGACCCATCACAGCCTCACGCACACCCTCCACCAGACCTATCACGGTGTCTCCACAGCATTCACCAGACCCATCACAGCCTCACCCACACCCTCCACCAGTCCCATAGCAACCTCACCCACTACATCCACCAGACCTATCACAGAGTCACCTATACCCTCGACCAGATTCATCACAGTCACCGACACCCTCCACCAAACCCATAAAAGTGTCACCCGCACCCTCCACCAGACACATCGCAGTGTCACCCAGACCCTCCAGCAGACCCGACACAGCCTCACCCACACCCGCCACCAGACCCATCACAGTGTCACCCTCACCCTCCACCAGACCCAATACAGTGCCACCCACACCCTCCAATAGACCCATCACAGCGTCAGACACACCCTCCACAAGACCCATCACAGCCTCACCCAAAATCTGCACCGGACCCATCACAATGTCACCCACACCCTCCACCAAACCCATCACAGTGTCACCCACACCCTCCACCAAACCCATCACGGTGTCACCCACACCCTCCACCAGAACGTCACAGCCTCCCCGGCACACACCACCAGACACATCACAGTGTCACCCACAACCTCCACCAGACCCAACACAGCCTCACCCACACCCTCCACCAAACCCAACACAGTGTCACCCACACCCTCCACCAGACCGTCACAGCCTCCCCCGCACCCTCCACCAGAGACATCACAGTGTCACCCAAACCCTCCACCAGACCCATCGTAGAATCACCCACACCCTGCACCGGACCCATCACAGCCTCACCCACACTCTTCACCAGACCCATCACAGTGTCAACCATACCCTCCACCAGACTCATCACAGGGACACCCACACCCGCCACCAGACCCATCACAGTGTCACCCCCACCCTCCACCAGACACATCATAGCCTCACCCACACCCTCCACCAGACCCATCACAGTGTCACCCACTCCCTCCAACAGACGCATCACAGTGTCACCCACACCCTCCAAGAGACCCACCACAGTCTCACCCTCACCCTCCACCAGACCCATCACAGTGTCACCCAGACCCTCCACCAGACACATCACAGTGTCACCCACACCCTCCATCACACTCATCACAGCCTCACCCACAACCTCCACGAGAACCTTCACAGTGTCACCCACACCCTCCACCAGCCCCGTCATAGCCTCACCCACACCCTCCACCAGACCCATCACAGTGCCACCCACACCCTCCACCAAACCCATGACAGTGTCACCCACACCATCCAAAAGACCCATCACAGAATCACTCACACCCTCCACCAGACCCATCGCAGTGTCACCCAGAACCTGCACCGGAACCATCACAGCCTCAACCACACCCTCCAGCAGACCCATCACAGTGTCACCCAGACCATGCACCAGACGCATCATAGCCTCACCCAAACACACCACCAGACCCATCACAATGTCACCCAAACCCTCCACCAAACCCTTCACAGTGTCACCCTCACCCTCCACTAGACCCAATACAGTGTCACCACACCCTCCAACAGACCCATCGTAGAATCACCCACACCCTGCACCGGACCCATCACAGCCTCACCCACACTCTCCACCAGACCCATCACATTGTCAACCACACCCTCCACCAGACTCATCACAGGGACACCCACACCCGCCACCAGACCCATCACAGTGTCACCCCCACCCTCCACCAGACAGATCACAGCCTCACCCACACCCTCCACCAGACCCATCAAAGTGTCACCGAGTCCCTGCACCAGACCTATCACAGCCTCAACCACAACCTCCATCAGACCCATCACAGTGTCGCCCACACCTTCCATCTGACCCATCACAGCCTCACGCACACCCTCCACCAGACACATCACAGTGTCTCCACAGCATCCACCAGACCCATCACAGCCTCACCCACACCCTCCACCAGTCCCATAGCAGTCTCACCCACACCATCCACCAGACCTATCACAGAGCCACCCACACCCTCCACCAGTCCCATAGCAGCCTCACCCACACCATCCACCAGACCTATCATAGAGTCACCTATACCATCCACCAGATTCATCATAAATTCACCCACACCCTCCATCAAACCCATCACAGTGTCTCCCAGACCCTCCACCACACCCGTCAAACCCTCCCCAACACCCTCCACCAGACACATCACAGGGTCACCCACAACGTCCACCAGACCCGACACAGCCTCACCCACACCTTCCACCAGACCTGTCACAGCCTCACGCACACCCTCCACCAAGACCCTTCACAGTGTCACCCACACCCTCCATCAGCCCAGGGACCGCCTCACCTCCACCCTCTAATAGAGCGATCAAATGTTCACCCACACCCTCCAAAAGACCCATCACAGAATCAACCACACGTCCACCAGACCCATCACAGTGTCACCCACACCCTCCACCAGACCCATCACAGTGTCACCCAGACCATCCACCAGACCCATGACATTGTCACCCCAAACTCCAGCAGCCCCTTCACAGTGTCTCCCACAGCATCCACCAGACTCATCACAGCCTCACTCACACCCTCCACCAGTCCCATAACAGCCTCACCCACACCATCCAACAGACCCATCACAGCCTCACCCACACCCACCACCAGACCCATCACAATGTCACCCAAACCCTCCACCAAACCCATCATAGTGTCACCCACAACCTCCACCAGACCCCATCACAGTGTCACACAAACCCTCCAAAACACACATCAGTGTCACCCAAACCCTGCATCAGACCCGACACAGCCTCACGCACACCCTCCACCAGACCCATCACAGTGTCACCCACACCCTCCACCATTCCCATAACAGCCTCACCGACACCCTCCTCCAGACCCATCACAGAGTCACCCAAACCCTCCACCAGACCCATCAGATCCTCACCCACTCCCACCACCAGACCCAACACAATGTCACCCACACCCTCCACCAAACCCATCACAGTGTCATCCACACCCTCCACCAGACACGTCACACCCTCCCCCAAACCTTCCAGCAGACACATCACATTGTCACCCCCACCCTCCACCAGACCCGACACAGCCTCACCCACACCCTCCACCAGACTCATCACAGGGACACCCACACCCTCCACCAAACACATGACCGTGTCACCCACACCATCCAAAAGACCCATCACAGAATCAATCACACCCTCCACCAGACCCATCGCAGTGTCACCCAGAACCTGCACCAAAACCATCGCAGCCTCAACCACACCCTCAAGCAGACCCATTACAGTGTCACCCACACCTTCCACCAGACCCCATCACAGTGTCACACACACCCTCCACCACAAACATCACAGTGTCACCCAGACCCTGTACCAGACCCGTCACAGCCTCACGCACACCCTCCACCAGACCCATCACAGTGTCACCCACACCCTCCACAAGACCCATCACAGCCTCACGCACACCCTCCATCAGACCCATGACAGTGTCACCGACACCCTCCACCAGACCCATCACAATGTCACGCACACCCTCCACCAGACCCATCACAGTGTCATGCACACCCTCCACCAGACGCATCATAGCCTCACTCACACCCTCCCGAGATCCATCACAGTGTCACCCCACCCACCTGCAGCCCCTTCACAGTGTCTACCACAGCATCCACCAGACCCATCACAGCCTCACCCACACCCGCCACCAGTCCCATAACAGCCTCGCCCACATCCTCCACCAGACCCATCACAGAGTCACCCATACCCTCCACCAGACCCATCACAGCCTCATCCACACCCACCACCAGACCCATCACAATGTCACCCACACCCTCCACCAAACCCATCACAGTGTCACCCACACCCTCCACCAGACCCGACAAAGCCTCACCCACATCCTCCACCAGACCCATCACAGTGTCACCCAGACCCTCCACCAGACCCATCATAGCCTCACCCACACCCACCACCAGACCCATCACAATGTCACCCACACCCTCCACCAATACCTTCACAGTGTCACCGTCACCCTCCACCAGACCCAATACAGTGTCACCACACACTCCAACAGGCCCGTCACAGCGTCACCCACACCCTCCACCAGACCAATCACAGTGTCACCCAAACCCTCCACCAGACCCTTCGCAGAATCACCCACACCCTCCACCAGACCCATCACAGTGTCACTGAGTCCCTTCACCAGACCCATCACAGCCTCAACCACAACCTCCATCAGACGCATCACAATGTCACCCACACCTTCCATCAGACCCATCACAGTGTCACCCAAACCCTGCACCAGACCCATCAAAGAATCACCCGCACCCTCCACCAGACCCATCACAGCCTCACCCACACACTCCACCAGCTCCATTACAGTGTCACCCGCACCCTCCACCAGAACCATCACAGTCTAACCCACACCCTCCACCAGAGACATGACAGTGTCACCCAGACCCTGCACCAGACACATCACCGCCTCAACCAAAACCTCCACCAGACCCATCAGAGTGTCACCCACACCCTCCAACAGACCCATCACAGTGTCACCCACACCCTCCACCAGACTCATCACATGGACACCCACACCCTCCACCAGACACATCACAGTGTCACCCACACCTCCACCAGATCCGAACAGCCTCATCCACAGCCGCCACCAGACCCATCACAGCCTCACCCACATCCTCCTCCAGACCCATCACAAAGTCACCCATACCCTCCACCAGACCCATCACTGAGTTACCCACACCCTCCACCAGACCCGACACAGCCTCACCCACACCCACCACCAGACCCATCACAATGTCACCCACACCCTCCACCAAACCCATCACAGGGACACCACACCCTCCAACAGACCCATCACAGCATCACCCACTCACTCCACCAGACCCATCACACTGTCACCCAAACCCTCCACCAGTCCCATCGCAGAATCACCCACACCCTGCACCGGACCCATCAGAGCCTCACCCACACACTCCACCAGAACCATCACAGTGTCACCCACACCCTCCACCAGACCCAACACAATGTCACCCAAACACGCCACCAGACCCATCCCAGCCTCACCCACACCCTCCAACAGACCCATCACAGCGTCACCCACACCCTCCACCAGACCCATCACAGTGTCACGCAAACCCTCCACCAGACCCATCGCAGAATCACCCACACCCTGCACCGGACCCATCACAGCCTCACCCACACTCTCCACCAGACCCATCACATTGTCAACCACACCCGCCACCAGACCCATTACACTGTCACCCCCACCCTCCACCAGACACATCACAGCCTCACCCACACCCTCCACCAGACCCATCACAGTGTCACCGAGTCCCTGCGCCAGACCTATCACAGCCTCAACCACAACCTCCATCAGACCCATCACCGTGTCGCCCACACCTTCCATCTGACCCATCACAGCCTCACACACACCCTCCACCAGACCCATCACAGTGTCTCCACAGCATCCAACAGACCCATCACAGCCTCACCCACACCCTCCACCAGTCCCATAGCAGCCTCACCCACACCATCCACCAGACCTATCACAGAGTCACCTGTAACCTCCACCAGATTCATCATAAAGTCACCCACACCCTCCACCAAATCCATCACAGTGTCACCCAGACCCTCCACCACACCCGTCAAACCCTCCCCAACACCCTCCACCAGACACATCACAGTGTCACCCACACCCTCCACCAGACCCGACACAGCCTCACCCATACCCACCACCATGACAATCACAGTGTCATCCTCACCGTCCACCAGACCCAATACAATGTCACCACCCCCTCCAACAGATCCATCACAGCGTCACCCACACTCTCCACCAGACCCATCACAGTGTCACCCAAACCCTCCACCAGACTAATCACAGAATCACCCACACCCTCCACCAAACCCATCACAGTATCATCCACACCCTCCACCAGACACGTCACACCCTCCCGCACACCTTCCAGCAGACACATCACATTGTCACCCCCACCCTCCACCAGACCCGACACATCCTCACCCACACCCTCCACCAGACTCATCACAGGGACACGCACAGCCTCCACCAAACCCATGACAGTCTCACCCACACCCTCCACCAGACCCATCACAGAATCACTCACACCCTCCACCAGACCCATCGCAGTGTCACCCTGAACCTGCACCAAAACCATCGCAGCCTCAACCACACCCTCAAGCAGACCCATCACAGTGTCATCCACACCTTCCACCAGACCCCATCACAGTGTCACACACACCCTCCACCACACACATCACAGTGTCACCCAGACCCTGTACCAGACCCGTCACAGCCTCACACACACCCTCCACCAGACCCATCACAGTGTCACCCACACCCTCCACCAGACCCATCACAGCCTCACGCACACCCTCCACCAGACCCATCACAGTGTCACCCACACCCTCCACCAGACCCATCACAATGTCACGCACACCCTCCACCAGACCCATCACAGTGTCATGCACACCCTCCACCAGATGCATCATAGCCTCACCCACACCCTCCCGAGATCCATCACAGTGTCACCCTACCCACCTGCAGCCCCTTCACAGTGTCTACCACAGCATCCACCAGACCCATCACAGCCTCACCCACTCCCGCCACCAGTCCCATAACAGCCTCGCCCACATCCTCCACCAGACCCATCACAGAGTCACCCATACCCTCCACCAGACCCAGCACAGCCTCATCCACACCCACCACCAGACCCATCACAATGTCACCCACACCCTCCACCAAACCCATCACAGTGTCACCCACACCCTCCACCAGACCCGACAAATTCTCACCCACACCCTCCACCAGACCCATCACAGAGTCACCCAGACCCTCCACCAGACCCATCATAGCCTCACCCACACCCACCACCAGACCCATCACAATGTCACCCACACCCTCCACGAAACCCTTCACAGTGTCACCGTCACCCTCCACCAGACCCAATACAGTGTCACCACACCCACCAACAGACCCTTCACAGCGTCACCCACACCTTCCACCAGACCCATCACAGTGTCACCCAAACCCTCCACCAGACCCATTGCAGAATCACCCACACCCTCCACCAGACCCATCAGAGTGTCACTGAGTCCCTGCACAAGACCCATCACAGCCTCAACCACAACCTCCATCAGACGCATCACAATGTCACCCACACCTTCCATCAGACCCATCACAGTGTCAGACACACCCTCCACCACACATATCGCAGTGTCAACCAGACCCTGCACCAGACCCGTCACAGCCTCATGCACACCCTCCTCCAGACCTATCACAGTGTCACTCAAACCCTCCACCAGACCCATCAAAGAATCAGCCGCACTCTCCACCGGACCCATCACAGCCTCACCCACACTCTCCACCAGACCCATCACAGTGTCACCCACACCCTCCACCAGACTCATCACAGGGTCACCCACACCCTCCACCAGCTCCATTACAGTGTCACCCGCACCCTCCACCAGAACCATCAAAGTCTAACCCACACCCTCCACCAGAGACATGACAGTGTCACCCAGACCCTGCACCAGACACATCACCGCCTCAACCAAAACCTCCACCAGACCCATCACCGTGTCACCCACACCCTCCACCAGACCCCATCACAGTGTCACCCACACCCTCCACCAGACTCATCACAGGGACACCCACACCCTCCACGAAACCCATGACAGTGTCACCCACACCATCCACAATTCCCATCACAGAATCACTCACACCCTCCACCAGACCCATCGCAGTGTCACCCAGAACCTGCTCCCGACCCATCACTTCCTCAACCACACCCTCCAGCAGACCCATCACAGTGTCACCCACAACCTCCACCAGACCCCATCAGAGTGTCACCCACACCCTCCACCACACACATCACAGTGTCACCCACACCCTCCACCAGACCCATCACAGCCTCACTCACACCCTCCACCAGTCCCATAACAGCCTCACCCACACCCTCCAACAGACCCATCACAGTGTCACCCAAACCCTCCACCAGTCCAGTCACACACTCCCCCACACCCTCCACCAGACACATCACAGTGTCACCCACACCCTCCACCAGATCCGAACAGCCTCACCCACATCCTCCACCAGACCCATCACAAAGTCACCCATACCCTCCACCAGACCCATCACTGAGTCACCCACACCCTCCACCAGACCCGACACAGCCTCACCCACACCCACCACCAGACCCATCACAATGTCACCCAAACCCTCCACCAAACCCATCACAGGGACACCACACCCTCCAACAGACCCATCACAGCATCACCCACTCACTCCACCAGACCCATCACAGCCTCACCCACACTCTCCACCAGACCCATCACAGCCTCACCCACACTCTCCACCAGACCCATCACATTGTCAACCACACCCTCCCCCAGACCCATCACAGTGTCACCCCCACCCTCCACCAGACACTTCACAGCCTCACCCACACCCTCCACCAGACCCATCACAGTGTCACCGAGTCCCTGCACCAGACCTATCACAGCCTCAACCACAACCTCCATCAGACCCATCACAGTGTCGCCCACATCTTCCATCTGACCCATCACAGCGTCACACACACCCTCCACCAGACCCATCACAGTGTCTCCACAGCATTCACCAGACCCATCACAGCCTCACCCACACCCTCCACCAGTCCCATAGCAGCCTCACCCACACCATCCACCAGACCTATCACAGAGTCACCTGTACCATCCACCAGATTCATCATAAAGTCACCCACACCCTCCATCAAACCCATCACAGTGTCACCCACACCCTCCACCACACCCGTCAAACCCTCCCCAACACCCTCCACCAGACACATCACAGTGTCACCCACACCCTCCACCAGACCCGACACAGCCTCACCCACACCTTCCACCAGACCCATCACAGTGTCATCCTCACCCTCCAGCAGTCCCAATACAATGTCACCACCCCCTCCAGCAGATCCATCACAGCGTCACCCACACTCTCCACCAGACCCATCACAGTGTCACCCAAACCCTCCACCAGACCCATCACAGAATCACCCACACCCTCCACCAGAGACATCACAGTGTCACCCAGACCCTGCACCAGACCCATCACCGCCTCAACCACAACATCCATCAGACCCATCACAGTGTCACCCACCCCCTCCACCAGACCCCATTACAATGTCACACACACTCTCCACCACACACATCACAGTGTCACCCAGAACCTGCACCAGACCCGTCACAGCCTCACGCACACCCTCCACCAGACCCATCACAGTGTCACCCCCACCCTCCACCAAGACACTTCACAGTGTCATCCACACCCTCCATCAGCCCAGGCACAGCCTCACCTCCACCCTCTAACAGAGCGATCAAATGGTCACCCACACCCTCCAAAAGACAAATCACAGAATCAACCACACGTCCACCAGACCCATCACAGTGTCACCCACACCCTCCACCAGACCCATCACAGTGTCACCCACACCCTCCACCAGACCCATCACAGTGTCACCCAGACCATCCAGCAGACCCATGACATTGTCACCCCAATCTCCAGCAGCCCCTTCACAGTGTCTCCCACAGCATCCACCAGACTCATCACAGCCTCACTCACACCATCCACCAGTCCCATAACAGCCTCAGCCACACCATCCAACAGACCCATCACAGCCTCACCCACACCCACCACCAGACCCATCACAATGTCACCCAAACCCTCCACCAAACCCATCACAGTGTCACCCACACCCTCCACCTGACCCCATCACAGTGTCACACACACTCTCCACCACACACATCACAGTGTCACCCAGACCCTGTACCAGACCCGTCACAGCCTCACGCACACCCTCCACCAGACCCATCACAGTGTCACCCACACCCTCCACAAGACCCATCACACCCTCACGCACACCCTCCACCAGACCCATGACAGTGTCACCGACACCCTCCACCTGACCCATCACAATGTCACGCACACCCTCCACCAGACCCATCACAGTGTCATGCAGACTCTCCACCAGACGCATCATAGCCTCACCCACACCCTCCCGAGATCCATCACAGTGTCAGCCCACCCACCTGCAGCCCCTTCACAGTGTCTACCACAGCATCCACCAGACCCATCACAGACTCACCCACACCCGCCACCAGTCCCGTAACAGCCTCGCCCACATCCTCCACCAGACCCATCACAGAGTCACCCATACCCTCCACCAGACCCATCACAGCCTCATCCACACCCACCACCAGACCCATCACAATGTCACCCACACCCTCCATCAAACCCATCACAGTATCACCCACACCCTCCACCAGACCCGACAAAGCCTCACCCACACCCTCCACCAGACCCATCACAGTGTCACCCAGACCCTCCTCCAGACCCATCATAGTGTCACCCACACCCACCACCAGACCCATCACAATGTCACCCACACCCTCCACCAAACCCTTCACAGTGTCACCGTCACCCTCCACCAGACCCAATACAGTGTCACCACACCCTCCAACAGACCCGTCACAGCGTCACCCACACCTTCCACCAGACCCATCACAGTGTTACCCAAACCCTCCACCAGACCCATTGCAGAATCACCCACACCCTCCACCAGACCCATCAGAGTGTCACTGAGTCCCTGCACCAGACCCATCACAGCCTCAACCACAATCTCCATCAGATGCATCACAATGTCACCCACACCTTCCATCAGACCCATCACAGTGTCAGACACACCCTCCACCACACATATCGCAGTGTCAACCAGACCCTGCACGAGACCCGTCACAGCCTCATGCACACCCTCCTCCAGACCCATCACAGTGTCACCCAAACCCTCCACCAGACCCATCAAAGAATCAGCCGCAATCTCCACCGGACCCATCACAGTGTCAACCACACCCTCCACCAGACTCATCACAGGGACACCCACACCCTCCACCAGCTCCATTACAGTGTCACCCGCACCCTCCACCAGAACCATCACAGTCTAACCCACACCCTCCACCAGAGACATGACAGTGTCACCCAGACCCTGCACCAGACACATCACCGCCTCAACCAAAACCTCCACCAGACCCATCACAGTGTCACCCACACCCTCCACCAGACCCCATCACAGTGTCACCCACACCCTCCACCAGACTCATCACAGGGACACCCACACCCTTCACCAAACCCATGACAGTGTCACCCACACCATCCACAATTCCCATCACAGAATCACTCACACCCTCCACCAAACCCATCACATTGTCATCCACACCCTCCACCAGACACGTCACACCCTCCCCCACACATTCCAGCAGACACATCACATTGTCACCCCCACCCTCCACCAGACCCGACACAGCCTCACCCACACCCTCCTCCAGACTCATCACAGGGACACCCACACCCTCCACCAGACACATGACAGTGTCACCCACACCATCCAAAAGACCCATCAGAGAATCAATCACACCCTCCACCAGACCCATCGCAGTGTCACCCAGAACCTGTACCAAAACCATCGCAGCCTCAACCACACCCTCAAGCAGACCCATCACAGTGTCACCCACACCTTCCACCAGACCCCATCACAGTGTCACACACACCCTCCACCACACACATCACAGAGTCACCCAGACCCTGTACCAGACCCGTCACAGCCTCACGCACACCCTCCACCAGACCCATCACAGTGTCACCGACACTCTCCACCAGACCCATCACAGCCTCACGCACACCCTCCCCCAGACCCATGACAGTGTCACCGACACCCTCCACCGGACCCATCACAATGTCACGCACACCCTCCACCAGACCCATCACAGTGTCATGCACACCCTCCACCAGACGCATCATAGCCTCACCCACAACATCCTGAGATCCATCACAGTGTCACCCCACCCTCCTGCAGCCCCTTCACAGTGTCTACCACAGCATCCACCAGACCCATCACAGACTCACCTACACCCGCCACCGGTCCCATAACAGCCTCGCCCACATCCTCCACCAGACCCATCACAGAGTCACCCAGACCCTCCACCAGACCCATCACAGCCTCATCCACACCCTCCACCAAACCCATCACAGTGTCACCCACACCCTCCACCAGACGCGACAAAGCCTCACCCACACCCTCCTCCAGACCCATCACAGAGTCACCCAGACCCTCCACCAGACCCATCATAGCCTCACCCACACCCACCACCAGACCCATCACAATGTCACCCACACCCTCCACCAAAACCTTCACAGTGTCACTGTCACCCTCCACCAGACCCAATACAGTGTCACCACACCCACCAACAGACCCGTCACCGCGTCACCCACACCTTCCACCAGACCCATCACAGTGTCAACCAAACCCTCCACCAGTCCCATCACAGCCTCACCCACACCCTCCACCAGACCCATCTCAATGTCACCCGAACCCTCCTCCAGACACATCACAGCCTCACCCACATCCTCCACCAGACCCATCACAGTTTCACCCAAACCTATCCACCAGACCCATCGCAGAATCACCCACACCCTCCACCGGATCCATCACAGCCTCACCCACACCCTCCACCAGACCCATCACAGTGTCACTGAGTCCCTGCACCAGACCCATCACAGCCTCAACCACAACCTCCATCAGACGCATCACAATGTCACCCACACCTTCCATCAGACCCATCACAGTGTCAGACACACCCTCCACCACACATGTCGCAGTGTCAACCAGACCCTGCACCAGACCCGTCACAGCCTCACGCACTCCCTCCTCCAGACCCATCAAAGAATCACCTGCACCCTCCAGCGGACTCATCACAGCCTCACCCACACTCTCCACCAGACCCATCACAGTGTCACCCACACCCTCCACCAGACTCATCACAGGGACACCCACACCCTCCACCAGCTCCATTAAAGTGTCACCCGCACCCTCCACCAGAACCATCACAGTCTAACCCACACCCTCCACCAGAGACATGACAGTGTCACCCAGACCCTGCACCAGACACATCACCGCCTCAACCAAAACCTCCACCAGACCCATCACAGTGTCACCCACACCCTCCACCAGACCCCATCACAGTGTCACCCACACCCTCCACCAGACTCATCACAGGGACACACACACCCTCCACCAAACCCATGACAGTGTCACCCACACCATCCACAATTCCCATCACAGAATCACTCACACCCTCCACCAGACCCATCACAGTGTCACCCAGAACCTGCTCCCGACCCATCACTTCCTCAACCACACCCTCCAGCAGAGCCATCACAGTGTCACCCACAACCTCCACCAGACCCCATCAGAGTGTCTCACACACCCTCCACCACACACATCACAGTGTCACCCAGACCCTGCAACAGACCCGCCACAGCCTGACGCACACCCTCCACCAGACCCATTACAGTGTCACCCAGACGCTCAACCAGCCCCGTCATGTCCAAAGCCACACTCTCCACAAGACCCATCCTAGACTCACCAACACCCTCCCGAGAACCATCACAGTGTCACCCACCCTCCAGCAGCCCCTTCACAGTGTCTCCCGCAGCGTCCACCAGACTCATCACAGCCTCACTCACACCCTCCACCAGCCCCATAACAGACTCACCCACACCCTCCACCAGACACATCACAGTGTCACCCACACCCACCACCAGATCCGACAAAGCCTCACCCACATCCTCCACCAGACCCATCACAAAGTCACCCATACCCTCCACCAGACCCATCACTGAGTTACCCACACCCTCCACCAGACCCGACACAGCCTCACCCACACCCTCCACCAAACCCATCACAGGGACACCACACCCTCCAACAGACCCATCACAGCATCACCCACTCACTCCACCAGACCCATCACACTGTCACCCAAACACTCCACCTGTCCCATCGCAGAATCACCCATACCCTCCACCGGACCCATCGCAGCCTCACCCACACTCTCCACCAGACCCATCAGAGTGTCACCCAAACCCTCCACCAGACTCATCACAGGGACACCCACACCCACCACCAGACCCATCTGAGTGTCACCCACACCCTCCACCAGACCCGACACAACCTCACCCAAACCCGCCACCAGACCCATCCCAGCCTCACCCACACCCTCCACCAGACCCATCACAGACTCACCCATACCCTCCACCAGACCCTTCACTGAGTCACCCACCCCCTCCACCCACCCGACACAGCCTCACCCACACCTACCACCAGACCCATCACAATGTCACCCAAACCCTCCACCAGACACATCACACTGTCACCCAAACCCACCACCAGTCCCATTGCAGAATAACCCACAGCCTCCACTGGACCCATCACAGCCTTACCCACACTGTCCACCAGACCCATCACAGAGTCACCCAAGCCCTCCACCAGACCCATCACAGGGACACCCATACACTCCACCAGCCCCATGTCAGTGTCACCCGCACCCTCCACCAGGCCCATCACAGCCTCACCCACACCCTCCACCAGACCCTTCACAGTGTCAGCCAGACCCTGCACCAGACCCCATCACACTGTCACACAAACCCTCCACCACACACATCACAGTGTCACCCACACCCTCCTCCAGACCCGTCACAGCCTCATGCACATCCTCCACCAGACCTATCTCAGTGTCACCCATACCCTCCATCAGTCCCATAACAGCCTCACCCACTCCCACCACCAGACCCATCACTATGTCACCCACACCCTCCACCACACCCATCACAGTGTCACCCACATCCTCCACCAGACACGTCACACCCTCCCCCACACCTTCCACCAGACCCATCACAATGTCACCCACACCCTCCACCAGACCCATCACAGTGTCACCCACACACTCCAACAGACACATGATAGCCTCACCCACACCCTCCACCAAACCCTTCACAGTGTCACCCTCACCCTCCACCAGACCCAATACAGTGTCACCACACCCTCCAACAGACCCATCACAGCCTCACCCACACCCTCCACCAGACCCATCACAGCCTCACCCACACCCTCCTCCAGACCCATCACAGTGTCAGCCAAACCCTCCACCAGACCCATCGCAGAATCACCCACACCCTCCACCAGACCCATCACAGCCTCACCCACACTCTCCACCAGACCCATCACAGTGTCAACCACACCCTCCACCAAACCCTTCACAGTGTCACCCTCACCCTCCACCAGACCCAATACAGTGTCACCCCACCCTCCAACAGACCCATCACAGCCTCACCCACACCCTCCACCAGACCCATCACAATGTCACCCAAACCCTCCACCAGACCCATCACAGTGTCACCCAAATTCTCCTCCAGACCCATCGCAGAATCACCCACACCCTCCACCAGACCCATCACAGTGTCACCCAGACGCTCAACCAGCCCCTTCATGTCCACAGCCACACTCTCCACAAGACCCATCATAGCCTCACCAACACCCTCCCGAGAACCAACACAGTGTCACCCCACCCTCCAGCAGCCCCTTCACAGTGTCTCACACAGCATCCACCAGACTCATCACAGCCTCACTCACACCCTCCACCAGTCATATAACAGCCTCACCCACACCCTCCAACAGACCCATCACAATGTCACCCAAACCCTCCACCAGACCCATCACAGTGCCACCCACACCCTCCACCAGATCCGACACAGCCTCACCCACACCCGTTCCAGACCCATCACAGCCTCACCCACACCCTCCACCAGACCCGACACAACCTCACCCACACCCTCCACCAGACCCATCACAGCGTCACCCACACACTCCACCAGACCCATCACACTGTCACCCAAACCCTCCACCAGTCCCATCGCAGAATCACCCACACCCTCCACCAGACCCATCACAGCCTCACCCAAACCCACCACCAGACCCATCACAGTGTCACCCACACCCTCCACCAGACCCGACACAACCTCACCCAAACCCTCCACCAGACCCATCACAGTGTCACCCACACCCTCCACCAGACCCATCACAGCCTCACCCCCACCCGTTCCAGACCCATCACAGCCTCACCCACACCCTCCAACAGACCCATCACAGCGTCACCCACACACTCCACCAGACCCATCACACTGTCACCCATACCCTCCACCAGTCCCATCGCAGAATCACCCACACCCTCCACCGGACCCATCACAGCCTCACCTAAACCCTCTACCAGACCCATCACAGTGTCACCCACATCCTCCACCATTCCCGACACAACCTCACCCACACCCTCCACCAGACCCATCACAGCCTCACCCACACCCTCCAACAGACCCATCACAGCGTCACCTTAACCCTCCACTAGTCCCATTGCAGAATAACCCACACCCTCCACCGGACCCATCACAGTGTCACCCACACCCTCCACCAGACGTGACAAAGCCTCACCCACACCCTCCACCAAAACCTTCACAGTGTCACCGTCACCCTCCACCAGACCCAATACAGTGTCACCACACCCTCCAACAGACACGTCACTGCGTCACCCACACCATCCACCAGACCCATCACAGTGTCAACCAAACCCTCCACCAGTCCCATCACAGCCTCACCCACACCCTTCCCCAGACCCATCTCAATGTCACCCGAACCCTCCTCCAGACACATCACAGCCTCACCCAAACCCTCCACCAGACCCATCACAGTTTCACCCAAACCTATCCACCAGACCCATCGCAGAATCACCCACACCCTCCACCGGATCCATCACAGCCTCACCCACACCCTCCACCAGACCCATCACAGTGTCACTGAGTCCCTGCACCAGACCCATCACAGCCTCAACCACAACCTCCATCAGACGCATCACAATGTCACCCACAACTTCCATCAGACCCATCACAGTGTCAGACACACCCTCCACCACACATATCGCAGTGTCAACCAGACCCTGCACGAGACCCGTCACAGCCTCATGCACACCCTCCTCCAGACCCATCACAGTGTCACCCAAACCCTCCACCAGACCCATCAAAGAATCAGCCGCAATCTCCACCGGACCCATCACAGTGTCAACCACACCCTCCACCAGACTCATCACAGGGACACCCACACCCTCCACCAGCTCCATTACAGTGTCACCCGCACCCTCCACCAGAACCATCACAGTCTAACCCACACCCTCCACCAGAGACATGACAGTGTCACCCAGACCCTGCACCAGACACATCACCGCCTCAACCAAAACCTCCACCAGACCCATCACAGTGTCACCCACACCCTCCACCAGACCCCATCACAGTGTCACCCACACCCTCCACCAGACTCATCACAGGGACACCCACACCCTTCACCAAACCCATGACAGTGTCACCCACACCATCCACAATTCCCATCACAGAATCACTCACACCCTCCACCAAACCCATCACATTGTCATCCACACCCTCCACCAGACACGTCACACCCTCCCCCACACATTCCAGCAGACACATCACATTGTCACCCCCACCCTCCACCAGACCCGACACAGCCTCACCCACACCCTCCTCCAGACTCATCACAGGGACACCCACACCCTCCACCAGACACATGACAGTGTCACCCACACCATCCAAAAGACCCATCAGAGAATCAATCACACCCTCCACCAGACCCATCGCAGTGTCACCCAGAACCTGTACCAAAACCATCGCAGCCTCAACCACACCCTCAAGCAGACCCATCACAGTGTCACCCACACCTTCCACCAGACCCCATCACAGTGTCACACACACCCTCCACCACACACATCACAGAGTCACCCAGACCCTGTACCAGACCCGTCACAGCCTCACGCACACCCTCCACCAGACCCATCACAGTGTCACCGACACTCTCCACCAGACCCATCACAGCCTCACGCACACCCTCCCCCAGACCCATGACAGTGTCACCGACACCCTCCACCGGACCCATCACAATGTCACGCACACCCTCCACCAGACCCATCACAGTGTCATGCACACCCTCCACCAGACGCATCATAGCCTCACCCACAACATCCTGAGATCCATCACAGTGTCACCCCACCCTCCTGCAGCCCCTTCACAGTGTCTACCACAGCATCCACCAGACCCATCACAGACTCACCTACACCCGCCACCGGTCCCATAACAGCCTCGCCCACATCCTCCACCAGACCCATCACAGAGTCACCCAGACCCTCCACCAGACCCATCACAGCCTCATCCACACCCTCCACCAAACCCATCACAGTGTCACCCACACCCTCCACCAGACGCGACAAAGCCTCACCCACACCCTCCTCCAGACCCATCACAGAGTCACCCAGACCCTCCACCAGACCCATCATAGCCTCACCCACACCCACCACCAGACCCATCACAATGTCACCCACACCCTCCACCAAAACCTTCACAGTGTCACTGTCACCCTCCACCAGACCCAATACAGTGTCACCACACCCACCAACAGACCCGTCACCGCGTCACCCACACCTTCCACCAGACCCATCACAGTGTCAACCAAACCCTCCACCAGTCCCATCACAGCCTCACCCACACCCTCCACCAGACCCATCTCAATGTCACCCGAACCCTCCTCCAGACACATCACAGCCTCACCCACATCCTCCACCAGACCCATCACAGTTTCACCCAAACCTATCCACCAGACCCATCGCAGAATCACCCACACCCTCCACCGGATCCATCACAGCCTCACCCACACCCTCCACCAGACCCATCACAGTGTCACTGAGTCCCTGCACCAGACCCATCACAGCCTCAACCACAACCTCCATCAGACGCATCACAATGTCACCCACACCTTCCATCAGACCCATCACAGTGTCAGACACACCCTCCACCACACATGTCGCAGTGTCAACCAGACCCTGCACCAGACCCGTCACAGCCTCACGCACTCCCTCCTCCAGACCCATCAAAGAATCACCTGCACCCTCCAGCGGACTCATCACAGCCTCACCCACACTCTCCACCAGACCCATCACAGTGTCACCCACACCCTCCACCAGACTCATCACAGGGACACCCACACCCTCCACCAGCTCCATTAAAGTGTCACCCGCACCCTCCACCAGAACCATCACAGTCTAACCCACACCCTCCACCAGAGACATGACAGTGTCACCCAGACCCTGCACCAGACACATCACCGCCTCAACCAAAACCTCCACCAGACCCATCACAGTGTCACCCACACCCTCCACCAGACCCCATCACAGTGTCACCCACACCCTCCACCAGACTCATCACAGGGACACACACACCCTCCACCAAACCCATGACAGTGTCACCCACACCATCCACAATTCCCATCACAGAATCACTCACACCCTCCACCAGACCCATCACAGTGTCACCCAGAACCTGCTCCCGACCCATCACTTCCTCAACCACACCCTCCAGCAGAGCCATCACAGTGTCACCCACAACCTCCACCAGACCCCATCAGAGTGTCTCACACACCCTCCACCACACACATCACAGTGTCACCCAGACCCTGCAACAGACCCGCCACAGCCTGACGCACACCCTCCACCAGACCCATTACAGTGTCACCCAGACGCTCAACCAGCCCCGTCATGTCCAAAGCCACACTCTCCACAAGACCCATCCTAGACTCACCAACACCCTCCCGAGAACCATCACAGTGTCACCCACCCTCCAGCAGCCCCTTCACAGTGTCTCCCGCAGCGTCCACCAGACTCATCACAGCCTCACTCACACCCTCCACCAGCCCCATAACAGACTCACCCACACCCTCCACCAGACACATCACAGTGTCACCCACACCCACCACCAGATCCGACAAAGCCTCACCCACATCCTCCACCAGACCCATCACAAAGTCACCCATACCCTCCACCAGACCCATCACTGAGTTACCCACACCCTCCACCAGACCCGACACAGCCTCACCCACACCCTCCACCAAACCCATCACAGGGACACCACACCCTCCAACAGACCCATCACAGCATCACCCACTCACTCCACCAGACCCATCACACTGTCACCCAAACACTCCACCTGTCCCATCGCAGAATCACCCATACCCTCCACCGGACCCATCGCAGCCTCACCCACACTCTCCACCAGACCCATCAGAGTGTCACCCAAACCCTCCACCAGACTCATCACAGGGACACCCACACCCACCACCAGACCCATCTGAGTGTCACCCACACCCTCCACCAGACCCGACACAACCTCACCCAAACCCGCCACCAGACCCATCCCAGCCTCACCCACACCCTCCACCAGACCCATCACAGACTCACCCATACCCTCCACCAGACCCTTCACTGAGTCACCCACCCCCTCCACCCACCCGACACAGCCTCACCCACACCTACCACCAGACCCATCACAATGTCACCCAAACCCTCCACCAGACACATCACACTGTCACCCAAACCCACCACCAGTCCCATTGCAGAATAACCCACAGCCTCCACTGGACCCATCACAGCCTTACCCACACTGTCCACCAGACCCATCACAGAGTCACCCAAGCCCTCCACCAGACCCATCACAGGGACACCCATACACTCCACCAGCCCCATGTCAGTGTCACCCGCACCCTCCACCAGGCCCATCACAGCCTCACCCACACCCTCCACCAGACCCTTCACAGTGTCAGCCAGACCCTGCACCAGACCCCATCACACTGTCACACAAACCCTCCACCACACACATCACAGTGTCACCCACACCCTCCTCCAGACCCGTCACAGCCTCATGCACATCCTCCACCAGACCTATCTCAGTGTCACCCATACCCTCCATCAGTCCCATAACAGCCTCACCCACTCCCACCACCAGACCCATCACTATGTCACCCACACCCTCCACCACACCCATCACAGTGTCACCCACATCCTCCACCAGACACGTCACACCCTCCCCCACACCTTCCACCAGACCCATCACAATGTCACCCACACCCTCCACCAGACCCATCACAGTGTCACCCACACACTCCAACAGACACATGATAGCCTCACCCACACCCTCCACCAAACCCTTCACAGTGTCACCCTCACCCTCCACCAGACCCAATACAGTGTCACCACACCCTCCAACAGACCCATCACAGCCTCACCCACACCCTCCACCAGACCCATCACAGCCTCACCCACACCCTCCTCCAGACCCATCACAGTGTCAGCCAAACCCTCCACCAGACCCATCGCAGAATCACCCACACCCTCCACCAGACCCATCACAGCCTCACCCACACTCTCCACCAGACCCATCACAGTGTCAACCACACCCTCCACCAAACCCTTCACAGTGTCACCCTCACCCTCCACCAGACCCAATACAGTGTCACCCCACCCTCCAACAGACCCATCACAGCCTCACCCACACCCTCCACCAGACCCATCACAATGTCACCCAAACCCTCCACCAGACCCATCACAGTGTCACCCAAATTCTCCTCCAGACCCATCGCAGAATCACCCACACCCTCCACCAGACCCATCACAGTGTCACCCAGACGCTCAACCAGCCCCTTCATGTCCACAGCCACACTCTCCACAAGACCCATCATAGCCTCACCAACACCCTCCCGAGAACCAACACAGTGTCACCCCACCCTCCAGCAGCCCCTTCACAGTGTCTCACACAGCATCCACCAGACTCATCACAGCCTCACTCACACCCTCCACCAGTCATATAACAGCCTCACCCACACCCTCCAACAGACCCATCACAATGTCACCCAAACCCTCCACCAGACCCATCACAGTGCCACCCACACCCTCCACCAGATCCGACACAGCCTCACCCACACCCGTTCCAGACCCATCACAGCCTCACCCACACCCTCCACCAGACCCGACACAACCTCACCCACACCCTCCACCAGACCCATCACAGCGTCACCCACACACTCCACCAGACCCATCACACTGTCACCCAAACCCTCCACCAGTCCCATCGCAGAATCACCCACACCCTCCACCAGACCCATCACAGCCTCACCCAAACCCACCACCAGACCCATCACAGTGTCACCCACACCCTCCACCAGACCCGACACAACCTCACCCAAACCCTCCACCAGACCCATCACAGTGTCACCCACACCCTCCACCAGACCCATCACAGCCTCACCCCCACCCGTTCCAGACCCATCACAGCCTCACCCACACCCTCCAACAGACCCATCACAGCGTCACCCACACACTCCACCAGACCCATCACACTGTCACCCATACCCTCCACCAGTCCCATCGCAGAATCACCCACACCCTCCACCGGACCCATCACAGCCTCACCTAAACCCTCTACCAGACCCATCACAGTGTCACCCACATCCTCCACCATTCCCGACACAACCTCACCCACACCCTCCACCAGACCCATCACAGCCTCACCCACACCCTCCAACAGACCCATCACAGCGTCACCTTAACCCTCCACTAGTCCCATTGCAGAATAACCCACACCCTCCACCGGACCCATCACAGTGTCACCCACACCCTCCACCAGACGTGACAAAGCCTCACCCACACCCTCCACCAAAACCTTCACAGTGTCACCGTCACCCTCCACCAGACCCAATACAGTGTCACCACACCCTCCAACAGACACGTCACTGCGTCACCCACACCATCCACCAGACCCATCACAGTGTCAACCAAACCCTCCACCAGTCCCATCACAGCCTCACCCACACCCTTCCCCAGACCCATCTCAATGTCACCCGAACCCTCCTCCAGACACATCACAGCCTCACCCAAACCCTCCACCAGACCCATCACAGTTTCACCCAAACCTATCCACCAGACCCATCGCAGAATCACCCACACCCTCCACCGGATCCATCACAGCCTCACCCACACCCTCCACCAGACCCATCACAGTGTCACTGAGTCCCTGCACCAGACCCATCACAGCCTCAACCACAACCTCCATCAGACGCATCACAATGTCACCCACAACTTCCATCAGACCCATCACAGTGTCAGACACACCCTCCACCACACATATCGCAGTGTCAACCAGACCCTGCACCTGACCCGTCACAGCCTCACGCACTCCCTCCTCCAGACCCATCAAAGAATCACCCGCACCCTCCAGCGGACTCATCACAGCCTCACCCACACTCTCCACCAGACCCATCACAGTGTCACCCACACCCTCCACCAGACTCATCACAGGGACACCCACACCCTCCACCAGCTCCATTAAAGTGTCACCCGCACCCTCCACCAGAACCATCACAGTCTAACCCACACCCTCCACCAGAGACATGACAGTGTCACCCAGACCCTGCACCAAACACATCACCGCCTCAACCAAAACCTCCACCAGACCCATCACAGTGTCACCCACACCCTCCACCAGACCCATCACAGTGTCACCCACACCCTCCACCAGACCCCATCACAGTGTCACCCACACCCTCCACCAGACTCATCACAGGGACACACACACCCTCCACCAAACCCATGACAGTGTCACCCACACCATCCACAATTCCCATCACAGAATCACTCACACCCTCCACCAGACCCATCACAGTGTCACCCAGAACCTGCTCCCGACCCATCACTTCCTCAACCACACCCTCCAGCAGAGCCATCACAGTGTCACCCACAACCTCCACCAGACCCCATCAGAGTGTCTCACACACCCTCCACCACACAGATCACAGTGTCACCCAGACCCTGCAACAGACCCGTCACAGCCTGACGCACACCCTCCACCAGACCCATCACAGTGTCACCCAGACGCTGAACCAGCCCCGTCGCGTCCAAAGCCACACTCTCCACAAGACCCATCCTAGCCTCACCAACACCCTCCCGAGAACCATCACAGTGTCATCCCACCCTCCAGCAGCCCCTTCACAGTGTCTCCCACAGCGTCCACCAGACTCATCACAGCCTCACTCACACCCTCCACCAGCCCCATAAAAGCCTCACCCACACCCTCCACCAGACACATTACAGTGTCACCCACACCCACCACCAGATCTGACAAAGCCTCACCCACATCCTCCACCAGACCCATCACAAAGTCACCCATACCCTCCACCAGACCCATCACTGAGTTACCCACACCCTCCACCAGACCCGACACAGCCTCACCCACACCCACCACCAGACCCATCACAATTTCACCCAAACCCTCCACCACACCCATCACAGTGTCACCCACATCCTCCACCAGACACGTCAGACCCACCCCCACACCCTCCACCACACACATCACAGTGTCACCCAGACACTGCACCAGACCCGTCACAGCCTCACGCACACCCTCCACCTGACCCATCACAGTGTCACCCACACCCTCCACGAGACACGTCACACCCTCCCCCACACCTTCCACCAGACCCATCACAATGTCACCCACACCCTCCACCAAACCCTTCACAGTGTCACCCTCACCCTCCACCAGATCCAATACAGTGTCACCACACCCTCCAACAGACCCATCACAGCCTCACCCACACCCTCCACCAGACCCATCACAATGTCACCCAAACCCTCCACCAGACCCATCACAGCCTCACCCAAACCCTCCACCAGACCCACCACAGCATCACCCACACCCTCCTCCAGACCCATCACAGTGTCACCCAAACCCTCCACCAGACCCATCGCAGAATCACCCACACCGTCCACCAGACCCATCACAGCCTCACCCACACTCTCCACCAGACCCATCACAGTGTCAACCACACCCTCCACCAGACTCATCACAGGGACACCCACACCCGCCACCAGACCCATCACAGTGTCACCCCCACCCTCCACCAGACACATCACAGCCTCACCCACACATTCCACCAGACCCATCACAGTGTCACCAAGTCCCTGCACCAGACCCATCACAGCCTCAACCACAACCTCCATCAGACCCATCACAGTGTCACCCACACCTTCCATCTGACCCATCAGAGTGTCACACACACCCTCCACCACACACATCACAGTGTCATCCAGACCCTGCACCAGACCCATCACAGCCTCACGCACACCCTCCACCAGACCCATCACAGTGTCACCCAGACGCTCAACCAGCCCCGTCATGTCCAAAGCCACACTCTCCACAAGACCCATCATAGCCTCACCAACACCCTCCCGAGAACCAACACAGTGTCACCCCACCCTGCAGCAGCCCCTTCACAGTGTCTCCCACAGCATCCACCAGACTCATCACAGCCTCACTCACACCCTCCACCAGTCATATAACAGCCTCACCCACACCCTCCAACAGACCCATCACAATGTCACCCAAACCCACCACCAGACCCATCACAGTGCCACCCACACCCTCCACCAGATCCGACACAGCCTCACCCACACCCGTTCCAGACCCATCACAGCCTCACCCACACCCTCCACCAGACCCGACACAACCTCACCCACACCCTCCACCAGACCCATCACAGCGTCACCCACACACTCCACCAGACCCGTCACACTGTCACCCAAACCCTCCACCAGTCCCATCGCAGAATCACCCACACCCACCACCAGACCCATCTGAGTGTCACCCACACCCTCCACCAGACCCGACACAACCTCACCCAAACCCGCCACCAGACCCATCCCAGCCTCACCCACACCCTCCACCAGACCCATCACAGAGTCACCCATACCCTCCACCAGACCCTTCACTGAGTCACCCACACCCTCCACCAGACCCGACACAGCCTCACCCACACCTACCACCAGACCCATCACAATGTCACCCAAACCCTCCACCAGACACATCACACTGTCACCCAAACCCTCCACCAGTCCCATTGCAGAATATCCCACACCCTCCACCGGACCCATCACAGCCTTACCCACACTGTCCACCAGACCCATCACAGAGTCACCCAAACCCTCCACCAGACCCATCACAGGGACACCCATACACTCCACCAGCCCCATGTCAGTGTCACCCGCACCCTCCACCAGACCCATCACAGCCTCACCCACACCCTCCACCAGACCCTTCACAGTGTCACCCAGACCCTGCACCAGACCCCATCACACTGTCACACAAACCCTCCACCACACACATCACAGTGTCACCCACACCCTCCTCCAGAACCGTCACAGCCTCACGCACATCCTCCACCAGACCTACCACAGTGTCACCCATACCCTCCACCAGTCCCATAACAGCCTCACCCACTCCCACCACCAGACCATCACTATGTCACCCACACCCTCCACCACACCCATCACAGTGTCACCCACATCCTCCACCAGACACGTCAGACCCACCCCCACACCCTCCACCACACACATCACAGTGTCACCCAGACCCTGCACCAGACCCGTCACAGCCTCACGCACACCCTCCACCTGACCCATCACAGTGTCACCCACACCCTGCACGAGACACGTCACACCCTACCCCACACCTTCCACCAGACCCATCACAATGTCACCCACACCCTCCACCAGACCCATCACAGTGTCACCCACACACTCCAACAGACACATGATAGCCTCACCCACACCCTCCACCAAACCCTTCACAGTGTCACCCTCACCCTCCACCAGACCCAATACAGTGTCACCACCCCCTCCAACAGACCCATCACAGCCTCACCCACACCCTCCTCCAGACCCATCACAGTGTCACCCACACCCTCCACCAGACACATCACAGCCTCACCCACACTCTCCACCAGACCCATCACAGTGTCAACCACACCCTCCACCAGACTCATCACAGGGACACCCACACCCGCCACCAGACCCATCACAGTGTCACCCCCACCCTCCACCAGACCCATCACAGCCTCACCCACACCTTCCACCAGACCCATCACAGTGTCACCAAGTCCCTGCACCAGACCCATCACAGCCTCAACCACAACCTCCATCAGACCCATCACAGTTTCACCCACACATTCATCTGACCCATCAGAGTGTCACACACACCCTCCACCACACACATCACAGTGTCACCCAGACCCTGCACCAGACCCGTCACAGCCTCACGCACACCCTCCACCAGACCCATCACAGTGTCACCCCCACCCTCCACCAAGACCCTTCACAGTGTCACCCACTCCCTCCACCAGCCCAGGCACAGCCTCACCTCCACCCTCCAACAGAGTGATCAAATGGTCACCCACAACCTCCAAAAGACTCCACCAGACCCATCACAGTGTCAACCAAACCCTCCAACAGACACATCACAGCCTCACCCAAACCCTCCACCAGACCCATCACAGTGTCACTCATACCCTCCACCAGAACCTTCACAGTGTCACCCACAACCTCCACCAGACCCCATCAGAGTGTCTTACACACCCTCCACCACACACATCACACTGTCACCCAGAACCTGCACCAGACCCGTCACAGCCTCACGCACACCCTCCACTAGACCCATCACAGTGTCACCCAGACGCTCAACCAGCCCCGTCGCGTCCACAGCCACACTCTCCACCAGACTCATCATAGCCTCACCAACACCCTCCCGAGAACCAACACAGTGTCACCCCACCCTCCAACAGCACCTTCACAGTGATTCCCACAGCATCCACCAGACTCATCACAGCCTCACTCACACCCTCCAGCAGTCCCATAACAGCCTCACCCCCACCCTCCAACAGACCCATCACAGCCTCACCCACACCTACCACCAGACCCAACACAATGTCACCCAACCCTCCACCAGACTCATCACAGTGTCACCCACACACTCCACCAGACATGTAACACCCTCCCCCACACCCTCCACCAGACCCATCACTGTGTCACCCACACCTTCCACCAGACCCGACACAGCCTCACCCACACCCGCCACCAGACCCATCACAGCCTCACCCACACCCTCCACCAGACTCATCACAGGGACACACACACCCTCCACCAGACACACCACAGAGTCACCCATACCCTCCACGAGACCCATCACTGAATCACCCACACCCTCCACCAGACCCGACACAGCCTCACTCACGTCCACCACCAGACCCATCACAATGTCACCCAAACCCTCCACCAAACCCAACACAGTGTCACCACACCCTCCAACAGACCCATCACAGTGTCACACAAACCCTCCACCAGACCCTTCACAGCCTCACGCACACCCTCCACCAGTCCCATCGCAGAATCACCCACACCCTCCACCGGTCCCATCACAGCCTCACCCACACCCTCCACCAGACCCATCACAGAGTCAACCATAACCTCCACCAGACCCATCACAGTCACCCAAACCCTCCACCAGACCCATCACAGCCTCACCCACACCCACCACCGGACCCATCACAATGTCACCCACACCCACCACCGGACCCAATACAATGTCACCACACCCTCCAACAGACCCATCACAGCGTCACCCACCACTCCACCAGACCCATCACAGTGTCACCCACACACTCCTCCAGACCCAACACAGTGTCACCCAAACCCTCCACCAGACCCATCACAGCGTCACCCACACACTCCACCAGACCCATCACAGTGTCACTCATACCCTCCTCCAGACCCATCACAGTGTCACCCAGACCCTCCACCAGACCCATCACAGAATCAAACACACCCTCCATCAGACGCATCACAGTGTCACCCACACCCTCCGCCAGTCCCCATCACAGTGTCACACACAGCCTCCACCAGACCCGTCACAGCCTCACCCACACCCTCCACCAGACCCATCACAGCCTCAACCACACCCTCCAGCAGAACCATCACAGTGTCACCCACACCCTCCACAGACCCCATCACAGTGTCACACACACCCTCCACCACACACATCAGTGTCACCAGAACCCGTCACAGCCTCACCCACACCCTCCACCAGTCCCATCACAGTGTCATCAACACCCTCCACCAGACTCATCATAGGGACACCCACACCCTCCAACAGACCCATCACCGTGTCACCCACACCATTCAAGAGAACCATCACAGAATCACCCACACCCTCCACCAGACAAATCACAGTGTCACCCAGACCCTCCACCAGATCCATGACAGACTCAACCACACCCTCCATCAGACCCATCACAGTGACACCCACACCGTCCACCAGACCCATCACAGTGTCACCCACACCCTCCACCAGACTCATCACAGGGACACCCATACCTTCCACCAAACCAATGACAGTGTCACCCACACCATCCAAAATTCCCATCACAGAATCACTCACACCCTCCAGCAGACCCATCGCAGTGTCACCCAGAACCTGCTCCAGACCCATCACTGCCTCAACCACACCCTCCATCAGACCGATCACAGTGTCTCCCACAACCTCCACCAGACCCCATCAGAGTGTCTCACACACCCTCCACCACACACATCACAGTGTCACCCACACCCTCCACCGGACCCATCACAGCCTCACCCACACTCTCCACCAGACACATCAGAGTGTCACCCACAGCCTCCACCAGACCATTCACAGTGTCAACCACACCCTCCACCAGACTCATCACAGGGACACCCACACCCGCCACCAGACCCATCACAGTGTCACCCCCACCCTCCACCAGACACATCACAGCCTCACCCACACCTTCCACCAGACCCATCACAGTGTCACCAAGTCCCTGCACCAGACCTATCACAGCCTCAACCACAACCTCCATCAGACCCATCACAGTGTCACCCAAACCTTCCACCTGACCCAGCAGAGTGTCACACACACCCTCCACCACACACATCACAGTGTCACCCAGACCCTGCACCAGACCCGTCACAGCCTCACGCACACCCTCCACCAGACCCATCACAGTGTCACCCAGACACTCAACCAGCCCCGTCATGTCCAAAACCACACTCTCCACAAGACCCATCATAGCCTCACCAACACCCTCCCGAGAACCAACACAGTGTCACCCCACCCTGCAGCAGCCCCTTCACAGTGTCACCCACAGCATCCACCAGACTCATCACAGCCTCACTCACACCCTCCACCAGTCATATAACAGCCTCACCCACACCCTCCAACAGACCCATCACAATGTCACCCAAACCCTCCACCAGACCCATCACAGTGCCACCCACACCCTCCACCAGATCCGACACAGCCTCACCCACACCCGTTCCAGACCCATCACAGCCTCACCCACACCCTCCACCAGACCCGACACAACCTCACCCACACCCTCCACCAGACCCATCACAACGTCACCCACATACTCCACCAGACCCATCACACTGTCACCCAAACCCTCCACCAGTCCCATCGCAGAATCACCCACACCCTCCACCGGTCCCATCACAGCCTCACCCAAACCCACCACCAGACCCATCACAGTGTCACCCACACCCTCCACCAGACCCGACACAACCTCACCCAAACCCTCCACCAGACCCATCACAGTGTCACCCACACCCTCCACCAGACCCGACACAACCTCACCCACACCCTCCACCAGACCCATCACAGCCTCACCCACACCCGTTCCAGACCCATCACAGCCTCACCCACACCCTCCAACAGACCCATCACAGCGTCACCCACACACTCCACCAGACCCATCACACTGTCACCCAAACCCTCCACCAGTCCCATCGCAGAATCACCCACACCCTCCACCGGACCCTCACAGCCTCACCCAAACCCTCCACCAGACCCATCACAGTGTCACCCACATCCTCCACCAGACCCGACACAACCTCACCCACACCCTCCACCAGACCCATCACAGCCTCACCCACACCCTCCAACAGACCCATCACAGCGTCACCTTAACCCTCCACTAGTCCCATTGCAGAATAACCCACACCCTCCACCGGACCCATCACAGCCTTACCCACACTCTCCACCAGACCCATCACAGAGTCACCCAAACCCTCCACCAGACCCATAACAGGGACACCCATACACTCCACCAGCACCATCTCAGTGTCACCGGCACCCTCCACCAGACGCATCACAGCCTCACCCACACCCTCCACCAGACCCATCACAGTGTCACCCAGACCCTGCACCAGAGCCCATCACAGTGTCACACAAACACTCTACCACACACATCACAGTGTCACCCAAACCCTGCACCAGACCCGTCACAGCCTCACGCACACCCTCCACCAGACCCATCACAGTGTCACCCACACCCTCCACCAGTCCCATAACAGCCTCACCGACACCCTCCACCAGACCCATCACAGAGTCACCCAAACCCTCCACCAGACCCATCAGATCCTCACCCACTCCCACCACCAGACCCATCACAATGTCACCCACACCCACCACCAAACCCATCACAGTGTCACCCACACCCTCCACCAGACACGTCACACCCACCCCCACACCCTCCTGCAGACACATCACATTGTCACCCCCACCGTCCACCAGACCCGACACAGCCTCATCCACACCCTCCACCAGACTCATCACAGGGACACCCACACCCTCCACCAAACCAAATGACAGTGTCACCCACACCATTCAAAAGACCCATCACAGAATCACTCACACCCTCCACCAGACCCATCGCAGTTTCACCCAGAACCTGCACCAAAACCATCACAGCTAAAACCACACCCTCTAGCAGACCCATCACAGTGTCACCCACACCTTCCACCAGACCCCATCACAGTGTCACACACACCCTCCACCACACACATCACAGTGTCACCTAGACCCTGCACCAGTCTCGTCACGGCCTCACGCACATCCTCCACCAGACCCATCACAGTGTCACTCACACCCTCCACCAGACACGTCACACCCTCACCCACAACTTCCACCAGACACATCACATTGTCACCCAAACCCTCCACCAGACCCGACACAGCCTCACCCATACCCTCCACCAGACCCATCGCAGAGTCACCCAGACCCTCCAACATACCCTTCACAGTGTCACCCTCACCCTCCAACAGACCCATCACAATGTCACCCACACCCTCCACCAGACCCATCACAGTGTCACCCAGACCCTCCACCAGACACATCATAGCCTCACCCACACCCACCACCAGACCCATCACAATGTCACCCACACCCTCCACCAAACCCTTCACAGTGTCATCCACACCCTCCACCAGACCCAATACAGTGTCACCACACCCTCCAACGGACCCATCACAGCGTCACCCACACCCTCCACCAGACCCATCACAGTGTCACCCAAACCCTCCACCAGTCCCATCACAGCCTCACCCACACCCTCCACCAGACCCATCAGATTATCACCCATACCCTCCACCAGACCCATCACAGTGTCACCCACACCCTCCACCAGACATATCATAGCCTCACCCACACCCACCACCAGACAAATCACAGTGTCACCCAAACCCTCCACCAGTCCCATCACAACCTCACCCACACCCTCCACCAGACCCATCACAATGTCACCCAAACCCTCCACCAGACACATCACAGCCTCAACCACACCCTCCACCAGACCCATCACAGTGTCACCCAAACCGTCCACCAGACCCATCGCAGAATCACCCACACATTCCACCGGATCCATCACAGCCTCACCCACACTCTCCACCAGACCCATCACAGTGTCAACCCCACGCTCAACCAGACTCATCACAGGGACACCCACACCCGCCACCAGACCCATCACAGTGTCACCCCCACCCTCCACCAGACACATCACAGCCTCACCCACACCCTCCACCGGACCCATCACAGCCTCACCCACACTCTCCACCAGACCCATCAGAGTGTCACCCACACCCTCCACCAGACTCATCACAGGGACACACACACCCTCCACCAGACCCATCACAGAGTCACCCATACCCTCCACCAGACCCATCACTGAGTCACCCACACCCTCCACCAGACCCATCACAGTGTCACCCACACACTCCACCAGACCCATCACAGAGTCACCCATACCCTCCACCAGACCCATCACTGAGTCACCCACACCCTCCACCAGACCCATCACAGCCTCACACACACCCTCCCCCAGACCATTACAGTTTCACCCAGACCATGCACCAGACCCGTCACAGCCTCAACAAGAACCTCCATCAGACCCCATCACAGTGTCACACAAACCCTCCACCAGACCCTTCACAGCCTCACGCACACCCTCCACCGGACACATCACAGTGTCACCCACACCCTCCACCAGTCCCATCAAAGCCTCACCCACACCCTCCACCAGACCCATCACAGAGTCAACCATACCCTCCACCAGACCCATCACAGTCACCCAAACCCTCCACCAGACCCATCACAGCCTCACCCACACCCACCACCGGACCCATCACAGTGTCACCCACACCCACTACCGGACCCAATACAATGTCACCACACCCTCCAACAGACCCATCACAGCGTCACCCACACACTCCACCAGACCCATCACAGTGTCACCCACACACTCCACCAGACCCATCACAGTGTCACCCATACCCTCCTCCAGACCCATCACAGTGTCACCCAAACCCTCTTCCAGACCCATCACAGCGTCACCCACACACTCCACCAGACCCATCACAGTGTCACTCATACCCTCCTCCAGACCCATCACAGTGTCACCCAGACCCTCCACCAGACCCATCACAGAATCAAACACACCCTCCATCAGACGCATCACAGTGTCACCCACACCCTCCGCCAGTCCCCATCACAGTGTCACACACAGCCTCCACCAGACCCGTCACAGCCTCACCCACACACTCCACCAGACCCATCATAGCCTCACCCACACCCTCCACCAGACCCATCGCAGTGTCTCCCACAACCTGCACCAGACCCATCACACCCTCAACCACACCCTCCAGCAGACCCATCACAGTGTCACCCACACCCTCCACAGACCCCATCACAGTGTCACACACACCCTCCAACACACACATCAGTGTCACCAGAACCAATCACAGCCTCACCCAAACCCTCCACCCGTCCCATCACAGTGTCATCAACACCCTCCACCAGACTCATCATAGGGACACCCACACCCTCCCACAGACCCATAAGCGTGTCACCCACACCATTCAAGAGGACCATCACAGAATCACCCACACCCTCCACCAAACAAATCACAGTGTCACCCAGACCCTCCACCAGATCCATCACAGACTCAACCACACCCTCCATCAGTGCCATCACAGTGACACCCACACCGTCCACCAGACCCATCACAGTGACACCCACACCCTCCACCAGACTCATCACAGGGACACCCATACCTTCCACCAAACCAATGACAGTGTCACCCACACCATCCAAAATTCCCATCACAGAATCACTCACACCCTCCAGCAGACCCATCGCAGTGTCACCCAGAACCTGCTCCAGACCCATCACTGCCTCAACCACACCCTCCAGCAGACCGATCACAGTGTCTCCCACAACCTCCACCAGACCCCATCAGAGTGTCTCACACACCCTCCACCACACACATCACAGTGTCACCCACACCCTCCAACGGACCCATCACAGCCTCACCCACACTCTCCACCAGACCCATCAGAGTGTCACCTACAGCCTCCACCAGACTCATCACAGGGACACCCACACCCTCCACCAGCCCCATCACAGAGTCACCCATACCCTCCACCAGACCCATCACTGAGTCACCCACACCCTCCACCAGACCCATCACAGCCTCACACACACCCTCCCCCAGACCCATTTCAGTTTCACCCAGACCATGCACCAGACCCATCACAGCCTCAACAACAACCTCCATCAGACCCATCACAGTGTCACCCACACCCTCCCCCAGACCCAACACAGTGTCACACAAACCCTCCACCAGACCCTTCACAGCCTCACGCACACCCTCCACCAGACACATCACAGTGTCACCCACACCCTCCACCAGTCCCATCACAGCCTCATCCACACCCTCCACCAGACCCATCACAGAGTCAACCATACCCTCCACCAGACCCATCACAGTCACCCAAAACCTCCACCAGACCCAATACAATGTCACCACACCCTCCAACAGACCCATCACAGCGTCACCCAAACCCTCCACCAGACCCATCACAGCGTCACCCACACACTCCACCAGACCCATCACAGTGTCACTCATACCCTCCTCCAGACCCATCACAGTGTCACCCAGACCCTCCACCAGACCCATCACAGACTCAAACACACCCTCCATCAGACGCATCACAGTGTCACCCACACCCTCCGCCAGTCCCCATCACAGTGTCACACACAGCCTCCACCAGTCCCGTCACAGCCTCACCCACACCTTCCACCAGACCCATCACAGAGTCAGCGATACCCTCCACCAGACCCATCACAGAGTCACCCAAACCCTCCACCAAACCCATCACATTGTCACCCACACCCTCCACCAGACACGTCACACCCTCCCCCACACCCTCCAGCAGACACATCACATTGTCACCCACACCCTCCACCAGACCTGACACAGCCTCACCCACACCCTCCACCAGACCCATCACAGTGTCATCAACACCCTCCACCAGACTCATCTCAGGGACACCAACAGCCTCCAACAGACCCACCACAGAATCAACCACACACTCCACCAGACCGATCACTGCATCACGCACACCCTCCAACAGACCCATCACAGTGTCACCCACACCCTCCACCAGACCCATCACAGTGTCATCAACACACTTCACCAGACTCATCACAGGGACACCCACACCCTCCAACAGACCCATCACCGTTTCACCCACACCCTTCAAAAGAACCATCACAGAATCACCCACACCCTCCACCAGACAAATCACATTGTCGCCAAGACCCTCCACCAGATCCATCACAGACTCAACCACACCCTCCATCAGACCCATCACAGTGTCATACACACCCTCCACCACACACATCACAGTGTCACCCAGACCCTGCACCAGACGCATCATAGCCTCACCCAAACCCACCACCAGACCCATCACAATGTCACCCAAACCCTCCACCAAACCCTTCACAGTGTCACCCTCACCCTTCACCAGACCCAATACAGTGTCACCACACCCTCCAACAGACCCATCACAGCGTCACCCACACCCTCCAACAGACCCATCACAGCGTCACCCACACCCTCCACCAGACCCATCACAGTGTCACCCAAACCCTCCACCAGACCCATTGTAGAATCACCCACACCCTGCACCGGACCCATCACAGCCTCACCCACACTCTCCACCAGACCCATCACAGTGTCAACCACACCCTCCACCAGACTCATCACAGGGACACCCACACCCGCCACCAGACCCATCACAGTGTCACCCCCACCCTCCACCAGACACATCACAGCCTCACCCACACCCTCCACCAGACCCATCACAGTGTCACCCACACCCTCCACCAGACCCATCACAGTGTCACCGAGTCACTGCACCAGACCTATCACAGCCTCAACCACAACCTCCATCAGACCCATCATTGTGTCACTCACACCTTCCATCTGACCCATCACAGCCTCACGCACACCCTCCACCAGACCTATCACGGTGTCTCCACAGCATTCACCAGACCCATCACAGCCTCACCCACACCCTCCACCAGTCCCATAGCAACCTCACCCACTACATCCACCAGACCTATCACAGAGTCACCTATACCCTCGACCAGATTCATCACAGTCACCGACACCCTCCACCAAACCCATAAAAGTGTCACCCGCACCCTCCACCAGACACATCGCAGTGTCACCCAGACCCTCCAGCAGACCCGACACAGCCTCACCCACACCCGCCACCAGACCCATCACAGTGTCACCCTCACCCTCCACCAGACCCAATACAGTGCCACCCACACCCTCCAATAGACCCATCACAGCGTCAGACACACCCTCCACAAGACCCATCACAGCCTCACCCAAAATCTGCACCGGACCCATCACAATGTCACCCACACCCTCCACCAAACCCATCACAGTGTCACCCACACCCTCCACCAAACCCATCACGGTGTCACCCACACCCTCCACCAGAACGTCACAGCCTCCCCGGCACACACCACCAGACACATCACAGTGTCACCCACAACCTCCACCAGACCCAACACAGCCTCACCCACACCCTCCACCAAACCCAACACAGTGTCACCCACACCCTCCACCAGACCGTCACAGCCTCCCCCGCACCCTCCACCAGAGACATCACAGTGTCACCCAAACCCTCCACCAGACCCATCGTAGAATCACCCACACCCTGCACCGGACCCATCACAGCCTCACCCACACTCTTCACCAGACCCATCACAGTGTCAACCATACCCTCCACCAGACTCATCACAGGGACACCCACACCCGCCACCAGACCCATCACAGTGTCACCCCCACCCTCCACCAGACACATCATAGCCTCACCCACACCCTCCACCAGACCCATCACAGTGTCACCCACTCCCTCCAACAGACGCATCACAGTGTCACCCACACCCTCCAAGAGACCCACCACAGTCTCACCCTCACCCTCCACCAGACCCATCACAGTGTCACCCAGACCCTCCACCAGACACATCACAGTGTCACCCACACCCTCCATCACACTCATCACAGCCTCACCCACAACCTCCACGAGAACCTTCACAGTGTCACCCACACCCTCCACCAGCCCCGTCATAGCCTCACCCACACCCTCCACCAGACCCATCACAGTGCCACCCACACCCTCCACCAAACCCATGACAGTGTCACCCACACCATCCAAAAGACCCATCACAGAATCACTCACACCCTCCACCAGACCCATCGCAGTGTCACCCAGAACCTGCACCGGAACCATCACAGCCTCAACCACACCCTCCAGCAGACCCATCACAGTGTCACCCAGACCATGCACCAGACGCATCATAGCCTCACCCAAACACACCACCAGACCCATCACAATGTCACCCAAACCCTCCACCAAACCCTTCACAGTGTCACCCTCACCCTCCACTAGACCCAATACAGTGTCACCACACCCTCCAACAGACCCATCGTAGAATCACCCACACCCTGCACCGGACCCATCACAGCCTCACCCACACTCTCCACCAGACCCATCACATTGTCAACCACACCCTCCACCAGACTCATCACAGGGACACCCACACCCGCCACCAGACCCATCACAGTGTCACCCCCACCCTCCACCAGACAGATCACAGCCTCACCCACACCCTCCACCAGACCCATCAAAGTGTCACCGAGTCCCTGCACCAGACCTATCACAGCCTCAACCACAACCTCCATCAGACCCATCACAGTGTCGCCCACACCTTCCATCTGACCCATCACAGCCTCACGCACACCCTCCACCAGACACATCACAGTGTCTCCACAGCATCCACCAGACCCATCACAGCCTCACCCACACCCTCCACCAGTCCCATAGCAGTCTCACCCACACCATCCACCAGACCTATCACAGAGCCACCCACACCCTCCACCAGTCCCATAGCAGCCTCACCCACACCATCCACCAGACCTATCATAGAGTCACCTATACCATCCACCAGATTCATCATAAATTCACCCACACCCTCCATCAAACCCATCACAGTGTCTCCCAGACCCTCCACCACACCCGTCAAACCCTCCCCAACACCCTCCACCAGACACATCACAGGGTCACCCACAACGTCCACCAGACCCGACACAGCCTCACCCACACCTTCCACCAGACCTGTCACAGCCTCACGCACACCCTCCACCAAGACCCTTCACAGTGTCACCCACACCCTCCATCAGCCCAGGGACCGCCTCACCTCCACCCTCTAACAGAGCGATCAAATGTTCACCCACACCCTCCAAAAGACCCATCACAGAATCAACCACACGTCCACCAGACCCATCACAGTGTCACCCACACCCTCCACCAGACCCATCACAGTGTCACCCAGACCATCCACCAGACCCATGACATTGTCACCCCAAACTCCAGCAGCCCCTTCACAGTGTCTCCCACAGCATCCACCAGACTCATCACAGCCTCACTCACACCCTCCACCAGTCCCATAACAGCCTCACCCACACCATCCAACAGACCCATCACAGCCTCACCCACACCCACCACCAGACCCATCACAATGTCACCCAAACCCTCCACCAAACTCATCATAGTGTCACCCACAACCTCCACCAGACCCCATCACAGTGTCACACAAACCCTCCAAAACACACATCAGTGTCACCCAAACCCTGCATCAGACCCGACACAGCCTCACGCACACCCTCCACCAGACCCATCACAGTGTCACCCACACCCTCCACCATTCCCATAACAGCCTCACCGACACCCTCCTCCAGACCCATCACAGAGTCACCCAAACCCTCCACCAGACCCATCAGATCCTCACCCACTCCCACCACCAGACCCAACACAATGTCACCCACACCCTCCACCAAACCCATCACAGTGTCATCCACACCCTCCACCAGACACGTCACACCCTCCCCCAAACCTTCCAGCAGACACATCACATTGTCACCCCCACCCTCCACCAGACCCGACACAGCCTCACCCACACCCTCCACCAGACTCATCACAGGGACACCCACACCCTCCACCAAACACATGACCGTGTCACCCACACCATCCAAAAGACCCATCACAGAATCAATCACACCCTCCACCAGACCCATCGCAGTGTCACCCAGAACCTGCACCAAAACCATCGCAGCCTCAACCACACCCTCAAGCAGACCCATTACAGTGTCACCCACACCTTCCACCAGACCCCATCACAGTGTCACACACACCCTCCACCTCAAACATCACAGTGTCACCCAGACCCTGTACCAGACCCGTCACAGCCTCACGCACACCCTCCACCAGACCCATCACAGTGTCACCCACACCCTCCACAAGACCCATCACAGCCTCACGCACACCCTCCATCAGACCCATGACAGTGTCACCGACACCCTCCACCAGACCCATCACAATGTCACGCACACCCTCCACCAGACCCATCACAGTGTCATGCACACCCTCCACCAGACGCATCATAGCCTCACTCACACCCTCCCGAGATCCATCACAGTGTCACCCCACCCACCTGCAGCCCCTTCACAGTGTCTACCACAGCATCCACCAGACCCATCACAGCCTCACCCACACCCGCCACCAGTCCCATAACAGCCTCGCCCACATCCTCCACCAGACCCATCACAGAGTCACCCATACCCTCCACCAGACCCATCACAGCCTCATCCACACCCACCACCAGACCCATCACAATGTCACCCACACCCTCCACCAAACCCATCACAGTGTCACCCACACCCTCCACCAGACCCGACAAAGCCTCACCCACATCCTCCACCAGACCCATCACAGTGTCACCCAGACCCTCCACCAGACCCATCATAGCCTCACCCACACCCACCACCAGACCCATCACAATGTCACCCACACCCTCCACCAATACCTTCACAGTGTCACCGTCACCCTCCACCAGACCCAATACAGTGTCACCACACACTCCAACAGGCCCGTCACAGCGTCACCCACACCCTCCACCAGACCAATCACAGTGTCACCCAAACCCTCCACCAGACCCTTCGCAGAATCACCCACACCCTCCACCAGACCCATCACAGTGTCACTGAGTCCCTTCACCAGACCCATCACAGCCTCAACCACAACCTCCATCAGACGCATCACAATGTCACCCACACCTTCCATCAGACCCATCACAGTGTCACCCAAACCCTGCACCAGACCCATCAAAGAATCACCCGCACCCTCCACCAGACCCATCACAGCCTCACCCACACACTCCACCAGCTCCATTACAGTGTCACCCGCACCCTCCACCAGAACCATCACAGTCTAACCCACACCCTCCACCAGAGACATGACAGTGTCACCCAGACCCTGCACCAGACACATCACCGCCTCAACCAAAACCTCCACCAGACCCATCAGAGTGTCACCCACACCCTCCAACAGACCCATCACAGTGTCACCCACACCCTCCACCAGACTCATCACATGGACACCCACACCCTCCACCAGACACATCACAGTGTCACCCACACCTCCACCAGATCCGAACAGCCTCATCCACAGCCGCCACCAGACCCATCACAGCCTCACCCACATCCTCCTCCAGACCCATCACAAAGTCACCCATACCCTCCACCAGACCCATCACTGAGTTACCCACACCCTCCACCAGACCCGACACAGCCTCACCCACACCCACCACCAGACCCATCACAATGTCACCCACACCCTCCACCAAACCCATCACAGGGACACCACACCCTCCAACAGACCCATCACAGCATCACCCACTCACTCCACCAGACCCATCACACTGTCACCCAAACCCTCCACCAGTCCCATCGCAGAATCACCCACACCCTGCACCGGACCCATCAGAGCCTCACCCACACACTCCACCAGAACCATCACAGTGTCACCCACACCCTCCACCAGACCCAACACAATGTCACCCAAACACGCCACCAGACCCATCCCAGCCTCACCCACACCCTCCAACAGACCCATCACAGCGTCACCCACACCCTCCACCAGACCCATCACAGTGTCACGCAAACCCTCCACCAGACCCATCGCAGAATCACCCACACCCTGCACCGGACCCATCACAGCCTCACCCACACTCTCCACCAGACCCATCACATTGTCAACCACACCCGCCACCAGACCCATTACACTGTCACCCCCACCCTCCACCAGACACATCACAGCCTCACCCACACCCTCCACCAGACCCATCACAGTGTCACCGAGTCCCTGCGCCAGACCTATCACAGCCTCAACCACAACCTCCATCAGACCCATCACCGTGTCGCCCACACCTTCCATCTGACCCATCACAGCCTCACACACACCCTCCACCAGACCCATCACAGTGTCTCCACAGCATCCAACAGACCCATCACAGCCTCACCCACACCCTCCACCAGTCCCATAGCAGCCTCACCCACACCATCCACCAGACCTATCACAGAGTCACCTGTAACCTCCACCAGATTCATCATAAAGTCACCCACACCCTCCACCAAATCCATCACAGTGTCACCCAGACCCTCCACCACACCCGTCAAACCCTCCCCAACACCCTCCACCAGACACATCACAGTGTCACCCACACCCTCCACCAGACCCGACACAGCCTCACCCATACCCACCACCATGACAATCACAGTGTCATCCTCACCGTCCACCAGACCCAATACAATGTCACCACCCCCTCCAACAGATCCATCACAGCGTCACCCACACTCTCCACCAGACCCATCACAGTGTCACCCAAACCCTCCACCAGACCAATCACAGAATCACCCACACCCTCCACCAAACCCATCACAGTGTCATCCACACCCTCCACCAGACACGTCACACCCTCCCGCACACCTTCCAGCAGACACATCACATTGTCACCCCCACCCTCCACCAGACCCGACACATCCTCACCCACACCCTCCACCAGACTCATCACAGGGACACGCACAGCCTCCACCAAACCCATGACAGTCTCACCCACACCCTCCACCAGACCCATCACAGAATCACTCACACCCTCCACCAGACCCATCGCAGTGTCACCCTGAACCTGCACCAAAACCATCGCAGCCTCAACCACACCTTCAAGCAGACCCATCACAGTGTCATCCACACCTTCCAACAGACCCCATCACAGTGTCACACACACCCTCCACCACACACATCACAGTGTCACCCAGACCCTGTACCAGACCCGTCACAGCCTCACACACACCCTCCACCAGACCCATCACAGTGTCACCCACACCCTCCACCAGACCCATCACAGCCTCACGCACACCCTCCACCAGACCCATCACAGTGTCACCCACACCCTCCACCAGACCCATCACAATGTCACGCACACCCTCCACCAGACCCATCACAGTGTCATGCACACCCTCCACCAGATGCATCATAGCCTCACCCACACCCTCCCGAGATCCATCACAGTGTCACCCTACCCACCTGCAGCCCCTTCACAGTGTCTACCACAGCATCCACCAGACCCATCACAGCCTCACCCACTCCCGCCACCAGTCCCATAACAGCCTCGCCCACATCCTCCACCAGACCCATCACAGAGTCACCCATACCCTCCACCAGACCCAGCACAGCCTCATCCACACCCACCACCAGACCCATCACAATGTCACCCACACCCTCCACCAAACCCATCACAGTGTCACCCACACCCTCCACCAGACCCGACAAATTCTCACCCACACCCTCCACCAGACCCATCACAGAGTCACCCAGACCCTCCACCAGACCCATCATAGCCTCACCCACACCCACCACCAGACCCATCACAATGTCACCCACACCCTCCACGAAACCCTTCACAGTGTCACCGTCACCCTCCACCAGACCCAATACAGTGTCACCACACCCACCAACAGACCCTTCACAGCGTCACCCACACCTTCCACCAGACCCATCACAGTGTCACCCAAACCCTCCACCAGACCCATTGCAGAATCACCCACACCCTCCACCAGACCCATCAGAGTGTCACTGAGTCCCTGCACAAGACCCATCACAGCCTCAACCACAACCTCCATCAGACGCATCACAATGTCACCCACACCTTCCATCAGACCCATCACAGTGTCAGACACACCCTCCACCACACATATCGCAGTGTCAACCAGACCCTGCACCAGACCCGTCACAGCCTCATGCACACCCTCCTCCAGACCTATCACAGTGTCACTCAAACCCTCCACCAGACCCATCAAAGAATCAGCCGCACTCTCCACCGGACCCATCACAGCCTCACCCACACTCTCCACCAGACCCATCACAGTGTCACCCACACCCTCCACCAGACTCATCACAGGGTCACCCACACCCTCCACCAGCTCCATTACAGTGTCACCCGCACCCTCCACCAGAACCATCAAAGTCTAACCCACACCCTCCACCAGAGACATGACAGTGTCACCCAGACCCTGCACCAGACACATCACCGCCTCAACCAAAACCTCCACCAGACCCATCACCGTGTCACCCACACCCTCCACCAGACCCCATCACAGTGTCACCCACACCCTCCACCAGACTCATCACAGGGACACACACACCCTCCACCAAACCCATGACAGTGTCACCCACACCATCCACAATTCCCATCACAGAATCACTCACACCCTCCACCAGACCCATCGCAGTGTCACCCAGAACCTGCTCCCGACCCATCACTTCCTCAACCACACCCTCCAGCAGACCCATCACAGTGTCACCCACAACCTCCACCAGACCCCATCAGAGTGTCACCCACACCCTCCACCACACACATCACAGTGTCACCCACACCCTCCACCAGACCCATCACAGCCTCACTCACACCCTCCACCAGTCCCATAACAGCCTCACCCACACCCTCCAACAGACCCATCACAGTGTCACCCAAACCCTCCACCAGTCCAGTCACACACTCCCCCACACCCTCCACCAGACACATCACAGTGTCACCCACACCCTCCACCAGATCCGAACAGCCTCACCCACATCCTCCACCAGACCCATCACAAAGTCACCCATACCCTCCACCAGACCCATCACTGAGTCACCCACACCCTCCACCAGACCCGACACAGCCTCACCCACACCCACCACCAGACCCATCACAATGTCACCCAAACCCTCCACCAAACCCATCACAGGGACACCACACCCTCCAACAGACCCATCACAGCATCACCCACTCACTCCACCAGACCCATCACAGCCTCACCCACACTCTCCACCAGACCCATCACAGCCTCACCCACACTCTCCACCAGACCCATCACATTGTCAACCACACCCTCCCCCAGACCCATCACAGTGTCACCCCCACCCTCCACCAGACACTTCACAGCCTCACCCACACCCTCCACCAGACCCATCACAGTGTCACCGAGTCCCTGCACCAGACCTATCACAGCCTCAACCACAACCTCCATCAGACCCATCACAGTGTCGCCCACATCTTCCATCTGACCCATCACAGCGTCACACACACCCTCCACCAGACCCATCACAGTGTCTCCACAGCATTCACCAGACCCATCACAGCCTCACCCACACCCTCCACCAGTCCCATAGCAGCCTCACCCACACCATCCACCAGACCTATCACAGAGTCACCTGTACCATCCACCAGATTCATCATAAAGTCACCCACACCCTCCATCAAACCCATCACAGTGTCACCCACACCCTCCACCACACCCGTCAAACCCTCCCCAACACCCTCCACCAGACACATCACAGTGTCACCCACACCCTCCACCAGACCCGACACAGCCTCACCCACACTCTCCACCAGACCCATCACAGTGTCACCCAAACCCTCCACCAGACCCATCACAGAATCACCCACACCCTCCACCAGAGACATCACAGTGTCACCCAGACCCTGCACCAGACCCATCACCGCCTCAACCACAACATCCATCAGACCCATCACAGTGTCACCCACCCCCTCCACCAGACCCCATTACAATGTCACACACACTCTCCACCACACACATCACAGTGTCACCCAGAACCTGCACCAGACCCGTCACAGCCTCACGCACACCCTCCACCAGACCCATCACAGTGTCACCCCCACCCTCCACCAAGACCCTTCACAGTGTCACCCACACCCTCCATCAGCCCAGGCACAGCCTCACCTCCACCCTCTAACAGAGCGATCAAATGGTCACCCACACCCTCCAAAAGACCCATCACAGAATCAACCACACGTCCACCAGACCCATCACAGTGTCACCCACACCCTCCACCAGACCCATCACAGTGTCACCCACACTCTCCACCAGACCCATCACAGTGTCACCCAGACCATCCAGCAGACCCATGACATTGTCACCCCAATCTCCAGCAGCCCCTTCACAGTGTCTCCCACAGCATCCACCAGACTCATCACAGCCTCACTCACACCATCCACCAGTCCCATAACAGCCTCAGCCACACCATCCAACAGACCCATCACAGCCTCACCCACACCCACCACCAGACCCATCACAATGTCACCCAAACCCTCCACCAAACCCATCACAGTGTCACCCACACCCTCCACCTGACCCCATCACAGTGTCACACACACTCTCCACCACACACATCACAGTGTCACCCAGACCCTGTACCAGACCCGTCACAGCCTCACGCACACCCTCCACCAGACCCATCACAGTGTCACCCACACCCTCCACAAGACCCATCACACCCTCACGCACACCCTCCACCAGACCCATGACAGTGTCACCGAGACCCTCCACCTGACCCATCACAATGTCACGCACACCCTCCACCAGACCCATCACAGTGTCATGCAGACTCTCCACCAGACGCATCATAGCCTCACCCACACCCTCCCGAGATCCATCACAGTGTCAGCACACCCACCTGCAGCCCCTTCACAGTGTCTACCACAGCATCCACCAGACCCATCACAGACTCACCCACACCCGCCACCAGTCCCGTAACAGCCTCGCCCACATCCTCCACCAGACCCATCACAGAGTCACCCATACCCTCCACCAGACCCATCACAGCCTCATCCACACCCACCACCAGACCCATCACAATGTCACCCACACCCTCCACCAAACCCATCACAGTGTCACCCACACCCTCCACCAGACCCGACAAAGCCTCACCCACACCCTCCACCAGACCCATCACAGTGTCACCCAGACCCTCCTCCAGACCCATCATAGCGTCACCCACACCCACCACCAGACCCATCACAATGTCACCCACACCCTCCACCAAACCCTTCACAGTGTCACCGTCACCCTCCACCAGACCCAATACAGTGTCACCACACCCTCCAACAGACCCGTCACAGCGTCACCCACACCTTCCACCAGACCCATCACAGTGTTACCCAAACCCTCCACCAGACCCATTGCAGAATCACCCACACCCTCCACCAGACCCATCAGAGTGTCACTGAGTCCCTGCACCAGACCCATCACAGCCTCAACCACAATCTCCATCAGATGCATCACAATGTCACCCACACCTTCCATCAGACCCATCACAGTGTCAGACACACCCTCCACCACACATATCGCAGTGTCAACCAGACCCTGCACGAGACCCGTCACAGCCTCATGCACACCCTCCTCCAGACCCATCACAGTGTCACCCAAACCCTCCACCAGACCCATCAAAGAATCAGCCGCAATCTCCACCGGACCCATCACAGTGTCAACCACACCCTCCACCAGACTCATCACAGGGACACCCACACCCTCCACCAGCTCCATTACAGTGTCACCCGCACCCTCCACCAGAACCATCACAGTCTAACCCACACCCTCCACCAGAGACATGACAGTGTCACCCAGACCCTGCACCAGACACATCACCGCCTCAACCAAAACCTCCACCAGACCCATCACAGTGTCACCCACACCCTCCACCAGACCCCATCACAGTGTCACCCACACCCTCCACCAGACTCATCACAGGGACACCCACACCCTTCACCAAACCCATGACAGTGTCACCCACACCATCCACAATTCCCATCACAGAATCACTCACACCCTCCACCAAACCCATCACATTGTCATCCACACCCTCCACCAGACACGTCACATCCTCCCCCACACATTCCAGCAGACACATCACATTGTCACCCCCACCCTCCACCAGACCCGACACAGCCTCACCCACACCCTCCTCCAGACTCATCACAGGGACACCCACACCCTCCACCAGACACATGACAGTGTCACCCACACCATCCAAAAGACCCATCAGAGAATCAATCACACCCTCCACCAGACCCATCGCAGTGTCACCCAGAACCTGTACCAAAACCATCGCAGCCTCAACCACACCCTCAAGCAGACCCATCACAGTGTCACCCACACCTTCCACCAGACCCCATCACAGTGTCACACACACCCTCCACCACACACATCACAGAGTCACCCAGACCCTGTACCAGACCCGTCACAGCCTCACGCACACCCTCCACCAGACCCATCACAGTGTCACCGACACTCTCCACCAGACCCATCACAGCCTCACGCACACCCTCCCCCAGACCCATGACAGTGTCACCGACACCCTCCACCGGACCCATCACAATGTCACGCACACCCTCCACCAGACCCATCACAGTGTCATGCACACCCTCCACCAGACGCATCATAGCCTCACCCACAACATCCTGAGATCCATCACAGTGTCACCCCACCCTCCTGCAGCCCCTTCACAGTGTCTACCACAGCATCCACCAGACCCATCACAGACTCACCTACACCCGCCACCGGTCCCATAACAGCCTCGCCCACATCCTCCACCAGACCCATCACAGAGTCACCCAGACCCTCCACCAGACCCATCACAGCCTCATCCACACCCTCCACCAAACCCATCACAGTGTCACCCACACCCTCCACCAGACGCGACAAAGCCTCACCCACACCCTCCTCCAGACCCATCACAGAGTCACCCAGACCCTCCACCAGACCCATCATAGCCTCACCCACACCCACCACCAGACCCATCACAATGTCACCCACACCCTCCACCAAAACCTTCACAGTGTCACTGTCACCCTCCACCAGACCCAATACAGTGTCACCACACCCACCAACAGACCCGTCACCGCGTCACCCACACCTTCCACCAGACCCATCACAGTGTCAACCAAACCCTCCACCAGTCCCATCACAGCCTCACCCACACCCTCCACCAGACCCATCTCAATGTCACCCGAACCCTCCTCCAGACACATCACAGCCTCACCCACATCCTCCACCAGACCCATCACAGTTTCACCCAAACCTATCCACCAGATCCATCGCAGAATCACCCACACCCTCCACCGGATCCATCACAGCCTCACCCACACCCTCCACCAGACCCATCACAGTGTCACTGAGTCCCTGCACCAGACCCATCACAGCCTCAACCACAACCTCCATCAGACGCATCACAATGTCACCCACACCTTCCATCAGACCCATCACAGTGTCAGACACACCCTCCACCACACATGTCGCAGTGTCAACCAGACCCTGCACCAGACCCGTCACAGCCTCACGCACTCCCTCCTCCAGACCCATCAAAGAATCACCTGCACCCTCCAGCGGACTCATCACAGCCTCACCCACACTCTCCACCAGACCCATCACAGTGTCACCCACACCCTCCACCAGACTCATCACAGGGACACCCACACCCTCCACCAGCTCCATTAAAGTGTCACCCGCACCCTCCACCAGAACCATCACAGTCTAACCCACACCCTCCACCAGAGACATGACAGTGTCACCCAGACCCTGCACCAGACACATCACCGCCTCAACCAAAACCTCCACCAGACCCATCACAGTGTCACCCACACCCTCCACCAGACCCCATCACAGTGTCACCCACACCCTCCACCAGACTCATCACAGGGACACACACACCCTCCACCAAACCCATGACAGTGTCACCCACACCATCCACAATTCCCATCACAGAATCACTCACACCCTCCACCAGACCCATCACAGTGTCACCCAGAACCTGCTCCCGACCCATCACTTCCTCAACCACACCCTCCAGCAGAGCCATCACAGTGTCACCCACAACCTCCACCAGACCCCATCAGAGTGTCTCACACACCCTCCACCACACACATCACAGTGTCACCCAGACCCTGCAACAGACCCGCCACAGCCTGACGCACACCCTCCACCAGACCCATTACAGTGTCACCCAGACGCTCAACCAGCCCCGTCATGTCCAAAGCCACACTCTCCACAAGACCCATCCTAGACTCACCAACACCCTCCCGAGAACCATCACAGTGTCACCCACCCTCCAGCAGCCCCTTCACAGTGTCTCCCGCAGCGTCCACCAGACTCATCACAGCCTCACTCACACCCTCCACCAGCCCCATAACAGACTCACCCACACCCTCCACCAGACACATCACAGTGTCACCCACACCCACCACCAGATCCGACAAAGCCTCACCCACATCCTCCACCAGACCCATCACAAAGTCACCCATACCCTCCACCAGACCCATCACTGAGTTACCCACACCCTCCACCAGACCCGACACAGCCTCACCCACACCCTCCACCAAACCCATCACAGGGACACCACACCCTCCAACAGACCCATCACAGCATCACCCACTCACTCCACCAGACCCATCACACTGTCACCCAAACACTCCACCTGTCCCATCGCAGAATCACCCATACCCTCCACCGGACCCATCGCAGCCTCACCCACACTCTCCACCAGACCCATCAGAGTGTCACCCAAACCCTCCACCATTCCCATAACAGCCTCACCGACACCCTCCTCCAGACCCATCACAGAGTCACCCAAACCCTCCACCAGACCCATCAGATCCTCACCCACTGCCACCACCAGACCCAACACAATGTCACCCACACCCTCCACCAAACCCATCACAGTGTCATCCACACCCTCCACCAGACACGTCACATCCTCCCCCACACCTTCCAGCAGACACATCACATTGTCACCCACACCCTCCATCACACTCATCACAACCTCACCCACAACCTCCACGAGAACTTTCACAGTGTCACCCACACCCTCCACCAGCCCGTCACAGCCTCACCCACACCCTCCACCAGACCCATCACAGTGCTACCCACACCCTCCACCAGACTCATCACAGGGACACCCACACCTTCCACCAAACCCATGACAGTGTCACCCACACCATCCAAAATTCCCATCACAGAATCACTCACACCCTCCACCAGACCCATCGCAGTGTCACCCAGAACCTGCACCAGAACCATCACAGCCTCAACCACTCCCTACAGCAGACCCATCAAAGTGTCACCCACACCTTCCACCAGACCCCATCACAGTGTCATACACACCCTCCACCACACACATCACAGTGTCACCCAGACCCTGCACCAGACGCATCATAGCCTCACCCAAACCCACCACCAGACCCATCACAATGTCACCCAAACCCTCCACCAAACCCTTCACAGTGTCACCCTCACCCTCCACCAGACCCAATACAGTGTCACCACACCCTCCAACAGACCCATCACAGCGTCACCCACACCCTCCACCAGACCCATCACAGTGTTACCCAAACCCTCCACCAGACCCATTGTAGAATCACCCACACCCTGCACCGGACCCATCACAGCCTCACCCACACTCTCCACCAGACCCATCACAGTGTCAACCACACCCTCCACCAGACTCATCACAGGGACACCCACACCCGCCACCAGACCCATCACAGTGTCACCCCCACCCTCCACCAGACACATCACAGCCTCACCCACACCCTCACCAGACCCATCACAGTGTCACCCACACCCTCCACCAGACCCATCACAGCCTCACCCACACCCTCACCAGACCCATTACACTGTCACCCCCACCCTCCACCAGACCCATCACAGTGTCACCCACACCCTCCACCAGACCCATCACAGTGTCACCGAGTCACTGCACCAGACCTATCACAGCCTCAACCACAACCTCCATCAGACCCATCATTGTGTCACTCACACCTTCCATCTGACCCATCACAGCCTCACGCACACCCTCCACCAGACCTATCACGGTGTCTCCACAGCATTCACCAGACCCATCACAGCCTCACCCACACCCTCCACCAGTCCCATAGCAACCTCACCCACTACATCCACCAGACCTATCACAGAGTCACCTATACCCTCGACCAGATTCATCACAAAGTCACCGACACCCTCCACCAAACCCATAAAAGTGTCACCCGCACCCTCCACCAGACACATCGCAGTGTCACCCAGACCCTCCAGCAGACCCGACACAGCCTCACCCACAGCCGCCACCAGACCCATCACAGCGTCACCCACACCCTCCACCAGACCCATCACAGCCTCACCCAAACTCTGCACCAGACCCATCACAATGTCACCCACACCCTCCACCAAACCCATCACAGTGTCACCCACAACCTCCACCAGACCCAACACAGTGTCACCCACACCCTCCACCAGACCATCACAGCCTCCCCCGCACCCTCCACCAGACACATCACAGTGTCACCCTCACCCTCCACCAGACCCAATACAGTGCCACCCACAGCCTCCAACAGACCCATCACAGTGTCACCCACACCCTCCAAAAGACGCATCACAGTCTCACCCACACCCTCCACCAGACCCATCACAGTGTCACCCAGACCCTCCACCAGACACATCAAAGTGTCACCCACACCCTCCATCACACTCATCACAACCTCACTCACAACCTCCACGAGAACTTTGACAGTGTCACCCACACCCTCCACCAGCCCATCACAGCCTCACCCACACCCTCCACCAGACCCATCACAGTGCCACCCACACCCTCCACCAGACTCATCACAGGGACACCCACACCCTCCACCAAACCCATGACAGTGTCACCCACACCATCCAAAAGACCCATCACAGAATCACTCACACCCTCCACCAGACCCATCACAGTGTCAACCATACCCTCCACCAGACTCATCACAGGGACACCCACACCCGCCACCAGACCCATCACAGTGTCACCCCCACCCTCCACCAGACACATCACAGCCTCACCCACACCCTCCTCCAGACCCATCACAGTGTCACCCACACCCTCCACCAGACCCATCACAGTGTCACCGAGTCACTGCACCAGACCTATCACAGCCTCAACCACAACCTCCATCAGACCCATCACAGTGTCGCCCACACCTTCCATCTGACCCATCACAGCCTCACGCACACCCTCCACCAGACCCATCACGGTGTCTCCACAGCATTCACCAGACCCATCACAGCCTCTCCCACACCCTCCACCAGTCCCATAGCAGCCTCACCCACACCATCCACCAGACCTATCACAGAGTCACCTATACCCTCCACCAGATTCATCACAAAGTCACCCACACCATCCACCAAACCCATCACAGTGTCACCCACACCCTCCACCGGACCCGACAGAGCCTCCCCCGCACCCTCCACCAGACACATCGCAGTGTCACACACACCCTCCAGCAGACCTGACACAGCCTCACCCACAGCCGCCACCAGACCCATCACAATGTCACCCTCACCCTCCACCAGACCCAATACAGTGCCACCTACACCATCCAAAATACCCATCACAGCGTCACCCACACCCTCCACCAGACCCATCACAGCCTCACCCAAACTCTGCACCAGACCCATCACAATGTCACCCACACCCTCCATCAAACCCATCACAGTGTCACCCACACCCTCCACCAAACCCATCACAGTGTCACCCACACCCTCCACCAGACCGTCACAGCCTCCCCCGCACCCTCCACCAGACACATCACAGTGTCACCCACAACCTCCACCAGACCCACACAGCCTCACCCACACCCTCCACCAAACCCAACACAGTGTCACCCACACCCTCCACCAGACCATCACAGCCTCCCCCGCACCCTCCACCAGACACATCACAGTGTCACCCTCACCCTCCACCAGACCCAATACAGTGCCACCCACAGCCTCCAACAGACCCATCACAGTGTCACCCACACCCTCCAAAAGACGCATCACAGTCTCACCCACACCCTCCACCAGACCCATCACAGTGTCACCCAGACCCTCCACCAGACACATCAAAGTGTCACCCACACCCTCCATCACACTCATCACAACCTCACCCACAACCTCCACGAGAACTTTGACAGTGTCACCCACACCCTCCACCAGCCCGTCACAGCCTCACCCACACCCTCCACCAGACCCATCACAGTGCCACCCACACCCTCCACCAGACTCATCACAGGGACACCCACACCCTCCACCAAACCCATGACAGTGTCACCCACACCATCCAAAAGACCCATCACAGAATCACTCACACCCTCCACCAGACCCATGGCAGTGTCACCCAGAACCTGCACCAGAACCATCACAGCCTCAACCACACCCTACAGCAGACCCATCACAGTGTCACCCACACCTTCCACCAGACCCCATCACAGTGTCATACACACCCTCCACCACACACATCACAGTGTCACCCAGACCCTGCACCAGACGCATCATAGCCTCACCCAAACCCACCACCAGACCCATCACAATGTCACCCAAACCCTCCACCAAACCCTTCACAGTGTCACCCTCACCCTCCACCAGACCCAATACAGTGTCACCACACCCTCCAACAGACCCATCACAGCGTAACCCACACCCTCCACCAGACCCATCACAATGTCACCCAAACCCTCCACCAGACCCATCGTAGAATCACCCACTCCCTTCACCGGACCCATCACAGCCTCACCCACACTCTCCACCAGACCCATCACAGTGTCAACCACACCCTCCACCAGACTCATCACAGGGACACCCACACCCGCCACCAGACCCATCACAGTGTCACCCCCACCCTCCACCTGACACATCACAGCCTCACCCACACCCTCCACCAGACCCATCACAGTGTCACCCACACCCTCCACCAGACCCATCACAGTGTCACCGAGTCACTGCACCAGACCTATCACAGCCTCAACCACAACCTCCATCAGACCCATCACAGTGTCGCCCACACCTTCCATCTGACCCATCACAGCCTCACGCACACCCTCCACCAGACCCATCACAGTGTCTCCACAGCATTCACCAGACCCATCACAGCCTCACCCACACCCTCCACCAGTCCCATAGCAGCCTCACCCACACCATCCACCAGACCTATCACAGAGTCACCTATACCCTCCACCAGACCCATCACAGTGTCATCCTCACCCTCCACTAGACCCAATACAATGTCACTACCCCCTCCAACAGATCCATCACAGCGTCACCCACACTCTCCACCAGAACCATCACAGTGTCACCCAAACCTTCCACCAGACCCATCACAGAATCACCCACACCCTCCACCAGAGACATCACAGTGTCACCCAGACCCTGCACCAGACCCATCACCGCCTCAACCACAACATCCATCAGACCCATCACAGTGTCACCCACACCCTCCACCAGACCCCATCACAGTGTCACACACACTCTCCACCACACACATCACAGTGTCACCCAGAAACTGCACCAGACCTGTCACAGCCTCACGCACACCCTCCACCAAGACCCTTCACAGTGTCACCCACACCCTCCATCAGCCCAGGCACAGCCTCACCTCCACCCTCTAACAGAGCGATCAAATGGTCACCCACACCCTCCAAAAGACCCATCACAGAATCAACCACACGTCCACCAGACCCATCACAGTGTCAACCAAACCCTCCACCAGACCCATCACAGTGTCACCCACACCCTCCACCAGACCCATCACAGTGTCACCCAGACCCTCCACCAGACCCATGACATTGTCACCCCAATCTCCAGCAGCCCCTTCACAGTGTCTCCCACAGCATCCACCAGACTCATCACAGCCTCACTCACACCCTCCACCAGTCCCATAACAGCCTCACCCACACCATCCAACAGACCCATCACAGCCTCACCCACACCCTCCACCAAACCCATCACAGTGTCACCCACAACCTCCACCAGACCCCATCACAGTGTCACACAAACCCTCCACCACACACATCAGTGTCACCCAAACCCTGCATCAGACCCGACACAGCCTCACGCACACCCTCCACCAGACCCATCACAGTGTCACCCACACCCTCCACCATTCCCATAACAGCCTCACCGACACCCTCCTCCAGACCCATCACAGAGTCACCCAAACCCTCCACCAGACCCATCAGATCCTCACCCACTGCCACCACCAGACCCAACACAATGTCACCCACACCCTCCACCAAACCCATCACAGTGTCATCCACACCCTCCACCAGACACGTCACACCCTCCCCCACACCTTCCAGCAGACACATCACATTGTCACCCACACCCTCCATCACACTCATCACAACCTCACCCACAACCTCCACGAGAACTTTCACAGTGTCACCCACACCCTCCACCAGCCCGTCACAGCCTCACCCACACCCTCCACCAGACCCATCACAGTGTCACCCACACCCTCCACCAGACTCATCACAGGGACACCCAGACCCTCCACCAAACCCATGACAGTGTCACCCACACCATCCAAAAGACCCATCACAGAATCACTCACAGCCTCCACCAGACCCATCGCAGTGTCACCCAGAACCTGCACCAGAACCATCACAGCCTCAACCACTCCCTACAGCAGACCCATCACAGTGTCACCCACACCTTCCACCAGACCCCATCACAGTGTCATACACACCCTCCACCACACACATCACAGTGTCACCCAGACCCTGCACCAGACGCATCATAGCCTCACCCAAACCCACCACCAGACCCATCACAATGTCACCCAAACCCTCCACCAAACCCTTCACAGTGTCACCCTCACCCTCCACCAGACCCAATACAGTGTCACCACACCCTCCAACAGACCCATCACAGCGTCACCCACACCCTCCAACAGACCCATCACAGCGTCACCCACACCCTCCACCAGACCCATCACAGTGTCACCCAAACCCTCCACCAGACCCATTGTAGAATCACCCACACCCTGCACCGGACCCATCACAGCCTCACCCACACTCTCCACCAGACCCATCACAGTGTCAACCACACCCTCCACCAGACTCATCACAGGGACACCCACACCCGCCACCAGACCCATCACAGTGTCACCCCCACCCTCCACCAGACACATCACAGCCTCACCCACACCCTCCACCAGACCCATCACAGTGTCACCCACACCCTCCACCAGACCCATCACAGTGTCACCGAGTCACTGCACCAGACCTATCACAGCCTCAACCACAACCTCCATCAGACCCATCATTGTGTCACTCACACCTTCCATCTGACCCATCACAGCCTCACGCACACCCTCCACCAGACCTATCACGGTGTCTCCACAGCATTCACCAGACCCATCACAGCCTCACCCACACCCTCCACCAGTCCCATAGCAACCTCACCCACTACATCCACCAGACCTATCACAGAGTCACCTATACCCTCGACCAGATTCATCACAGTCACCGACACCCTCCACCAAACCCATAAAAGTGTCACCCGCACCCTCCACCAGACACATCGCAGTGTCACCCAGACCCTCCAGCAGACCCGACACAGCCTCACCCACACCCGCCACCAGACCCATCACAGTGTCACCCTCACCCTCCACCAGACCCAATACAGTGCCACCCACACCCTCCAATAGACCCATCACAGCGTCAGACACACCCTCCACAAGACCCATCACAGCCTCACCCAAAATCTGCACCGGACCCATCACAATGTCACCCACACCCTCCACCAAACCCATCACAGTGTCACCCACACCCTCCACCAAACCCATCACGGTGTCACCCACACCCTCCACCAGAACGTCACAGCCTCCCCGGCACACACCACCAGACACATCACAGTGTCACCCACAACCTCCACCAGACCCAACACAGCCTCACCCACACCCTCCACCAAACCCAACACAGTGTCACCCACACCCTCCACCAGACCGTCACAGCCTCCCCCGCACCCTCCACCAGAGACATCACAGTGTCACCCAAACCCTCCACCAGACCCATCGTAGAATCACCCACACCCTGCACCGGACCCATCACAGCCTCACCCACACTCTTCACCAGACCCATCACAGTGTCAACCATACCCTCCACCAGACTCATCACAGGGACACCCACACCCGCCACCAGACCCATCACAGTGTCACCCCCACCCTCCACCAGACACATCATAGCCTCACCCACACCCTCCACCAGACCCATCACAGTGTCACCCACTCCCTCCAACAGACGCATCACAGTGTCACCCACACCCTCCAAGAGACCCACCACAGTCTCACCCTCACCCTCCACCAGACCCATCACAGTGTCACCCAGACCCTCCACCAGACACATCACAGTGTCACCCACACCCTCCATCACACTCATCACAGCCTCACCCACAACCTCCACGAGAACCTTCACAGTGTCACCCACACCCTCCACCAGCCCCGTCATAGCCTCACCCACACCCTCCACCAGACCCATCACAGTGCCACCCACACCCTCCACCAAACCCATGACAGTGTCACCCACACCATCCAAAAGACCCATCACAGAATCACTCACACCCTCCACCAGACCCATCGCAGTGTCACCCAGAACCTGCACCGGAACCATCACAGCCTCAACCACACCCTCCAGCAGACCCATCACAGTGTCACCCAGACCATGCACCAGACGCATCATAGCCTCACCCAAACACACCACCAGACCCATCACAATGTCACCCAAACCCTCCACCAAACCCTTCACAGTGTCACCCTCACCCTCCACTAGACCCAATACAGTGTCACCACACCCTCCAACAGACCCATCGTAGAATCACCCACACCCTGCACCGGACCCATCACAGCCTCACCCACACTCTCCACCAGACCCATCACATTGTCAACCACACCCTCCACCAGACTCATCACAGGGACACCCACACCCGCCACCAGACCCATCACAGTGTCACCCCCACCCTCCACCAGACAGATCACAGCCTCACCCACACCCTCCACCAGACCCATCAAAGTGTCACCGAGTCCCTGCACCAGACCTATCACAGCCTCAACCACAACCTCCATCAGACCCATCACAGTGTCGCCCACACCTTCCATCTGACCCATCACAGCCTCACGCACACCCTCCACCAGACACATCACAGTGTCTCCACAGCATCCACCAGACCCATCACAGCCTCACCCACACCCTCCACCAGTCCCATAGCAGTCTCACCCACACCATCCACCAGACCTATCACAGAGCCACCCACACCCTCCACCAGTCCCATAGCAGCCTCACCCACACCATCCACCAGACCTATCATAGAGTCACCTATACCATCCACCAGATTCATCATAAATTCACCCACACCCTCCATCAAACCCATCACAGTGTCTCCCAGACCCTCCACCACACCCGTCAAACCCTCCCCAACACCCTCCACCAGACACATCACAGGGTCACCCACAACGTCCACCAGACCCGACACAGCCTCACCCACACCTTCCACCAGACCTGTCACAGCCTCACGCACACCCTCCACCAAGACCCTTCACAGTGTCACCCACACCCTCCATCAGCCCAGGGACCGCCTCACCTCCACCCTCTAACAGAGCGATCAAATGTTCACCCACACCCTCCAAAAGACCCATCACAGAATCAACCACACGTCCACCAGACCCATCACAGTGTCACCCACACCCTCCACCAGACCCATCACAGTGTCACCCAGACCATCCACCAGACCCATGACATTGTCACCCCAAACTCCAGCAGCCCCTTCACAGTGTCTCCCACAGCATCCACCAGACTCATCACAGCCTCACTCACACCCTCCACCAGTCCCATAACAGCCTCACCCACACCATCCAACAGACCCATCACAGCCTCACCCACACCCACCACCAGACCCATCACAATGTCACCCAAACCCTCCACCAAACTCATCATAGTGTCACCCACAACCTCCACCAGACCCCATCACAGTGTCACACAAACCCTCCAAAACACACATCAGTGTCACCCAAACCCTGCATCAGACCCGACACAGCCTCACGCACACCCTCCACCAGACCCATCACAGTGTCACCCACACCCTCCACCATTCCCATAACAGCCTCACCGACACCCTCCTCCAGACCCATCACAGAGTCACCCAAACCCTCCACCAGACCCATCAGATCCTCACCCACTCCCACCACCAGACCCAACACAATGTCACCCACACCCTCCACCAAACCCATCACAGTGTCATCCACACCCTCCACCAGACACGTCACACCCTCCCCCAAACCTTCCAGCAGACACATCACATTGTCACCCCCACCCTCCACCAGACCCGACACAGCCTCACCCACACCCTCCACCAGACTCATCACAGGGACACCCACACCCTCCACCAAACACATGACCGTGTCACCCACACCATCCAAAAGACCCATCACAGAATCAATCACACCCTCCACCAGACCCATCGCAGTGTCACCCAGAACCTGCACCAAAACCATCGCAGCCTCAACCACACCCTCAAGCAGACCCATTACAGTGTCACCCACACCTTCCACCAGACCCCATCACAGTGTCACACACACCCTCCACCTCAAACATCACAGTGTCACCCAGACCCTGTACCAGACCCGTCACAGCCTCACGCACACCCTCCACCAGACCCATCACAGTGTCACCCACACCCTCCACAAGACCCATCACAGCCTCACGCACACCCTCCATCAGACCCATGACAGTGTCACCGACACCCTCCACCAGACCCATCACAATGTCACGCACACCCTCCACCAGACCCATCACAGTGTCATGCACACCCTCCACCAGACGCATCATAGCCTCACTCACACCCTCCCGAGATCCATCACAGTGTCACCCCACCCACCTGCAGCCCCTTCACAGTGTCTACCACAGCATCCACCAGACCCATCACAGCCTCACCCACACCCGCCACCAGTCCCATAACAGCCTCGCCCACATCCTCCACCAGACCCATCACAGAGTCACCCATACCCTCCACCAGACCCATCACAGCCTCATCCACACCCACCACCAGACCCATCACAATGTCACCCACACCCTCCACCAAACCCATCACAGTGTCACCCACACCCTCCACCAGACCCGACAAAGCCTCACCCACATCCTCCACCAGACCCATCACAGTGTCACCCAGACCCTCCACCAGACCCATCATAGCCTCACCCACACCCACCACCAGACCCATCACAATGTCACCCACACCCTCCACCAATACCTTCACAGTGTCACCGTCACCCTCCACCAGACCCAATACAGTGTCACCACACACTCCAACAGGCCCGTCACAGCGTCACCCACACCCTCCACCAGACCAATCACAGTGTCACCCAAACCCTCCACCAGACCCTTCGCAGAATCACCCACACCCTCCACCAGACCCATCACAGTGTCACTGAGTCCCTTCACCAGACCCATCACAGCCTCAACCACAACCTCCATCAGACGCATCACAATGTCACCCACACCTTCCATCAGACCCATCACAGTGTCACCCAAACCCTGCACCAGACCCATCAAAGAATCACCCGCACCCTCCACCAGACCCATCACAGCCTCACCCACACACTCCACCAGCTCCATTACAGTGTCACCCGCACCCTCCACCAGAACCATCACAGTCTAACCCACACCCTCCACCAGAGACATGACAGTGTCACCCAGACCCTGCACCAGACACATCACCGCCTCAACCAAAACCTCCACCAGACCCATCAGAGTGTCACCCACACCCTCCAACAGACCCATCACAGTGTCACCCACACCCTCCACCAGACTCATCACATGGACACCCACACCCTCCACCAGACACATCACAGTGTCACCCACACCTCCACCAGATCCGAACAGCCTCATCCACAGCCGCCACCAGACCCATCACAGCCTCACCCACATCCTCCTCCAGACCCATCACAAAGTCACCCATACCCTCCACCAGACCCATCACTGAGTTACCCACACCCTCCACCAGACCCGACACAGCCTCACCCACACCCACCACCAGACCCATCACAATGTCACCCACACCCTCCACCAAACCCATCACAGGGACACCACACCCTCCAACAGACCCATCACAGCATCACCCACTCACTCCACCAGACCCATCACACTGTCACCCAAACCCTCCACCAGTCCCATCGCAGAATCACCCACACCCTGCACCGGACCCATCAGAGCCTCACCCACACACTCCACCAGAACCATCACAGTGTCACCCACACCCTCCACCAGACCCAACACAATGTCACCCAAACACGCCACCAGACCCATCCCAGCCTCACCCACACCCTCCAACAGACCCATCACAGCGTCACCCACACCCTCCACCAGACCCATCACAGTGTCACGCAAACCCTCCACCAGACCCATCGCAGAATCACCCACACCCTGCACCGGACCCATCACAGCCTCACCCACACTCTCCACCAGACCCATCACATTGTCAACCACACCCGCCACCAGACCCATTACACTGTCACCCCCACCCTCCACCAGACACATCACAGCCTCACCCACACCCTCCACCAGACCCATCACAGTGTCACCGAGTCCCTGCGCCAGACCTATCACAGCCTCAACCACAACCTCCATCAGACCCATCACCGTGTCGCCCACACCTTCCATCTGACCCATCACAGCCTCACACACACCCTCCACCAGACCCATCACAGTGTCTCCACAGCATCCAACAGACCCATCACAGCCTCACCCACACCCTCCACCAGTCCCATAGCAGCCTCACCCACACCATCCACCAGACCTATCACAGAGTCACCTGTAACCTCCACCAGATTCATCATAAAGTCACCCACACCCTCCACCAAATCCATCACAGTGTCACCCAGACCCTCCACCACACCCGTCAAACCCTCCCCAACACCCTCCACCAGACACATCACAGTGTCACCCACACCCTCCACCAGACCCGACACAGCCTCACCCATACCCACCACCATGACAATCACAGTGTCATCCTCACCGTCCACCAGACCCAATACAATGTCACCACCCCCTCCAACAGATCCATCACAGCGTCACCCACACTCTCCACCAGACCCATCACAGTGTCACCCAAACCCTCCACCAGACTAATCACAGAATCACCCACACCCTCCACCAAACCCATCACAGTATCATCCACACCCTCCACCAGACACGTCACACCCTCCCGCACACCTTCCAGCAGACACATCACATTGTCACCCCCACCCTCCACCAGACCCGACACATCCTCACCCACACCCTCCACCAGACTCATCACAGGGACACGCACAGCCTCCACCAAACCCATGACAGTCTCACCCACACCCTCCACCAGACCCATCACAGAATCACTCACACCCTCCACCAGACCCATCGCAGTGTCACCCTGAACCTGCACCAAAACCATCGCAGCCTCAACCACACCCTCAAGCAGACCCATCACAGTGTCATCCACACCTTCCACCAGACCCCATCACAGTGTCACACACACCCTCCACCACACACATCACAGTGTCACCCAGACCCTGTACCAGACCCGTCACAGCCTCACACACACCCTCCACCAGACCCATCACAGTGTCACCCACACCCTCCACCAGACCCATCACAGCCTCACGCACACCCTCCACCAGACCCATCACAGTGTCACCCACACCCTCCACCAGACCCATCACAATGTCACGCACACCCTCCACCAGACCCATCACAGTGTCATGCACACCCTCCACCAGATGCATCATAGCCTCACCCACACCCTCCCGAGATCCATCACAGTGTCACCCTACCCACCTGCAGCCCCTTCACAGTGTCTACCACAGCATCCACCAGACCCATCACAGCCTCACCCACTCCCGCCACCAGTCCCATAACAGCCTCGCCCACATCCTCCACCAGACCCATCACAGAGTCACCCATACCCTCCACCAGACCCAGCACAGCCTCATCCACACCCACCACCAGACCCATCACAATGTCACCCACACCCTCCACCAAACCCATCACAGTGTCACCCACACCCTCCACCAGACCCGACAAATTCTCACCCACACCCTCCACCAGACCCATCACAGAGTCACCCAGACCCTCCACCAGACCCATCATAGCCTCACCCACACCCACCACCAGACCCATCACAATGTCACCCACACCCTCCACGAAACCCTTCACAGTATCACCGTCACCCTCCACCAGACCCAATACAGTGTCACCACACCCACCAACAGACCCTTCACAGCGTCACCCACACCTTCCACCAGACCCATCACAGTGTCACCCAAACCCTCCACCAGACCCATTGCAGAATCACCCACACCCTCCACCAGACCCATCAGAGTGTCACTGAGTCCCTGCACAAGACCCATCACAGCCTCAACCACAACCTCCATCAGACGCATCACAATGTCACCCACACCTTCCATCAGACCCATCACAGTGTCAGACACACCCTCCACCACACATATCGCAGTGTCAACCAGACCCTGCACCAGACCCGTCACAGCCTCATGCACACCCTCCTCCAGACCTATCACAGTGTCACTCAAACCCTCCACCAGACCCATCAAAGAATCAGCCGCACTCTCCACCGGACCCATCACAGCCTCACCCACACTCTCCACCAGACCCATCACAGTGTCACCCACACCCTCCACCAGACTCATCACAGGGTCACCCACACCCTCCACCAGCTCCATTACAGTGTCACCCGCACCCTCCACCAGAACCATCAAAGTCTAACCCACACCCTCCACCAGAGACATGACAGTGTCACCCAGACCCTGCACCAGACACATCACCGCCTCAACCAAAACCTCCACCAGACCCATCACCGTGTCACCCACACCCTCCACCAGACCCCATCACAGTGTCACCCACACCCTCCACCAGACTCATCACAGGGACACCCACACCCTCCACGAAACCCATGACAGTGTCACCCACACCATCCACAATTCCCATCACAGAATCACTCACACCCTCCACCAGACCCATCGCAGTGTCACCCAGAACCTGCTCCCGACCCATCACTTCCTCAACCACACCCTCCAGCAGACCCATCACAGTGTCACCCACAACCTCCACCAGACCCCATCAGAGTGTCACCCACACCCTCCACCACACACATCACAGTGTCACCCACACCCTCCACCAGACCCATCACAGCCTCACTCACACCCTCCACCAGTCCCATAACAGCCTCACCCACACCCTCCAACAGACCCATCACAGTGTCACCCAAACCCTCCACCAGTCCAGTCACACACTCCCCCACACCCTCCACCAGACACATCACAGTGTCACCCACACCCTCCACCAGATCCGAACAGCCTCACCCACATCCTCCACCAGACCCATCACAAAGTCACCCATACCCTCCACCAGACCCATCACTGAGTCACCCACACCCTCCACCAGACCCGACACAGCCTCACCCACACCCACCACCAGACCCATCACAATGTCACCCAAACCCTCCACCAAACCCATCACAGGGACACCACACCCTCCAACAGACCCATCACAGCATCACCCACTCACTCCACCAGACCCATCACAGCCTCACCCACACTCTCCACCAGACCCATCACAGCCTCACCCACACTCTCCACCAGACCCATCACATTGTCAACCACACCCTCCCCCAGACCCATCACAGTGTCACCCCCACCCTCCACCAGACACTTCACAGCCTCACCCACACCCTCCACCAGACCCATCACAGTGTCACCGAGTCCCTGCACCAGACCTATCACAGCCTCAACCACAACCTCCATCAGACCCATCGCAGTGTCGCCCACATCTTCCATCTGACCCATCACAGCGTCACACACACCCTCCACCAGACCCATCACAGTGTCTCCACAGCATTCACCAGACCCATCACAGCCTCACCCACACCCTCCACCAGTCCCATAGCAGCCTCACCCACACCATCCACCAGACCTATCACAGAGTCACCTGTACCATCCACCAGATTCATCATAAAGTCACCCACACCCTCCATCAAACCCATCACAGTGTCACCCACACCCTCCACCACACCCGTCAAACCCTCCCCAACACCCTCCACCAGACACATCACAGTGTCACCCACACCCTCCACCAGACCCGACACAGCCTCACCCACACCTTCCACCAGACCCATCACAGTGTCATCCTCACCCTCCAGCAGTCCCAATACAATGTCACCACCCCCTCCAGCAGATCCATCACAGCGTCACCCACACTCTCCACCAGACCCATCACAGTGTCACCCAAACCCTCCACCAGACCCATCACAGAATCACCCACACCCTCCACCAGAGACATCACAGTGTCACCCAGACCCTGCACCAGACCCATCACCGCCTCAACCACAACATCCATCAGACCCATCACAGTGTCACCCACCCCCTCCACCAGACCCCATTACAATGTCACACACACTCTCCACCACACACATCACAGTGTCACCCAGAACCTGCACCAGACCCGTCACAGCCTCACGCACACCCTCCACCAGACCCATCACAGTGTCACCCCCACCCTCCACCAAGACACTTCACAGTGTCATCCACACCCTCCATCAGCCCAGGCACAGCCTCACCTCCACCCTCTAACAGAGCGATCAAATGGTCACCCACACCCTCCAAAAGACCCATCACAGAATCAACCACACGTCCACCAGACCCATCACAGTGTCACCCACACCCTCCACCAGACCCATCACAGTGTCACCCACACCCTCCACCAGACCCATCACAGTGTCACCCAGACCATCCAGCAGACCCATGACATTGTCACCCCAATCTCCAGCAGCCCCTTCACAGTGTCTCCCACAGCATCCACCAGACTCATCACAGCCTCACTCACACCATCCACCAGTCCCATAACAGCCTCAGCCACACCATCCAACAGACCCATCACAGCCTCACCCACACCCACCACCAGACCCATCACAATGTCACCCAAACCCTCCACCAAACCCATCACAGTGTCACCCACACCCTCCACCTGACCCCATCACAGTGTCACACACACTCTCCACCACACACATCACAGTGTCACCCAGACCCTGTACCAGACCCGTCACAGCCTCACGCACACCCTCCACCAGACCCATCACAGTGTCACCCACACCCTCCACAAGACCCATCACACCCTCACGCACACCCTCCACCAGACCCATGACAGTGTCACCGACACCCTCCACCTGACCCATCACAATGTCACGCACACCCTCCACCAGACCCATCACAGTGTCATGCAGACTCTCCACCAGACGCATCATAGCCTCACCCACACCCTCCCGAGATCCATCACAGTGTCAGCCCACCCACCTGCAGCCCCTTCACAGTGTCTACCACAGCATCCACCAGACCCATCACAGACTCACCCACACCCGCCACCAGTCCCGTAACAGCCTCGCCCACATCCTCCACCAGACCCATCACAGAGTCACCCATACCCTCCACCAGACCCATCACAGCCTCATCCACACCCACCACCAGACCCATCACAATGTCACCCACACCCTCCATCAAACCCATCACAGTATCACCCACACCCTCCACCAGACCCGACAAAGCCTCACCCACACCCTCCACCAGACCCATCACAGTGTCACCCAGACCCTCCTCCAGACCCATCATAGCGTCACCCACACCCACCACCAGACCCATCACAATGTCACCCACACCCTCCACCAAACCCTTCACAGTGTCACCGTCACCCTCCACCAGACCCAATACAGTGTCACCACACCCTCCAACAGACCCGTCACAGCGTCACCCACACCTTCCACCAGACCCATCACAGTGTTACCCAAACCCTCCACCAGACCCATTGCAGAATCACCCACACCCTCCACCAGACCCATCAGAGTGTCACTGAGTCCCTGCACCAGACCCATCACAGCCTCAACCACAATCTCCATCAGATGCATCACAATGTCACCCACACCTTCCATCAGACCCATCACAGTGTCAGACACACCCTCCACCACACATATCGCAGTGTCAACCAGACCCTGCACGAGACCCGTCACAGCCTCATGCACACCCTCCTCCAGACCCATCACAGTGTCACCCAAACCCTCCACCAGACCCATCAAAGAATCAGCCGCAATCTCCACCGGACCCATCACAGTGTCAACCACACCCTCCACCAGACTCATCACAGGGACACCCACACCCTCCACCAGCTCCATTACAGTGTCACCCGCACCCTCCACCAGAACCATCACAGTCTAACCCACACCCTCCACCAGAGACATGACAGTGTCACCCAGACCCTGCACCAGACACATCACCGCCTCAACCAAAACCTCCACCAGACCCATCACAGTGTCACCCACACCCTCCACCAGACCCCATCACAGTGTCACCCACACCCTCCACCAGACTCATCACAGGGACACCCACACCCTTCACCAAACCCATGACAGTGTCACCCACACCATCCACAATTCCCATCACAGAATCACTCACACCCTCCACCAAACCCATCACATTGTCATCCACACCCTCCACCAGACACGTCACACCCTCCCCCACACATTCCAGCAGACACATCACATTGTCACCCCCACCCTCCACCAGACCCGACACAGCCTCACCCACACCCTCCTCCAGACTCATCACAGGGACACCCACACCCTCCACCAGACACATGACAGTGTCACCCACACCATCCAAAAGACCCATCAGAGAATCAATCACACCCTCCACCAGACCCATCGCAGTGTCACCCAGAACCTGTACCAAAACCATCGCAGCCTCAACCACACCCTCAAGCAGACCCATCACAGTGTCACCCACACCTTCCACCAGACCCCATCACAGTGTCACACACACCCTCCACCACACACATCACAGAGTCACCCAGACCCTGTACCAGACCCGTCACAGCCTCACGCACACCCTCCACCAGACCCATCACAGTGTCACCGACACTCTCCACCAGACCCATCACAGCCTCACGCACACCCTCCCCCAGACCCATGACAGTGTCACCGACACCCTCCACCGGACCCATCACAATGTCACGCACACCCTCCACCAGACCCATCACAGTGTCATGCACACCCTCCACCAGACGCATCATAGCCTCACCCACAACATCCTGAGATCCATCACAGTGTCACCCCACCCTCCTGCAGCCCCTTCACAGTGTCTACCACAGCATCCACCAGACCCATCACAGACTCACCTACACCCGCCACCGGTCCCATAACAGCCTCGCCCACATCCTCCACCAGACCCATCACAGAGTCACCCAGACCCTCCACCAGACCCATCACAGCCTCATCCACACCCTCCACCAAACCCATCACAGTGTCACCCACACCCTCCACCAGACGCGACAAAGCCTCACCCACACCCTCCTCCAGACCCATCACAGAGTCACCCAGACCCTCCACCAGACCCATCATAGCCTCACCCACACCCACCACCAGACCCATCACAATGTCACCCACACCCTCCACCAAAACCTTCACAGTGTCACTGTCACCCTCCACCAGACCCAATACAGTGTCACCACACCCACCAACAGACCCGTCACCGCGTCACCCACACCTTCCACCAGACCCATCACAGTGTCAACCAAACCCTCCACCAGTCCCATCACAGCCTCACCCACACCCTCCACCAGACCCATCTCAATGTCACCCGAACCCTCCTCCAGACACATCACAGCCTCACCCACATCCTCCACCAGACCCATCACAGTTTCACCCAAACCTATCCACCAGATCCATCGCAGAATCACCCACACCCTCCACCGGATCCATCACAGCCTCACCCACACCCTCCACCAGACCCATCACAGTGTCACTGAGTCCCTGCACCAGACCCATCACAGCCTCAACCACAACCTCCATCAGACGCATCACAATGTCACCCACACCTTCCATCAGACCCATCACAGTGTCAGACACACCCTCCACCACACATGTCGCAGTGTCAACCAGACCCTGCACCAGACCCGTCACAGCCTCACGCACTCCCTCCTCCAGACCCATCAAAGAATCACCTGCACCCTCCAGCGGACTCATCACAGCCTCACCCACACTCTCCACCAGACCCATCACAGTGTCACCCACACCCTCCACCAGACTCATCACAGGGACACCCACACCCTCCACCAGCTCCATTAAAGTGTCACCCGCACCCTCCACCAGAACCATCACAGTCTAACCCACACCCTCCACCAGAGACATGACAGTGTCACCCAGACCCTGCACCAGACACATCACCGCCTCAACCAAAACCTCCACCAGACCCATCACAGTGTCACCCACACCCTCCACCAGACCCCATCACAGTGTCACCCACACCCTCCACCAGACTCATCACAGGGACACACACACCCTCCACCAAACCCATGACAGTGTCACCCACACCATCCACAATTCCCATCACAAATCACTCACACCCTCCACCAGACCCATCACAGTGTCACCCAGAACCTGCTCCCGACCCATCACTTCCTCAACCACACCCTCCAGCAGAGCCATCACAGTGTCACCCACAACCTCCACCAGACCCCATCAGAGTGTCTCACACACCCTCCACCACACACATCACAGTGTCACCCAGACCCTGCAACAGACCCGCCACAGCCTGACGCACACCCTCCACCAGACCCATTACAGTGTCACCCAGACGCTCAACCAGCCCCGTCATGTCCAAAGCCACACTCTCCACAAGACCCATCCTAGACTCACCAACACCCTCCCGAGAACCATCACAGTGTCACCCACCCTCCAGCAGCCCCTTCACAGTGTCTCCCGCAGCGTCCACCAGACTCATCACAGCCTCACTCACACCCTCCACCAGCCCCATAACAGACTCACCCACACCCTCCACCAGACACATCACAGTGTCACCCACACCCACCACCAGATCCGACAAAGCCTCACCCACATCCTCCACCAGACCCATCACAAAGTCACCCATACCCTCCACCAGACCCATCACTGAGTTACCCACACCCTCCACCAGACCCGACACAGCCTCACCCACACCCTCCACCAAACCCATCACAGGGACACCACACCCTCCAACAGACCCATCACAGCATCACCCACTCACTCCACCAGACCCATCACACTGTCACCCAAACACTCCACCTGTCCCATCGCAGAATCACCCATACCCTCCACCGGACCCATCGCAGCCTCACCCACACTCTCCACCAGACCCATCAGAGTGTCACCCAAACCCTCCACCAGACTCATCACAGGGACACCCACACCCACCACCAGACCCATCTGAGTGTCACCCACACCCTCCACCAGACCCGACACAACCTCACCCAAACCCGCCACCAGACCCATCCCAGCCTCACCCACACCCTCCACCAGACCCATCACAGACTCACCCATACCCTCCACCAGACCCTTCACTGAGTCACCCACCCCCTCCACCCACCCGACACAGCCTCACCCACACCTACCACCAGACCCATCACAATGTCACCCAAACCCTCCACCAGACACATCACACTGTCACCCAAACCCACCACCAGTCCCATTGCAGAATAACCCACAGCCTCCACTGGACCCATCACAGCCTTACCCACACTGTCCACCAGACCCATCACAGAGTCACCCAAGCCCTCCACCAGACCCATCACAGGGACACCCATACACTCCACCAGCCCCATGTCAGTGTCACCCGCACCCTCCACCAGGCCCATCACAGCCTCACCCACACCCTCCACCAGACCCTTCACAGTGTCAGCCAGACCCTGCACCAGACCCCATCACACTGTCACACAAACCCTCCACCACACACATCACAGTGTCACCCACACCCTCCTCCAGACCCGTCACAGCCTCATGCACATCCTCCACCAGACCTATCTCAGTGTCACCCATACCCTCCATCAGTCCCATAACAGCCTCACCCACTCCCACCACCAGACCCATCACTATGTCACCCACACCCTCCACCACACCCATCACAGTGTCACCCACATCCTCCACCAGACACGTCACACCCTCCCCCACACCTTCCACCAGACCCATCACAATGTCACCCACACCCTCCACCAGACCCATCACAGTGTCACCCACACACTCCAACAGACACATGATAGCCTCACCCACACCCTCCACCAAACCCTTCACAGTGTCACCCTCACCCTCCACCAGACCCAATACAGTGTCACCACACCCTCCAACAGACCCATCACAGCCTCACCCACACCCTCCACCAGACCCATCACAGCCTCACCCACACCCTCCTCCAGACCCATCACAGTGTCAGCCAAACCCTCCACCAGACCCATCGCAGAATCACCCACACCCTCCACCAGACCCATCACAGCCTCACCCACACTCTCCACCAGACCCATCACAGTGTCAACCACACCCTCCACCAAACCCTTCACAGTGTCACCCTCACCCTCCACCAGACCCAATACAGTGTCACCCCACCCTCCAACAGACCCATCACAGCCTCACCCACACCCTCCACCAGACCCATCACAATGTCACCCAAACCCTCCACCAGACCCATCACAGTGTCACCCAAATTCTCCTCCAGACCCATCGCAGAATCACCCACACCCTCCACCAGACCCATCACAGTGTCACCCAGACGCTCAACCAGCCCCTTCATGTCCACAGCCACACTCTCCACAAGACCCATCATAGCCTCACCAACACCCTCCCGAGAACCAACACAGTGTCACCCCACCCTCCAGCAGCCCCTTCACAGTGTCTCACACAGCATCCACCAGACTCATCACAGCCTCACTCACACCCTCCACCAGTCATATAACAGCCTCACCCACACCCTCCAACAGACCCATCACAATGTCACCCAAACCCTCCACCAGACCCATCACAGTGCCACCCACACCCTCCACCAGATCCGACACAGCCTCACCCACACCCGTTCCAGACCCATCACAGCCTCACCCACACCCTCCACCAGACCCGACACAACCTCACCCACACCCTCCACCAGACCCATCACAGCGTCACCCACACACTCCACCAGACCCATCACACTGTCACCCAAACCCTCCACCAGTCCCATCGCAGAATCACCCACACCCTCCACCAGACCCATCACAGCCTCACCCAAACCCACCACCAGACCCATCACAGTGTCACCCACACCCTCCACCAGACCCGACACAACCTCACCCAAACCCTCCACCAGACCCATCACAGTGTCACCCACACCCTCCACCAGACCCATCACAGCCTCACCCCCACCCGTTCCAGACCCATCACAGCCTCACCCACACCCTCCAACAGACCCATCACAGCGTCACCCACACACTCCACCAGACCCATCACACTGTCACCCATACCCTCCACCAGTCCCATCGCAGAATCACCCACACCCTCCACCGGACCCATCACAGCCTCACCTAAACCCTCTACCAGACCCATCACAGTGTCACCCACATCCTCCACCATTCCCGACACAACCTCACCCACACCCTCCACCAGACCCATCACAGCCTCACCCACACCCTCCAACAGACCCATCACAGCGTCACCTTAACCCTCCACTAGTCCCATTGCAGAATAACCCACACCCTCCACCGGACCCATCACAGTGTCACCCACACCCTCCACCAGACGTGACAAAGCCTCACCCACACCCTCCACCAAAACCTTCACAGTGTCACCGTCACCCTCCACCAGACCCAATACAGTGTCACCACACCCTCCAACAGACACGTCACTGCGTCACCCACACCATCCACCAGACCCATCACAGTGTCAACCAAACCCTCCACCAGTCCCATCACAGCCTCACCCACACCCTTCCCCAGACCCATCTCAATGTCACCCGAACCCTCCTCCAGACACATCACAGCCTCACCCAAACCCTCCACCAGACCCATCACAGTTTCACCCAAACCTATCCACCAGACCCATCGCAGAATCACCCACACCCTCCACCGGATCCATCACAGCCTCACCCACACCCTCCACCAGACCCATCACAGTGTCACTGAGTCCCTGCACCAGACCCATCACAGCCTCAACCACAACCTCCATCAGACGCATCACAATGTCACCCACAACTTCCATCAGACCCATCACAGTGTCAGACACACCCTCCACCACACATATCGCAGTGTCAACCAGACCCTGCACCTGACCCGTCACAGACTCACACACTCCCTCCTCCAGACCCATCAAAGAATCACCCGCACCCTCCAGCGGACTCATCACAGCCTCACCCACACTCTCCACCAGACCCATCACAGTGTCACCCACACCCTCCACCAGACTCATCACAGGGACACCCACACCCTCCACCAGCTCCATTAAAGTGTCACCCGCACCCTCCACCAGAACCATCACAGTCTAACCCACACCCTCCACCAGAGACATGACAGTGTCACCCAGACCCTGCACCAAACACATCACCGCCTCAACCAAAACCTCCACCAGACCCATCACAGTGTCACCCACACCCTCCACCAGACCCATCACAGTGTCACCCACACCCTCCACCAGACCCCATCACAGTGTCACCCACACCCTCCACCAGACTCATCACAGGGACACACACACCCTCCACCAAACCCATGACAGTGTCACCCACACCATCCACAATTCCCATCACAGAATCACTCACACCCTCCACCAGACCCATCACAGTGTCACCCAGAACCTGCTCCCGACCCATCACTTCCTCAACCACACCCTCCAGCAGAGCCATCACAGTGTCACCCACAACCTCCACCAGACCCCATCAGAGTGTCTCACACACCCTCCACCACACAGATCACAGTGTCACCCAGACCCTGCAACAGACCCGTCACAGCCTGACGCACACCCTCCACCAGACCCATCACAGTGTCACCCAGACGCTGAACCAGCCCCGTCGCGTCCAAAGCCACACTCTCCACAAGACCCATCCTAGCCTCACCAACACCCTCCCGAGAACCATCACAGTGTCATCCCACCCTCCAGCAGCCCCTTCACAGTGTCTCCCACAGCGTCCACCAGACTCATCACAGCCTCACTCACACCCTCCACCAGCCCCATAAAAGCCTCACCCACACCCTCCACCAGACACATTACAGTGTCACCCACACCCACCACCAGATCTGACAAAGCCTCACCCACATCCTCCACCAGACCCATCACAAAGTCACCCATACCCTCCACCAGACCCATCACTGAGTTACCCACACCCTCCACCAGACCCGACACAGCCTCACCCACACCCACCACCAGACCCATCACAATTTCACCCAAACCCTCCACCACACCCATCACAGTGTCACCCACATCCTCCACCAGACACGTCAGACCCACCCCCACACCCTCCACCACACACATCACAGTGTCACCCAGACACTGCACCAGACCCGTCACAGCCTCACGCACACCCTCCACCTGACCCATCACAGTGTCACCCACACCCTCCACGAGACACGTCACACCCTCCCCCACACCTTCCACCAGACCCATCACAATGTCACCCACACCCTCCACCAAACCCTTCACAGTGTCACCCTCACCCTCCACCAGATCCAATACAGTGTCACCACACCCTCCAACAGACCCATCACAGCCTCACCCACACCCTCCACCAGACCCATCACAATGTCACCCAAACCCTCCACCAGACCCATCACAGCCTCACCCAAACCCTCCACCAGACCCACCACAGCATCACCCACACCCTCCTCCAGACCCATCACAGTGTCACCCAAACCCTCCACCAGACCCATCGCAGAATCACCCACACCGTCCACCAGACCCATCACAGCCTCACCCACACTCTCCACCAGACCCATCACAGTGTCAACCACACCCTCCACCAGACTCATCACAGGGACACCCACACCCGCCACCAGACCCATCACAGTGTCACCCCCACCCTCCACCAGACACATCACAGCCTCACCCACACATTCCACCAGACCCATCACAGTGTCACCAAGTCCCTGCACCAGACCCATCACAGCCTCAACCACAACCTCCATCAGACACATCACAGTGTCACCCACACCTTCCATCTGACCCATCAGAGTGTCACACACACCCTCCACCACACACATCACAGTGTCATCCAGACCCTGCACCAGACCCATCACAGCCTCACGCACACCCTCCACCAGACCCATCACAGTGTCACCCAGACGCTCAACCAGCCCCGTCATGTCCAAAGCCACACTCTCCACAAGACCCATCATAGCCTCACCAACACCCTCCCGAGAACCAACACAGTGTCACCCCACCCTGCAGCAGCCCCTTCACAGTGTCTCCCACAGCATCCACCAGACTCATCACAGCCTCACTCACACCCTCCACCAGTCATATAACAGCCTCACCCACACCCTCCAACAGACCCATCACAATGTCACCCAAACCCACCACCAGACCCATCACAGTGCCACCCACACCCTCCACCAGATCCGACACAGCCTCACCCACACCCGTTCCAGACCCATCACAGCCTCACCCACACCCTCCACCAGACCCGACACAACCTCACCCACACCCTCCACCAGACCCATCACAGCGTCACCCACACACTCCACCAGACCCGTCACACTGTCACCCAAACCCTCCACCAGTCCCATCGCAGAATCACCCACACCCACCACCAGACCCATCTGAGTGTCACCCACACCCTCCACCAGACCCGACACAACCTCACCCAAACCCGCCACCAGACCCATCCCAGCCTCACCCACACCCTCCACCAGACCCATCACAGAGTCACCCATACCCTCCACCAGACCCTTCACTGAGTCACCCACACCCTCCACCAGACCCGACACAGCCTCACCCACACCTACCACCAGACCCATCACAATGTCACCCAAACCCTCCACCAGACACATCACACTGTCACCCAAACCCTCCACCAGTCCCATTGCAGAATATCCCACACCCTCCACCGGACCCATCACAGCCTTACCCACACTGTCCACCAGACCCATCACAGAGTCACCCAAACCCTCCACCAGACCCATCACAGGGACACCCATACACTCCACCAGCCCCATGTCAGTGTCACCCGCACCCTCCACCAGACCCATCACAGCCTCACCCACACCCTCCACCAGACCCTTCACAGTGTCACCCAGACCCTGCACCAGACCCCATCACACTGTCACACAAACCCTCCACCACACACATCACAGTGTCACCCACACCCTCCTCCAGAACCGTCACAGCCTCACGCACATCCTCCACCAGACCTACCACAGTGTCACCCATACCCTCCACCAGTCCCATAACAGCCTCACCCACTCCCACCACCAGACCATCACTATGTCACCCACACCCTCCACCACACCCATCACAGTGTCACCCACATCCTCCACCAGACACGTCAGACCCACCCCCACACCCTCCACCACACACATCACAGTGTCACCCAGACCCTGCACCAGACCCGTCACAGCCTCACGCACACCCTCCACCTGACCCATCACAGTGTCACCCACACCCTGCACGAGACACGTCACACCCTACCCCACACCTTCCACCAGACCCATCACAATGTCACCCACACCCTCCACCAGACCCATCACAGTGTCACCCACACACTCCAACAGACACATGATAGCCTCACCCACACCCTCCACCAAACCCTTCACAGTGTCACCCTCACCCTCCACCAGACCCAATACAGTGTCACCACCCCCTCCAACAGACCCATCACAGCCTCACCCACACCCTCCTCCAGACCCATCACAGTGTCACCCACACCCTCCACCAGACACATCACAGCCTCACCCACACTCTCCACCAGACCCATCACAGTGTCAACCACACCCTCCACCAGACTCATCACAGGGACACCCACACCCGCCACCAGACCCATCACAGTGTCACCCCCACCCTCCACCAGACCCATCACAGCCTCACCCACACCTTCCACCAGACCCATCACAGTGTCACCAAGTCCCTGCACCAGACCCATCACAGCCTCAACCACAACCTCCATCAGACCCATCACAGTTTCACCCACACATTCCATCTGACCCATCAGAGTGTCACACACACCCTCCACCACACACATCACAGTGTCACCCAGACCCTGCACCAGACCCGTCACAGCCTCACGCACACCCTCCACCAGACCCATCACAGTGTCACCCCCACCCTCCACCAAGACCCTTCACAGTGTCACCCACTCCCTCCACCAGCCCAGGCACAGCCTCACCTCCACCCTCCAACAGAGTGATCAAATGGTCACCCACAACCTCCAAAAGACTCCACCAGACCCATCACAGTGTCAACCAAACCCTCCAACAGACACATCACAGCCTCACCCAAACCCTCCACCAGACCCATCACAGTGTCACTCATACCCTCCACCAGAACCTTCACAGTGTCACCCACAACCTCCACCAGACCCCATCAGAGTGTCTTACACACCCTCCACCACACACATCACACTGTCACCCAGAACCTGCACCAGACCCGTCACAGCCTCACGCACACCCTCCACTAGACCCATCACAGTGTCACCCAGACGCTCAACCAGCCCCGTCGCGTCCACAGCCACACTCTCCACCAGACTCATCATAGCCTCACCAACACCCTCCCGAGAACCAACACAGTGTCACCCCACCCTCCAACAGCACCTTCACAGTGATTCCCACAGCATCCACCAGACTCATCACAGCCTCACTCACACCCTCCAGCAGTCCCATAACAGCCTCACCCCCACCCTCCAACAGACCCATCACAGCCTCACCCACACCTACCACCAGACCCAACACAATGTCACCCAACCCTCCACCAGACTCATCACAGTGTCACCCACACACTCCACCAGACATGTAACACCCTCCCCCACACCCTCCACCAGACCCATCACTGTGTCACCCACACCTTCCACCAGACCCGACACAGCCTCACCCACACCCGCCACCAGACCCATCACAGCCTCACCCACACCCTCCACCAGACTCATCACAGGGACACACACACCCTCCACCAGACACACCACAGAGTCACCCATACCCTCCACGAGACCCATCACTGAATCACCCACACCCTCCACCAGACCCGACACAGCCTCACTCACGTCCACCACCAGACCCATCACAATGTCACCCAAACCCTCCACCAAACCCAACACAGTGTCACCACACCCTCCAACAGACCCATCACAGTGTCACACAAACCCTCCACCAGACCCTTCACAGCCTCACGCACACCCTCCACCAGTCCCATCGCAGAATCACCCACACCCTCCACCGGTCCCATCACTGCCTCACCCACACCCTCCACCAGACCCATCACAGAGTCAACCATAACCTCCACCAGACCCATCACAGTCACCCAAACCCTCCACCAGACCCATCACAGCCTCACCCACACCCACCACCGGACCCATCACAATGTCACCCACACCCACCACCGGACCCAATACAATGTCACCACACCCTCCAACAGACCCATCACAGCGTCACCCACCACTCCACCAGACCCATCACAGTGTCACCCACACACTCCTCCAGACCCAACACAGTGTCACCCAAACCCTCCACCAGACCCATCACAGCGTCACCCACACACTCCACCAGACCCATCACAGTGTCACTCATACCCTCCTCCAGACCCATCACAGTGTCACCCAGACCCTCCACCAGACCCATCACAGAATCAAACACACCCTCCATCAGACGCATCACAGTGTCACCCACACCCTCCGCCAGTCCCCATCACAGTGTCACACACAGCCTCCACCAGACCCGTCACAGCCTCACCCACACCCTCCACCAGACCCATCACAGCCTCAACCACACCCTCCAGCAGAACCATCACAGTGTCACCCACACCCTCCACAGACCCCATCACAGTGTCACACACACCCTCCACCACACACATCAGTGTCACCAGAACCCGTCACAGCCTCACCCACACCCTCCACCAGTCCCATCACAGTGTCATCAACACCCTCCACCAGACTCATCATAGGGACACCCACACCCTCCAACAGACCCATCACCGTGTCACCCACACCATTCAAGAGAACCATCACAGAATCACCCACACCCTCCACCAGACAAATCACAGTGTCACCCAGACCCTCCACCAGATCCATGACAGACTCAACCACACCCTCCATCAGACCCATCACAGTGACACCCACACCGTCCACCAGACCCATCACAGTGTCACCCACACCCTCCACCAGACTCATCACAGGGACACCCATACCTTCCACCAAACCAATGACAGTGTCACCCACACCATCCAAAATTCCCATCACAGAATCACTCACACCCTCCAGCAGACCCATCGCAGTGTCACCCAGAACCTGCTCCAGACCCATCACTGCCTCAACCACACCCTCCATCAGACCGATCACAGTGTCTCCCACAACCTCCACCAGACCCCATCAGAGTGTCTCACACACCCTCCACCACACACATCACAGTGTCACCCACACCCTCCACCGGACCCATCACAGCCTCACCCACACTCTCCACCAGACACATCAGAGTGTCACCCACAGCCTCCACCAGACCATTCACAGTGTCAACCACACCCTCCACCAGACTCATCACAGGGACACCCACACCCGCCACCAGACCCATCACAGTGTCACCCCCACCCTCCACCAGACACATCACAGCCTCACCCACACCTTCCACCAGACCCATCACAGTGTCACCAAGTCCCTGCACCAGACCTATCACAGCCTCAACCACAACCTCCATCAGACCCATCACAGTGTCACCCAAACCTTCCACCTGACCCAGCAGAGTGTCACACACACCCTCCACCACACACATCACAGTGTCACCCAGACCCTGCACCAGACCCGTCACAGCCTCACGCACACCCTCCACCAGACCCATCACAGTGTCACCCAGACACTCAACCAGCCCCGTCATGTCCAAAACCACACTCTCCACAAGACCCATCATAGCCTCACCAACACCCTCCCGAGAACCAACACAGTGTCACCCCACCCTGCAGCAGCCCCTTCACAGTGTCACCCACAGCATCCACCAGACTCATCACAGCCTCACTCACACCCTCCACCAGTCATATAACAGCCTCACCCACACCCTCCAACAGACCCATCACAATGTCACCCAAACCCTCCACCAGACCCATCACAGTGCCACCCACACCCTCCACCAGATCCGACACAGCCTCACCCACACCCGTTCCAGACCCATCACAGCCTCACCCACACCCTCCACCAGACCCGACACAACCTCACCCACACCCTCCACCAGACCCATCACAACGTCACCCACATACTCCACCAGACCCATCACACTGTCACCCAAACCCTCCACCAGTCCCATCGCAGAATCACCCACACCCTCCACCGGTCCCATCACAGCCTCACCCAAACCCACCACCAGACCCATCACAGTGTCACCCACACCCTCCACCAGACCCGACACAACCTCACCCAAACCCTCCACCAGACCCATCACAGTGTCACCCACACCCTCCACCAGACCCGACACAACCTCACCCACACCCTCCACCAGACCCATCACAGCCTCACCCACACCCGTTCCAGACCCATCACAGCCTCACCCACACCCTCCAACAGACCCATCACAGCGTCACCCACACACTCCACCAGACCCATCACACTGTCACCCAAACCCTCCACCAGTCCCATCGCAGAATCACCCACACCCTCCACCGGACCCTCACAGCCTCACCCAAACCCTCCACCAGACCCATCACAGTGTCACCCACATCCTCCACCAGACCCGACACAACCTCACCCACACCCTCCACCAGACCCATCACAGCCTCACCCACACCCTCCAACAGACCCATCACAGCGTCACCTTAACCCTCCACTAGTCCCATTGCAGAATAACCCACACCCTCCACCGGACCCATCACAGCCTTACCCACACTCTCCACCAGACCCATCACAGAGTCACCCAAACCCTCCACCAGACCCATAACAGGGACACCCATACACTCCACCAGCACCATCTCAGTGTCACCGGCACCCTCCACCAGACGCATCACAGCCTCACCCACACCCTCCACCAGACCCATCACAGTGTCACCCAGACCCTGCACCAGAGCCCATCACAGTGTCACACAAACACTCTACCACACACATCACAGTGTCACCCAAACCCTGCACCAGACCCGTCACAGCCTCACGCACACCCTCCACCAGACCCATCACAGTGTCACCCACACCCTCCACCAGTCCCATAACAGCCTCACCGACACCCTCCACCAGACCCATCACAGAGTCACCCAAACCCTCCACCAGACCCATCAGATCCTCACCCACTCCCACCACCAGACCCATCACAATGTCACCCACACCCACCACCAAACCCATCACAGTGTCACCCACACCCTCCACCAGACACGTCACACCCACCCCCACACCCTCCTGCAGACACATCACATTGTCACCCCCACCGTCCACCAGACCCGACACAGCCTCATCCACACCCTCCACCAGACTCATCACAGGGACACCCACACCCTCCACCAAACCAAATGACAGTGTCACCCACACCATTCAAAAGACCCATCACAGAATCACTCACACCCTCCACCAGACCCATCGCAGTTTCACCCAGAACCTGCACCAAAACCATCACAGCTAAAACCACACCCTCTAGCAGACCCATCACAGTGTCACCCACACCTTCCACCAGACCCCATCACAGTGTCACACACACCCTCCACCACACACATCACAGTGTCACCTAGACCCTGCACCAGTCTCGTCACGGCCTCACGCACATCCTCCACCAGACCCATCACAGTGTCACTCACACCCTCCACCAGACACGTCACACCCTCACCCACAACTTCCACCAGACACATCACATTGTCACCCAAACCCTCCACCAGACCCGACACAGCCTCACCCATACCCTCCACCAGACCCATCGCAGAGTCACCCAGACCCTCCAACATACCCTTCACAGTGTCACCCTCACCCTCCAACAGACCCATCACAATGTCACCCACACCCTCCACCAGACCCATCACAGTGTCACCCAGACCCTCCACCAGACACATCATAGCCTCACCCACACCCACCACCAGACCCATCACAATGTCACCCACACCCTCCACCAAACCCTTCACAGTGTCATCCACACCCTCCACCAGACCCAATACAGTGTCACCACACCCTCCAACGGACCCATCACAGCGTCACCCACACCCTCCACCAGACCCATCACAGTGTCACCCAAACCCTCCACCAGTCCCATCACAGCCTCACCCACACCCTCCACCAGACCCATCAGATTATCACCCACACCCTCCACCAGACCCATCACAGTGTCACCCACACCCTCCACCAGACATATCATAGCCTCACCCACACCCACCACCAGACAAATCACAGTGTCACCCAAACCCTCCACCAGTCCCATCACAACCTCACCCACACCCTCCACCAGACCCATCACAATGTCACCCAAACCCTCCACCAGACACATCACAGCCTCAACCACACCCTCCACCAGACCCATCACAGTGTCACCCAAACCCTCCACCAGACCCATCGCAGAATCACCCACACATTCCACCGGATCCATCACAGCCTCACCCACACTCTCCACCAGACCCATCACAGTGTCAACCCCACCCTCAACCAGACTCATCACAGGGACACCCACACCCGCCACCAGACCCATCACAGTGTCACCCCCACCCTCCACCAGACACATCACAGCCTCACCCACACCCTCACCAGACCCATCACAGCCTCACCGAGTCCCTGCACCAGACCCCTCACAGCCTCAACCACAACCTCCATCAGACCCATCACAGTGTCACCCACACCTTCCATCTGACCCATCACAGTGTCACACACACTCTCCACCACACACATCACAGTGTCACCCAGAATCTGCACCAGACCCGTCACAGCCTCACGCACACCCTCCACCAGACCCATCACAGTGTCACCCCCACCCTCCACCAAGACCCTTCACAGTGTCACCCACTCCCTCCACCAGCCCAGGCACAGCCTCACCTCCACCCTCCAACAGAGCGATCAAATGGTCACCCACAACCTCCAAAAGACTCCACCAGACCCATCACAGTGTCAACCAAACCCTCCACCAGACACATCACAGCCTCACCCAAACCCTCCACCAGACCCATCACAGTGTCACTCATACCCTCCACCAGAACCTTCACAGTGTCACGCACACCCTCCACCAGAACCTTCACAGTGTCACCCACAACCTCCACCAGACCCCATCAGAGTGTCTTACACACCCTCCACCACACACATCACACTGTCACCCAGAACCTGCACCAGACCCGTCACAGCCTCACCCACACCCTCCAACAAACCCATCACAGCCTCACCCACACCTACCACCAGACCCAACACAATGTCACCCAACCCTCCACCAAAACCATCACAGTGTCACCCACACACTCCACCAGACACGTAACACCCTCCCCCACACCCTCCACCAGACCCATCACTGTGTCACCCAGACCCTCCACCAGATCCGACACAGCCTCACCCACACCCGCCACCAGACCCATCACAGCCTCACCCACACCCTCCACCAGACACACCACGGAGTCACCCACACCCTCCACGAGACCCGACACAGCCTCACCCACGTCCACCACCAGTCCCATCACAATGTCACCCAAACCCTCCACCAAACCCAACACAGTGTCACCACACCCTCCAACAGACCCATCACAGCGTCACCCACACACTCCACCAGACCCATCACACTGTCACCCAAACCTTCCACCAGTCCCATCGCAGAATCACCCACACCCTCCACCGGACCCATCACAGCCTCACCCACACTCTCCACCAGACCCATCAGAGTGTCACCCACACCCTCCACCAGACTCATCACAGGGACACACACACCCTCCACCAGACCCATCACAGAGTCACCCATACCCTCCACCAGACCCATCACTGAGTCACCCACACCCTCCACCAGACCCATCACAGTGTCACCCACACACTCCACCAGACCCATCACAGAGTCACCCATACCCTCCACCAGACCCATCACTGAGTCACCCACACCCTCCACCAGACCCATCACAGCCTCACACACACCCTCCCCCAGACCATTACAGTTTCACCCAGACCATGCACCAGACCCGTCACAGCCTCAACAAGAACCTCCATCAGACCCCATCACAGTGTCACACAAACCCTCCACCAGACCCTTCACAGCCTCACGCACACCCTCCACCGGACACATCACAGTGTCACCCACACCCTCCACCAGTCCCATCAAAGCCTCACCCACACCCTCCACCAGACCCATCACAGAGTCAACCATACCCTCCACCAGACCCATCACAGTCACCCAAACCCTCCACCAGACCCATCACAGCCTCACCCACACCCACCACCGGACCCATCACAGTGTCACCCACACCCACTACCGGACCCAATACAATGTCACCACACCCTCCAACAGACCCATCACAGCGTCACCCACACACTCCACCAGACCCATCACAGTGTCACCCACACACTCCACCAGACCCATCACAGTGTCACCCATACCCTCCTCCAGACCCATCACAGTGTCACCCAAACCCTCTTCCAGACCCATCACAGCGTCACCCACACACTCCACCAGACCCATCACAGTGTCACTCATACCCTCCTCCAGACCCATCACAGTGTCACCCAGACCCTCCACCAGACCCATCACAGAATCAAACACACCCTCCATCAGACGCATCACAGTGTCACCCACACCCTCCGCCAGTCCCCATCACAGTGTCACACACAGCCTCCACCAGACCCGTCACAGCCTCACCCACACACTCCACCAGACCCATCATAGCCTCACCCACACCCTCCACCAGACCCATCGCAGTGTCTCCCACAACCTGCACCAGACCCATCACACCCTCAACCACACCCTCCAGCAGACCCATCACAGTGTCACCCACACCCTCCACAGACCCCATCACAGTGTCACACACACCCTCCAACACACACATCAGTGTCACCAGAACCAATCACAGCCTCACCCAAACCCTCCACCCGTCCCATCACAGTGTCATCAACACCCTCCACCAGACTCATCATAGGGACACCCACACCCTCCCACAGACCCATAAGCGTGTCACCCACACCATTCAAGAGGACCATCACAGAATCACCCACACCCTCCACCAAACAAATCACAGTGTCACCCAGACCCTCCACCAGATCCATCACAGACTCAACCACACCCTCCATCAGTGCCATCACAGTGACACCCACACCGTCCACCAGACCCATCACAGTGACACCCACACCCTCCACCAGACTCATCACAGGGACACCCATACCTTCCACCAAACCAATGACAGTGTCACCCACACCATCCAAAATTCCCATCACAGAATCACTCACACCCTCCAGCAGACCCATCGCAGTGTCACCCAGAACCTGCTCCAGACCCATCACTGCCTCAACCACACCCTCCAGCAGACCGATCACAGTGTCTCCCACAACCTCCACCAGACCCCATCAGAGTGTCTCACACACCCTCCACCACACACATCACAGTGTCACCCACACCCTCCAACGGACCCATCACAGCCTCACCCACACTCTCCACCAGACCCATCAGAGTGTCACCTACAGCCTCCACCAGACTCATCACAGGGACACCCACACCCTCCACCAGCCCCATCACAGAGTCACCCATACCCTCCACCAGACCCATCACTGAGTCACCCACACCCTCCACCAGACCCATCACAGCCTCACACACACCCTCCCCCAGACCCATTTCAGTTTCACCCAGACCATGCACCAGACCCATCACAGCCTCAACAACAACCTCCATCAGACCCATCACAGTGTCACCCACACCCTCCCCCAGACCCAACACAGTGTCACACAAACCCTCCACCAGACCCTTCACAGCCTCACGCACACCCTCCACCAGACACATCACAGTGTCACCCACACCCTCCACCAGTCCCATCACAGCCTCATCCACACCCTCCACCAGACCCATCACAGTCACCCAAACCCTCCACCAGACCCAATACAATGTCACCACACCCTCCAACAGACCCATCACAGCGTCACCCAAACCCTCCACCAGACCCATCACAGCGTCACCCACACACTCCACCAGACCCATCACAGTGTCACTCATACCCTCCTCCAGACCCATCACAGTGTCACCCAGACCCTCCACCAGACCCATCACAGACTCAAACACACCCTCCATCAGACGCATCACAGTGTCACCCACACCCTCCGCCAGTCCCCATCACAGTGTCACACACAGCCTCCACCAGTCCCGTCACAGCCTCACCCACACCTTCCACCAGACCCATCACAGAGTCAGCGATACCCTCCACCAGACCCATCACAGAGTCACCCAAACCCTCCACCAAACCCATCACATTGTCACCCACACCCTCCACCAGACACGTCACACCCTCCCCCACACCCTCCAGCAGACACATCACATTGTCACCCACACCCTCCACCAGACCTGACACAGCCTCACCCACACCCTCCACCAGACCCATCACAGTGTCATCAACACCCTCCACCAGACTCATCTCAGGGACACCAACAGCCTCCAACAGACCCACCACAGAATCAACCACACACTCCACCAGACCGATCACTGCATCACGCACACCCTCCAACAGACCCATCACAGTGTCACCCACACCCTCCACCAGACCCATCACAGTGTCATCAACACACTTCACCAGACTCATCACAGGGACACCCACACCCTCCAACAGACCCATCACCGTTTCACCCACACCCTTCAAAAGAACCATCACAGAATCACCCACACCCTCCACCAGACAAATCACATTGTCGCCAAGACCCTCCACCAGATCCATCACAGACTCAACCACACCCTCCATCAGACCCATCACAGTGTCACCCACAACCTCCACCAGACCCCTCAGAGTGTCTCACACACCATCCACCACACACATCACAGTGTTCCCCAGACCCTGCACCAGACCCGTCACAGCCTCACGCACACCCTCCACCAGACCCATCAGAGTGTCACCCAGACGCTCAACCAGCCCCGTCGCGTCCACAGCCGCACTCTCCACAAGACCCATCATAGCCTCACCTACACCCTCCCGAGAACCATCACAGTGTCACCCCACCCTCCAGCAGCCCCTTCACAGTGTCTCACACAGCATCCACCAGACTCATCACAGCCGCACTCACACCCTCCACCAGACCCATCACAGAGTCACCCATATCCTCCACCAGATCCATCACAATGTCACCCAAACCCTCCACCAGATGCAATACAATGACACCACACCCTCCAACAGACCCATCACAGCGTCACCCACACCCTCCACCAGACACATCACACTGTCACCCATACCCTCCTCCAGACCCATCACAGAGTCACCCACACCCTCCAAAAGACACATCACATTCTCACCCCACACTGCAGCAGACCCATCACTGTGTCACCCACACCCTCCACCAGACCCATCACAGTGTCACCCACACCCTCCAACAGACCCATAACAGTGTCACCCACACCCTCCATCCGACGCAACACAGTCACCCACAACCTCCACCAGACCCATCACAATGTCACTCACACCCTCCACCAGAACCTTCACAGTATCACCCATACCCTCCACCAGCACTTTCACAGCCTCACCGACACCCTCCAACTGACCGATCACAGTGTAACCCAATCCCTCCAAAAGCCCCATCACAGAATCACCCACACCCTCCACTAGACCCATCACAGCCTCACCCACACCCTCCACGAGACCCATCACAGCCTCACCCACACCCTCCACCAGACCCATCACAGTGTCACCCACACCCTCCAAAAGACCCATCACAGGCTCAACCACATCCTGAACCAAACCCATCACAGTGTCACCCACACCCTCCACCAGTCCCAACACAGTGTCACCCACACCCTCCTTCAGACCCTTCACAGCCTCACCCACACCCTCCACCAGACCCATCAGATTATCACCCACACCTCCACCAGACCCATCACAGCCTCACCCACACTCTCCACCAGACCCATCACAGTGTCAACCACACCCGCCCCCAGACCCATCACAATGTCACCCACACCCTCCACCAGACCCATCACAGTGTCACCCACACCCTCCACCAGACACATCATAGGCTCTCCCACACCCATCACCAGACCCATCACAATGTCACCCACACCCTCCATCAAACCCTTCACAGTGTCACCCACACCCTCCACCAGACCCAATACAGTGTCACCACACCCTCCAATAGACCCACCACAGCGTCACCCACACCCTCCACCAGACCCATCACAATGTCACCCAAACCCTCCACCAGACACATCACAGCCTCACCCACACCCTCCACCAGACCCATCACAGTGTCACCCAAACCCTCCACCAGACCCATCGCAGAATCACCCACACATTCCACCGGATCCATCACAGCCTCACCCACACTCTCCACCAGACCCATCACAGTGTCAACCACACCCTCAACCAGACTCATCACAGGGACACCCACACCCGCCACCAGACCCATCACAGTGTCACCCCCACCCTCCACCAGACACATCACAGCCTCACCCACACCCTCACCAGACCCATCACAGCCTCACCGAGTCCCTGCACCAGACCCATCACAGCCTCAACCACAACCTCCATCAGACCCATCGCAGTGTCACCCACACCTTCCATCTGACCCATCACAGTGTCACACACACTCTCCACCACACACATCACAGTGTCACCCAGAATCTGCACTAGACCCGTCACAGCCTCACGCACACCCTCCACCAGACCCATCACAGTGTCACCCCCACCCTCCACCAAGACCCTTCACAGTGTCACCCACTCCCTCCACCAGCCCAGGCACAGCCTCACCTCCACCCTCCAACAGAGCGATCAAATGGTCACCCACAACCTCCAAAAGACCCATCACAGAATCAACCACACGTCCACCAAACCCATCACAGTGTCAACCAAACCCTCCACCAGACACATCACAGCCTCACCCAAACCCTCCACCAGACCCATCACAGTGTCACTCATACCCTCCACCAGAACCTTCACAGTGTCACGCACACCCTCCACCAGAACCTTCACAGTGTCACCCACAACCTCCACCAGACCCCATCAGAGTGTCTTACACACCCTCCACCACACACATCACACTGTCACGCAGAACCTGCACCAGACCCGTCACAGCCTCACGCACACCCTCCACCAGACCCATCACAGTGTCACCCAGACGCTCAACCAGCCCCGTCGCGTCCACAGCCACACTCTCCACCAGACCCATCATAGCCTCACCAACACCCTCCCGAGAACCATCACAGTGTCACCCCACCCTCCAACAGCACCTTTACAGTGTTTCCCACAGCATCCACCAGACTCATCACAGCCTCACTCACACCCTCCAGCAGTCCCATAACAGCCTCACCCACACCCTCCAACAGACCCATCACAGCCTCACCCACACCTACCACCAGACTCATCACAGGGACATCCATACCCACAACCAGCCACATCTCAGTGTCACCCGCACCCTCTACCAGACCCATCACAGCCTCACCCACACTCTCCACCAGACCCATCACAGCCTCACCCACACCCTCCACCAGATCCATCGCAGTGTCACCCAGAACCTGCACCAGACCCATCACACCCTCAACCACACCCTCCACCAGACTCATCACAGGGACATCCATACCCACAACCAGCCACATCTCAGTGTCACCCGCACCCTCTACCAGACCCATCACAGCCTCACCCACACTCTCCAACAGACCCATCACACTGTCACCCCACCTTCCAACAGCACCTTTATAGTGTCTCCCACAGCATCCACCAGACTCATCACAGCATCACTCACACCCTCCACCAGTCCCATAACAGCCTCACCCACACCCTCCAACAGACCCATCACAGCCTCACCCACACCCACCACCAGACCCATCACAATGAAACCCACAACCTCCACCAGACTCATCACAGCCTCACCCACACCCTCCACCAGACCCATCACAGCCTCACCCACACCCTCCACCAGACCCATCGCAGTGTCACCCACAACCTGCACCAGACCCATCACACCCTCAACCACACCCTCCAGCAGACCCATCACAGTGTCTCCCACACCCTCCACAGACCCCATCACAGTGTCACACACACCCTCCACCACACACATCACAGTGTCACCAGAACCCGTCACAGCATCACCCACACCCTCCACCAGTCCCATCACAGTGTCATCAACACCCTCCACCAGACTCATCTCAGGGACACCCACAGCCTCCAAAAGACCCGACAAAGCCTCACCCACAACCTCCAACAGATCGATCACAGCCTCACCCACACCCTCCACCAGACCCATCACATTGTCATCAACAGCCTCCACCAGACTCATCATAGGGACACCCACACCCTCCAACAGACCCATCACCGTGTCACCCACACCATTCAAAAGAACCATCACAGAATCACCCACACCCTCCACCAGACAAATCACAGTGTCACCCAGACCCTCCACCAGATCCATCACAGACTCAACCACACCTTCCATCAGACCCATCACAGTGTCACACACACACTCCACCAGCCCCGTCACAGCCTCACCCACACCCTCCAACAGACCGATCAGTGTCACTCACACCCTCCAAAAGACCCTTCACAGCCTCACCCACACCCTCCACCAGACCCATCACAGTGTCACCCACACCCTCCACCAGACTCATCACAGGGACACACATACCTTCCACCATACCAATGACAGTGTCAACCACACCATCCAAAATTCCCATCACAGAATCACTCACACCCTCCACCAGACCCATCGCAGTGTCACCCAGAACCTGCTCCAGACCCATCACTGCCTCAACCACACCCTCCAGCAGAGCCATCACAGTGTCTCCCACAACCTCCACCAGACCCCATCAGAGTGTCTCACACACCCTCCACCACACACATCACATTGTCACCCAGACCCTGCACCAGACCCGTCACAGCCTCATGCACACCCTCCACCAGACCCATCACAGTGTCACCCAGATGCTCAACCAGCCCCTTCGCGTCCAGAGCCACACTCTCCACCAGACCCATCATAACCTCACCAACACCCTCCCTAGAACCATCACAGTGTCACCCACACCCTCCACCAGACCCGACACAGCCTCACCCACACCCGCCAACAGACCCATCACAGCCTCACCCACACCCTCCACCAGACCCATCACATTGTCACCTAAAACCTCCACCAGACCCATTGCAGAATCACCCACACCCTCCACAGGACCCGTCACAGCCTCACCCACACTCTCCACCAGACCCATCACAGTGTCACACACACCCTCCACCACACACATCACAGTGTCACCCAGAATCTGCACCAGTCCCGTCACAGCCTCACGCACACCCTCCACCAGACCCATCACAGTGTCACCCCCCACCCTCCACCAAGACCCTTCACAGTGTCACCCACTCCCTCCACCAGCCCAGGCACAGCCTCACCTCCACCCTCCAACAGAGTGAACAAATGGTCACCCACAACCTCCAAAAGACCCATCACAGAATCAACCACACGTCCACCAGACCCATCACAGTGTCAACCAAACCCTCCACCAGACACATCACAGCCTCACCCAAACCCTCCACCAGACCCATCACAGTGTCACTCATACCCTCCACCAGAACCTTCACAGTGTCACGCACACCCTCCACCAGATGGATCACTGTGTCACCCACACCCTCCAAAAGACCCATCAGAGAATTACCCAAAACCTCCACCAAACCCATCACAGTGTCACCCAGACCCTGCACCAGACCCATCACAGTGTCACCCACATCCTCCAAAAGACCCATCACAGAATCACCCACACCCTCCAACAGACCCATCACAGCCTCACCCACACCCTCCACCAGACGCATCGCAGAATCACCCACACCCTCCACCAGACCGATCACAGCCTCACCCACACTCTCCACCAGACCCATCACAGTGTCAACCACACCCGCCCCCAGACCCATCACAATGTCACCCACACCCTCCACCAGACCCATCACAGTGTCACCCACACCCTCCACCAGACACATCATAGGCTCTCCCACACCCATCACCAGACCCATCACAATGTCACCCACACCCTCCATCAAACCCTTCACAGTGTCACCCACACCCTCCACCAGACCCAATACAGTGTCACCACACCCTCCAATAGACCCACCACAGCGTCACCCACACCCTCCACCAGACCCATCACAATGTCACCCAAACCCTCCACCAGACACATCACAGCCTCACCCACACCCTCCACCAGACCCATCACAGTGTCACCCAAACCCTCCACCAGACCCATCGCAGAATCACCCACACATTCCACCGGATCCATCACAGCCTCACCCACACTCTCCACCAGACCCATCACAGTGTCAACCACACCCTCAACCAGACTCATCACAGGGACACCCACACCCGCCACCAGACCCATCACAGTGTCACCCCCACCCTCCACCAGACACATCACAGCCTCACCCACACCCTCACCAGACCCATCACAGCCTCACCGAGTCCCTGCACCAGACCCATCACAGCCTCAACCACAACCTCCATCAGACCCATCGCAGTGTCACCCACACCTTCCATCTGACCCATCACAGTGTCACACACACTCTCCACCACACACATCACAGTGTCACCCAGAATCTGCACTAGACCCGTCACAGCCTCACGCACACCCTCCACCAGACCCATCACAGTGTCACCCCCACCCTCCACCAAGACCCTTCACAGTGTCACCCACTCCCTCCACCAGCCCAGGCACAGCCTCACCTCCACCCTCCAACAGAGCGATCAAATGGTCACCCACAACCTCCAAAAGACCCATCACAGAATCAACCACACGTCCACCAAACCCATCACAGTGTCAACCAAACCCTCCACCAGACACATCACAGCCTCACCCAAACCCTCCACCAGACCCATCACAGTGTCACTCATACCCTCCACCAGAACCTTCACAGTGTCACGCACACCCTCCACCAGAACCTTCACAGTGTCACCCACAACCTCCACCAGACCCCATCAGAGTGTCTTACACACCCTCCACCACACACATCACACTGTCACGCAGAACCTGCACCAGACCCGTCACAGCCTCACGCACACCCTCCACCAGACCCATCACAGTGTCACCCAGACGCTCAACCAGCCCCGTCGCGTCCACAGCCACACTCTCCACCAGACCCATCATAGCCTCACCAACACCCTCCCGAGAACCATCACAGTGTCACCCCACCCTCCAACAGCACCTTTACAGTGTTTCCCACAGCATCCACCAGACTCATCACAGCCTCACTCACACCCTCCAGCAGTCCCATAACAGCCTCACCCACACCCTCCAACAGACCCATCACAGCCTCACCCACACCTACCACCAGACTCATCACAGGGACATCCATACCCACAACCAGCCACATCTCAGTGTCACCCGCACCCTCTACCAGACCCATCACAGCCTCACCCACACTCTCCACCAGACCCATCACAGCCTCACCCACACCCTCCACCAGATCCATCGCAGTGTCACCCAGAACCTGCACCAGACCCATCACACCCTCAACCACACCCTCCACCAGACTCATCACAGGGACATCCATACCCACAACCAGCCACATCTCAGTGTCACCCGCACCCTCTACCAGACCCATCACAGCCTCACCCACACTCTCCAACAGACCCATCACACTGTCACCCCACCTTCCAACAGCACCTTTATAGTGTCTCCCACAGCATCCACCAGACTCATCACAGCATCACTCACACCCTCCACCAGTCCCATAACAGCCTCACCCACACCCTCCAACAGACCCATCACAGCCTCACCCACACCCACCACCAGACCCATCACAATGAAACCCACAACCTCCACCAGACTCATCACAGCCTCACCCACACCCTCCACCAGACCCATCACAGCCTCACCCACACCCTCCACCAGACCCATCGCAGTGTCACCCACAACCTGCACCAGACCCATCACACCCTCAACCACACCCTCCAGCAGACCCATCACAGTGTCTCCCACACCCTCCACAGACCCCATCACAGTGTCACACACACCCTCCACCACACACATCACAGTGTCACCAGAACCCGTCACAGCATCACCCACACCCTCCACCAGTCCCATCACAGTGTCATCAAGACCCTCCACCAGACTCATCTCAGGGACACCCACAGCCTCCAAAAGACCCGACAAAGCCTCACCCACAACCTCCAACAGATCGATCACAGCCTCACCCACACCCTCCACCAGACCCATCACATTGTCATCAACAGCCTCCACCAGACTCATCATAGGGACACCCACACCCTCCAACAGACCCATCACCGTGTCACCCACACCATTCAAAAGAACCATCACAGAATCACCCACACCCTCCACCAGACAAATCACAGTGTCACCCAGACCCTCCACCAGATCCATCACAGACTCAACCACACCTTCCATCAGACCCATCACAGTGTCACACACACACTCCACCAGCCCCGTCACAGCCTCACCCACACCCTCCAACAGACCGATCACAGTGTCACTCACACCCTCCAAAAGACCCTTCACAGCCTCACCCACACCCTCCACCAGACCCATCACAGTGTCACCCACACCCTCCACCAGACTCATCACAGGGACACACATACCTTCCACCATACCAATGACAGTGTCAACCACACCATCCAAAATTCCCATCACAGAATCACTCACACCCTCCACCAGACCCATCGCAGTGTCACCCAGAACCTGCTCCAGACCCATCATTGCCTCAACCACACCCTCCAGCAGAGCCATCACAGTGTCTCCCACAACCTCCACCAGACCCCATCAGAGTGTCTCACACACCCTCCACCACACACATCACATTGTCACCCAGACCCTGCACCAGACCCGTCACAGCCTCATGCACACCCTCCACCAGACCCATCACAGTGTCACCCAGATGCTCAACCAGCCCCTTCGCGTCCAGAGCCACACTCTCCACCAGACCCATCATAACCTCACCAACACCCTCCCTAGAACCATCACAGTGTCACCCACACCCTCCACCAGACCCGACACAGCCTCACCCACACCCGCCAACAGACCCATCACAGCCTCACCCACACCCTCCACCAGACCCATCACATTGTCACCCACACCCTCCACCAGTCTCATCACAGGGACACCCACACGCTCCACTAGCCCCATCTCAGTGTCACCCGCACCCTCCACCAGAACCATCACAGCCTCACCCACACCCTCCACCAGACCCATCACTGTGTCACCCACACCCTCCACCAGACCCGACACAGCCTCACCCACACCCGCCACCAGACCCATCACAGCCTCACCCACACCCTCCACCAGACACACCACAGAGTCACCCATACCCTCCACCAGACCCATCACTGAGTCACCCACGCCCACCACCAGACCCATCACACTGTCACCCAAACCCTCCACCAAACCCAACACAGTGTCACCACACCCTCCAACAGACCCATCACAGCGTCACCCACACACTCCACCAGACCCATCACACTGTCACGCAAACCTTCCACCAGTCCCATCGCAGAATCACCCACACCCTCCACCGGACCCATCACAGCCTCACCCACACTCTCCACCAGACCCATCAGAGTGTCACCCACACCCTCCACCAGACTCATTACAGGGACACACACACCCTCCACCAGCCCCATCACAGAGTCACCCATACCCTCCATCAGACCCATCACTGAGTCACCCACACCCTCCACCAGACCCATTACAGCCTCACACACACCCTCCCCCAGACCCATTACAGTTTCACCCAGACCATGCACCAGACCCATCACAGCCTCAACAACAACCTCCATCAGACCCCATCACAGTGTCACACAAACCCTCCACCAGACCCTTCACAGCCTCACGCACACCCTCCACCAGACACATCACAGTGTCACCCACACCCTCCACCAGTCCCATCACAGCCTCACCCACACCCTCCACCAGACCCATCACAGAGTCACCCATACCCTCCACCAGACCCATCACAGCGTCACCCACACACTCCACCAGACCCATCACAGTGTCACTCATACCCTCCTCCAGACCCATCACAGTGTCACTCAGACCCTCCACCAGACCCATCACAGAATCAAACACACCCTCCATCAGACGCATCACAGTGTCACCCACACCCTCCGCCAGTCCCCATCACAGTGTCACACACAGCCTCCACCAGACCCGTCACAGCCTCACCCACACCCTCCACCAGACCCATCACAGCCTCACCCACACCCTCCACCAGACCCATCGCAGTGTCACCCACAACCTGCACCAGACCCATCACACCCTCAACCACACCCTCCAGCAGACCCATCACAGTGTCACCCACACCATCCACAGACCCCATCACAGTGTCACACACACCCTCCACCACACACATCAGTGTCACCAGAACCCGTCACAGCCTCACCCACACACTCCACCAGTCCCATCACAGTGTCATCAACACCCTCCACCAGACTCATCATAGGGACACCCACACCCTCCACCAAACCAATGACAGTGTCACCCACACCATCCAAAATTCCCATCACAGAATCACTCACACCCTCCAGCAGACCGATCACAGTGTCTCCCACAACCTCCACCAGACCCCATCAGAGTGTCTCACACACCCTCCACCACACACATCACAGTGTCACCCACACCCTCCACCGGACCCATCACAGCCTCACCCACACTCTCCACCAGACCCATCAGAGTGTCACCCACATCCTCCACCAGACTCATCACAGGGACACCCACACCCTCCACCAGCCCCATCACAGAGTCACCCATACCCTCCACCAGACCCATCACTGAGTCACCCACACCCTCCACCAGACCCATCACAGCCTCACACACACCCTCCCCCAGACCCATTACAGTTTCACCCAGACCATGCACCAGACCCATCACAGCCTCAACAACAACCTCCATCAGACCCATCACAGTGTCACCCATACCCTCCCCCAGACCCCATCACAGTGTCACACAAACCCTTCACCAGAACCTTCACAGCCTCACGCACACCCTCCACCAGACACATCACAGTGTCACCCACACCCTCCACCAGTCCCATCACAGCCTCACCCACACCCTCCACCAGACCCATCACAGAGTCAACCGTACCCTCCACCAGACCCATCACAGTCACCCAAACCCTCCACCAGACCCAATACAATGTCACCACACCCTCCAACAGACCCATCACAGCGTCACCCAAACCCTCCACCAGACCCATCACAGCGTCACCCACACACTCCACCAGGCCCATCACAGACTAAAACACACCCTCCATCAGACGCATCACAGTGTCACCCACACCCTCCGCCAGTCCCCATCACAGTGTCACACACAGCCTCCACCAGTCCCGTCACAGCCTCACCCACACCTTCCACCAGACCCATCACAGAGTCACCGATACCCTCCACCAGACCCATCACAGAGTCACCCAAACCCTCCACCAAACCCATCACATTGTCACCCACACCCTCCACCAGACACGTCACACCCTCCCCCACACCCTCCAGCAGACACATCACATTGTCACCCACACCCTCCACCAGACCTGACACAGCCTCATGCACACCCTGCACCAGACTCATCACAGAGTCACCCAGACCCTCCACCAGACCCATCTCAGGGACACCAACAGCCTCCAACAGACCCACCACAGAATCACCCACACACTCCACCAGACCGATCACAGCATCACGCACACCCTCCAACGGACCCATCACAGTGTCACCCACACCCTCCACCAGACCCATCACAGTGTCATCAACACCCTCCACCAGACTCATCTCAGGGACACCAACAGCCTCCAACAGACCCACCACAGAATCACCCACACACTCCACCAGACCGATCACTGCATCTGGCACACCCTCCACAGACCCCATCACAGTGTCACACACACCCTCCACCACACACATCAGTGTCACCAGAACCCGTCACAGGCTCACCCACACCCTCCACCAGTCCCATCACAGTGTCATCAACACCCTCCACCAGACTCATCATAGGGACACCCACACCCTCCAACAGACCCATCACCGTGTCACCCACACCATTCAAGAGAACCATCACAGAATCACCCACACCCTCCACCAGACAAATCACAGTGTCACCCAGACCCTCCACCAGATCCATCACAGACTCAACCACACCCTCCATCAGACCCATCACAGTGACACCCACACCGTCCACCAGACCCATCACAGTGACACCCACACCCTCCACCAGACCCCATCACAGTGTCACACAAACCCTCCACCAGACCCTTCACAGCCTCACGCACACCCTCCACCAGACACATCACAGTGTCACCCACACCCTCCACCAGTCCCATCACAGTCTCACCCACACCCTCCACCAGAACCATCACAGAGTCAACCATACCCTCCACCAGACCCATCACAGTCACCGAAATCCTCCACCAGACCCAATACAATGTCACCACACCCTCCTACAGACCCATCACAGCGTCACCCAAACCCTCCACCAGACCCATCACAGCGTCACCCACACACTCCACCAGACCCATCACAGTGTCACTCATACCCTCCTCCAGACCCATCACAGTGTCACCCAGACCCTCCACCAGGCCCATCACAGACTAAAACACACCCTCCATCAGACGCATCACAGTGTCACCCACACCCTCCGCCAGTCCCCATCACAGTGTCACACACAGCCTCCACCAGTCCCGTCACAGCCTCACCCACACCTTCCACCAGACCCATCACAGCGTCACCCACACCCTCCACCAGACACACCACACTGTCACCCATACCCTCCTCCAGACCCATCACAGAGTCACCCACACCCTCCAAAAGACGCATCACATTCTCACCCCACCCTGCAGCAGACCCATCACAGTGTCACCCACACCCTCCACCAGACCCATCACAGTGTCACCCACACCCTCCAACAGACCCATAACAGTGTCACCCACACCCTCCATCAGACGCAACACAGTCACCCACAACCTCCACCAGACCCATCACAATGTCACTCACACCCTCCACCAGAACCTTCACAGTATCACCCACACCCTCCACCAGCACTTTCACAGCCTCACCGACACCCTCCAACTGACCGATCACAGTGTAACCCAATCCCTCCAAAAGCCCCATCACAGAATCACACACACCCTCCACCAGACCCATCACAGCCTCACCCACACCCTCCACCAGACCCATCACAGTGTCACCCAAACCCTCCACCAGACCCATCACAGTGTCATCAACACACTTCACCAGACCCATCACAGGGACACCCACACCCTCCAACAGACCCATCACCGTGTCACCCACACCCTCCAAAAGAACCATCACAGAATCACCCACACTCTCCACCAGACAAATCACAGTGTCGCCCTGACCCTCCACCAGATCCATCACAGACTCAACCACACCCTCCATCAGACCCATCACAGTGTCACCCACACCCTCCAAAAGACCCTTCACAGCCTCACCCACACCCTCCACCAGACCCATCACAGTGTCACCCACACCCTCCACCAGACTCATCACAGGGACACCCACACCCCTCCACCAAACCAATGACAGATTCACCCACACCATCCAAAATTCCCATCACAGAATCACTCACACCCTCCACCAGACCCATCGCAGTGTCACCCAGAACCTGCTCCAGACCCATCACTGCCTCAACCGCACCCTCCAGCAGACCCATCACAGTGTCACCCACAACATCCTCCAGACCCCTCAGAGTGTCTCACACACCATCCACCACACACATCACAGTGTTCCCCAGACCCTGCGCCAGACCCGTCACAGTCTCACGCACACCCTCCACCAGACCCATCACAGTGTCACCCAGACGCTCAACCAGCCCCGTCGCGTCCACAGCCGCACTCTCCACAAGACCCATCATAGCCTCACCAACACCCTCCCGAGAACCATCACAGTGTCACCCCACCCTCCAGCAGCCCCTTCACAGTGTCTCACACAGCATCCACCAGACTCATCACAGCCGCACTCACACCCTCCACCAGACCCATCACAGAGTCACCCATATCCTCCACCAGATCCATCACAATGTCACCCAAACCCTCCACCAGATGCAATACAATGACACCACACCCTCCAACAGACCCATCACAGAGTCACCCACACCCTCCAAAAGACGCATCACATTCTCACCCCACCCTGCAGCAGACCCATCACAGTGTCACCCACACCCTCCACCAGACCCATCACAGTGTCACCCACACCCTCCAACAGACCCATAACAGTGTCACCCACACCCTCCATCAGACGCAACACAGTCACCCACAACCTCCACCAGACCCATCACAATGTCACTCACACCCTCCACCAGAACCTTCACAGTATCACCCACACCCTCCACCAGCAATTTCACAGCCTCACCAACACCCTCCAACTGACCGATCACAGTGTAACCCAATCCCTCCAAAAGCCCCATCACAGAATCACACACACCCTCCACCAGACCCATCACAGCCTCACCCACACCCTCCACGAGACCCATCACAGCCTCACCCACACCCTCCACCAGACCCATCACAGTGTCACCCACACCCTCCACCAGTCCCAACACAGTGTCACCCACACCCTCCTTCAGACCCTTCACAGCCTCACCCACACCCTCCACCAGACCCATGAGATTATCACCCAAACCCTCCACCAGACCCATCACAGTGTCACCCACACCCTCAACCAGACATATCATAGCCTCACCCCACCCACCACCAGACCCATCACAATGTCACCCACACCCTCCACCAAACCCTTCACAGTATCAACCTCACCCTCCATCAGACCCAATACAGTGTCACCACACCCTTCAACAGACCCATCACACCCTCAACCACACCCTCCAGCAGACCCATCACAGTGTCTCCCACACCCTCCACAGACCCCATCACAGTGTCACACACACCCTCCACCACACACATCACAGTGTCACCAGAACCCGTCACAGCCTCACCCACACCCTCCACCAGTCCCATCACAGTGTCATCAACACCCTCCACCAGACTCATCTCAGGGACACCCACAGCCTCCAAAAGACCCGACAAAGCCTCACCCACAACCTCCAACAGATCGATCACAGCCTCACCCACACCCTCCACCAGACCCATCACATTGTCATCAACAGCCTCCACCAGACTCATCATAGGGACACCCACACCCTCCAACAGACCCATCACCGTGTCACCCACACCATTCAAAAGAACCATCACAGAATCACCCACACCCTCCACCAGACAAATCACAGTGTCACCCAGACCCTCCACCAGATCCATCACAGACTCAACCACACCTTCCATCAGACCCATCACAGTGTCACACACACACTCCACCAGCCCCGTCACAGCCTCACCCACACCCTCCAACAGACCGATCACAGTGTCACTCACACCCTCCAAAAGACCCTTCACAGCCTCACCCACACCCTCCACCAGACCCATCACAGTGTCACCCACACCCTCCACCAGACTCATCACAGGGACACACATACCTTCCACCATACCAATGACAGTGTCAACCACACCATCCAAAATTCCCATCACAGAATCACTCACACCCTCCACCAGACCCATCGCAGTGTCACCCAGAACCTGCTCCAGACCCATCATTGCCTCAACCACACCCTCCAGCAGAGCCATCACAGTGTCTCCCACAACCTCCACCAGACCCCATCAGAGTGTCTCACACACCCTCCACCACACACATCACATTGTCACCCAGACCCTGCACCAGACCCGTCACAGCCTCATGCACACCCTCCACCAGACCCATCACAGTGTCACCCAGATGCTCAACCAGCCCCTTCGCGTCCAGAGCCACACTCTCCACCAGACCCATCATAACCTCACCAACACCCTCCCTAGAACCATCACAGTGTCACCCACACCCTCCACCAGACCCGACACAGCCTCACCCACACCCGCCAACAGACCCATCACAGCCTCACCCACACCCTCCACCAGACCCATCACATTGTCACCCACACCCTCCACCAGTCTCATCACAGGGACACCCACACGCTCCACTAGCCCCATCTCAGTGTCACCCGCACCCTCCACCAGAACCATCACAGCCTCACCCACACCCTCCACCAGACCCATCACTGTGTCACCCACACCCTCCACCAGACCCGACACAGCCTCACCCACACCCGCCACCAGACCCATCACAGCCTCACCCACACCCTCCACCAGACACACCACAGAGTCACCCATACCCTCCACCAGACCCATCACTGAGTCACCCACGCCCACCACCAGACCCATCACACTGTCACCCAAACCCTCCACCAAACCCAACACAGTGTCACCACACCCTCCAACAGACCCATCACAGCGTCACCCACACACTCCACCAGACCCATCACACTGTCACGCAAACCTTCCACCAGTCCCATCGCAGAATCACCCACACCCTCCACCGGACCCATCACAGCCTCACCCACACTCTCCACCAGACCCATCAGAGTGTCACCCACACCCTCCACCAGACTCATTACAGGGACACACACACCCTCCACCAGCCCCATCACAGAGTCACCCATACCCTCCATCAGACCCATCACTGAGTCACCCACACCCTCCACCAGACCCATTACAGCCTCACACACACCCTCCCCCAGACCCATTACAGTTTCACCCAGACCATGCACCAGACCCATCACAGCCTCAACAACAACCTCCATCAGACCCCATCACAGTGTCACACAAACCCTCCACCAGACCCTTCACAGCCTCACGCACACCCTCCACCAGACACATCACAGTGTCACCCACACCCTCCACCAGTCCCATCACAGCCTCACCCACACCCTCCACCAGACCCATCACAGAGTCACCCATACCCTCCACCAGACCCATCACAGCGTCACCCACACACTCCACCAGACCCATCACAGTGTCACTCATACCCTCCTCCAGACCCATCACAGTGTCACTCAGACCCTCCACCAGACCCATCACAGAATCAAACACACCCTCCATCAGACGCATCACAGTGTCACCCACACCCTCCGCCAGTCCCCATCACAGTGTCACACACAGCCTCCACCAGACCCGTCACAGCCTCACCCACACCCTCCACCAGACCCATCACAGCCTCACCCACACCCTCCACCAGACCCATCGCAGTGTCACCCACAACCTGCACCAGACCCATCACACCCTCAACCACACCCTCCAGCAGACCCATCACAGTGTCACCCACACCATCCACAGACCCCATCACAGTGTCACACACACCCTCCACCACACACATCAGTGTCACCAGAACCCGTCACAGCCTCACCCACACACTCCACCAGTCCCATCACAGTGTCATCAACACCCTCCACCAGACTCATCATAGGGACACCCACACCCTCCACCAAACCAATGACAGTGTCACCCACACCATCCAAAATTCCCATCACAGAATCACTCACACCCTCCAGCAGACCGATCACAGTGTCTCCCACAACCTCCACCAGACCCCATCAGAGTGTCTCACACACCCTCCACCACACACATCACAGTGTCACCCACACCCTCCACCGGACCCATCACAGCCTCACCCACACTCTCCACCAGACCCATCAGAGTGTCACCCACATCCTCCACCAGACTCATCACAGGGACACCCACACCCTCCACCAGCCCCATCACAGAGTCACCCATACCCTCCACCAGACCCATCACTGAGTCACCCACACCCTCCACCAGACCCATCACAGCCTCACACACACCCTCCCCCAGACCCATTACAGTTTCACCCAGACCATGCACCAGACCCATCACAGCCTCAACAACAACCTCCATCAGACCCATCACAGTGTCACCCATACCCTCCCCCAGACCCCATCACAGTGTCACACAAACCCTTCACCAGAACCTTCACAGCCTCACGCACACCCTCCACCAGACACATCACAGTGTCACCCACACCCTCCACCAGTCCCATCACAGCCTCACCCACACCCTCCACCAGACCCATCACAGAGTCAACCGTACCCTCCACCAGACCCATCACAGTCACCCAAACCCTCCACCAGACCCAATACAATGTCACCACACCCTCCAACAGACCCATCACAGCGTCACCCAAACCCTCCACCAGACCCATCACAGCGTCACCCACACACTCCACCAGGCCCATCACAGACTAAAACACACCCTCCATCAGACGCATCACAGTGTCACCCACACCCTCCGCCAGTCCCCATCACAGTGTCACACACAGCCTCCACCAGTCCCGTCACAGCCTCACCCACACCTTCCACCAGACCCATCACAGAGTCACCGATACCCTCCACCAGACCCATCACAGAGTCACCCAAACCCTCCACCAAACCCATCACATTGTCACCCACACCCTCCACCAGACACGTCACACCCTCCCCCACACCCTCCAGCAGACACATCACATTGTCACCCACACCCTCCACCAGACCTGACACAGCCTCATGCACACCCTGCACCAGACTCATCACAGAGTCACCCAGACCCTCCACCAGACCCATCTCAGGGACACCAACAGCCTCCAACAGACCCACCACAGAATCACCCACACACTCCACCAGACCGATCACAGCATCACGCACACCCTCCAACGGACCCATCACAGTGTCACCCACACCCTCCACCAGACCCATCACAGTGTCATCAACACCCTCCACCAGACTCATCTCAGGGACACCAACAGCCTCCAACAGACCCACCACAGAATCACCCACACACTCCACCAGACCGATCACTGCATCTGGCACACCCTCCACAGACCCCATCACAGTGTCACACACACCCTCCACCACACACATCAGTGTCACCAGAACCCGTCACAGGCTCACCCACACCCTCCACCAGTCCCATCACAGTGTCATCAACACCCTCCACCAGACTCATCATAGGGACACCCACACCCTCCAACAGACCCATCACCGTGTCACCCACACCATTCAAGAGAACCATCACAGAATCACCCACACCCTCCACCAGACAAATCACAGTGTCACCCAGACCCTCCACCAGATCCATCACAGACTCAACCACACCCTCCATCAGACCCATCACAGTGACACCCACACCGTCCACCAGACCCATCACAGTGACACCCACACCCTCCACCAGACCCCATCACAGTGTCACACAAACCCTCCACCAGACCCTTCACAGCCTCACGCACACCCTCCACCAGACACATCACAGTGTCACCCACACCCTCCACCAGTCCCATCACAGTCTCACCCACACCCTCCACCAGAACCATCACAGAGTCAACCATACCCTCCACCAGACCCATCACAGTCACCGAAATCCTCCACCAGACCCAATACAATGTCACCACACCCTCCTACAGACCCATCACAGCGTCACCCAAACCCTCCACCAGACCCATCACAGCGTCACCCACACACTCCACCAGACCCATCACAGTGTCACTCATACCCTCCTCCAGACCCATCACAGTGTCACCCAGACCCTCCACCAGGCCCATCACAGACTAAAACACACCCTCCATCAGACGCATCACAGTGTCACCCACACCCTCCGCCAGTCCCCATCACAGTGTCACACACAGCCTCCACCAGTCCCGTCACAGCCTCACCCACACCTTCCACCAGACCCATCACAGCGTCACCCACACCCTCCACCAGACACACCACACTGTCACCCACACCCTCCAACAGACCCATAACAGTGTCACCCACACCCTCCATCAGACGCAACACAGTCACCCACAACCTCCACCAGACCCATCACAATGTCACTCACACCCTCCACCAGAACCTTCACAGTATCACCCACACCCTCCACCAGCACTTTCACAGCCTCACCGACACCCTCCAACTGACCGATCACAGTGTAACCCAATCCCTCCAAAAGCCCCATCACAGAATCACACACACCCTCCACCAGACCCATCACAGCCTCACCCACACCCTCCACCAGACCCATCACAGTGTCACCCAAACCCTCCACCAGACCCATCACAGTGTCATCAACACACTTCACCAGACCCATCACAGGGACACCCACACCCTCCAACAGACCCATCACCGTGTCACCCACACCCTCCAAAAGAACCATCACAGAATCACCCACACTCTCCACCAGACAAATCACAGTGTCGCCCTGACCCTCCACCAGATCCATCACAGACTCAACCACACCCTCCATCAGACCCATCACAGTGTCACCCACACCCTCCAAAAGACCCTTCACAGCCTCACCCACACCCTCCACCAGACCCATCACAGTGTCACCCACACCCTCCACCAGACTCATCACAGGGACACCCACACCCCTCCACCAAACCAATGACAGATTCACCCACACCATCCAAAATTCCCATCACAGAATCACTCACACCCTCCACCAGACCCATCGCAGTGTCACCCAGAACCTGCTCCAGACCCATCACTGCCTCAACCGCACCCTCCAGCAGACCCATCACAGTGTCACCCACAACATCCTCCAGACCCCTCAGAGTGTCTCACACACCATCCACCACACACATCACAGTGTTCCCCAGACCCTGCGCCAGACCCGTCACAGTCTCACGCACACCCTCCACCAGACCCATCACAGTGTCACCCAGACGCTCAACCAGCCCCGTCGCGTCCACAGCCGCACTCTCCACAAGACCCATCATAGCCTCACCAACACCCTCCCGAGAACCATCACAGTGTCACCCCACCCTCCAGCAGCCCCTTCGCAGTGTCTCACACAGCATCCACCAGACTCATCACAGCCGCACTCACACCCTCCACCAGACCCATCACAGAGTCACCCATATCCTCCACCAGATCCATCACAATGTCACCCAAACCCTCCACCAGATGCAATACAATGACACCACACCCTCCAACAGACCCATCACAGAGTCACCCACACCCTCCAAAAGACGCATCACATTCTCACCCCACCCTGCAGCAGACCCATCACAGTGTCACCCACACCCTCCACCAGACCCATCACAGTGTCACCCACACCCTCCAACAGACCCATAACAGTGTCACCCACACCCTCCATCAGACGCAACACAGTCACCCACAACCTCCACCAGACCCATCACAATGTCACTCACACCCTCCACCAGAACCTTCACAGTATCACCCACACCCTCCACCAGCACTTTCACAGCCTCACCGACACCCTCCAACTGACCGATCACAGTGTAACCCAATCCCTCCAAAAGCCCCATCACAGAATCACACACACCCTCCACCAGACCCATCACAGCCTCACCCACACCCTCCACGAGACCCATCACAGCCTCACCCACACCCTCCACCAGACCCATCACAGTGTCACCCACACCCTCCACCAGTCCCAACACAGTGTCACCCACACCCTCCTTCAGACCCTTCACAGCCTCACCCACACCCTCCACCAGACCCATGAGATTATCACCCAAACCCTCCACCAGACCCATCACAGTGTCACCCACACCCTCAACCAGACATATCATAGCCTCACCCCACCCACCACCAGACCCATCACAATGTCACCCACACCCTCCACCAAACCCTTCACAGTATCAACCTCACCCTCCATCAGACCCAATACAGTGTCACCACACCCTTCAACAGACCCATCACACCCTCAACCACACCCTCCAGCAGACCCATCACAGTGTCTCCCACACCCTCCACAGACCCCATCACAGTGTCACACACACCCTCCACCACACACATCACAGTGTCACCAGAACCCGTCACAGCCTCACCCACACCCTCCACCAGTCCCATCACAGTGTCATCAACACCCTCCACCAGACTCATCTCAGGGACACCCACAGCCTCCAAAAGACCCGACAAAGCCTCACCCACAACCTCCAACAGATCGATCACAGCCTCACCCACACCCTCCACCAGACCCATCACATTGTCATCAACAGCCTCCACCAGACTCATCATAGGGACACCCACAACCTCCAACAGACCCATCACCGTGTCACCCACACCATTCAAAAGAACCATCACAGAATCACCCACACCCTCCACCAGACAAATCACAGTGTCACCCAGACCCTCCACCAGATCCATCACAGACTCAACCACACCTTCCATCAGACCCATCACAGTGTCACACACACACTCCACCAGCCCCGTCACAGCCTCACCCTCACCCTCCAACAGACCGATCACAGTGTCACCCACACCCTCCAAAAGACCCTTCACAGCCTCACCCACACCCTCCACCAGACCCATCACAGTGTCACCCACACCCTCCACCAGACTCATCACAGGGACACCCATACCTTCCACCATACCAATGACAGTGTCAACCACACCATCCAAAATTCCCATCACAGAATCACTCACACCCTCCACCAGACCCATCGCAGTGTCACCCAGAACCTGCTCCAGACCCATCACTGCCTCAACCACACCCTCCAGCAGAGCCATCACAGTGTCTCCCACAACCTCCACCAGACCCCATCAGAGTGTCTCACACACCCTCCACCACACACATCACATTGTCACCCAGACCCTGCACCAGACCCGTCACAGCCTCATGCACACCCTCCACCAGACCCATCACAGTGTCACCCAGATGCTCAACCAGCCCCTTCGCGTCCACAGCCACACTCTCCACCAGACCCATCATAGCCTCACCAACACCCTCCCGAGAACCATCACAGTGTCACCCACACCCTCCACCAGACCCGACACAGCCTCACCCACACCCGCCAACAGACCCATCACAGCCTCACCCACACCCTCCACCAGAACCATCACATTGTCACCTAAACCCTCCACCAGACCCATTGCAGAATCACCCACACCCTCCACAGGACCCGTCACAGCCTCACCCACACTCTCCACCAGACCCATCACAGTGTCACCCACACCCTCCACCAGTCTCATCACAGGGACACCCACACGCTCCACTAGCCCCATCTCAGTGTCACCCGCACCCTCCACCAGGCCCATCACAGCCTCACCCACACCCTCCACCAGACCCATCACTGTGTCACCCACACCCTCCACCAGACCCGACACAGCCTCACCCACACCCGCCACCAGACCCATCACAGCCTCACCCACACCCTCCACCAGACACACCACAGAGTCACCCATACCCTCCACCAGACCCATCACTGAGTCACCCACACCCTCCACCAGATCCGACACAGCCTCACCCACGTCCACCACCAGACCCATCACACTGTCACCCAAACCCTCCACCAAACCCAACACAGTGTCACCACACCCTCCAACAGACCCATCACAGCGTCACCCACACACTCCACCAGACCCATCACACTGTCACCCAAACCTTCCACCAGTCCCTTCGCAGAATCACCCACACCCTCCACCGGACCCATCACAGCCTCACCCACACTCTCCACCAGACCCATCAGAGTGTCACCCACACCCTCCACCAGACTCATCACAGGGACACACACACCCTCCACCAGCCCCATCACAGAGTCACCCATACCCTCCACCAGACCCATCACTGAGTCACCCACACCCTCCACCAGACCCATTACAGCCTCACACACACCCTCCCCCAGACCCATTACAGTTTCACCCAGACCATGCACCAGACCCATCACAGCCTCAACAACAACCTCCATTAGACCCCATCACAGTGTCACACAAACCCTCCACCAGACCCTTCACAGCCTCACGCACACCCTCCACCAGACACATCACAGTGTCACCCACACCCTCCACCAGTCCCATCACAGCCTCACCCACACTCTCCACCAGACCCATCAGAGTGTCACCCACACCCTCCACCAGACTCATCACAGGGACACACACACCCTCCACCAGCCCCATCACAGAGTCACCCATACCCTCCACCAGACCCATCACTGAGTCACCCACACCCTCCACCAGACCCATTACAGCCTCACACACACCCTCCCCCAGACCCATTACAGTTTCACCCAGACCATGCACCAGACCCATCACAGCCTCAACAACAACCTCCATCAGACCCCATCACAGTGTCACACAAACCCTCCACCAGACCCTTCACAGCCTCACGCACACCCTCCACCAGACACATCACAGTGTCACCCGCACCCTCCACCAGTCCCATCACAGCCTCACCCACACCCTCCACCAGACCCATCACAGAGTCAACCATACCCTCCACCAGACCCATCACAGCGTCACCCACACACTCCACCAGACCCATCACAGTGTCACTCATACCCTCCTCCAGACCCATCACAGTGTCACCCAGACCCTCCACCAGACCCATCACAGAATCAAACACACCCTTCATCAGACGCATCACAGTGTCACCCACACCCTCCGCCAGTCCCCATCACAGTGTCACACACAGCCTCCACCAGACCCGTCACAGCCTCACCCAAACCCTCCACCAGACCCATCACAGCCTCACCCACACCCTCCACCAGACCCATCGCAGTGTCACCCACAACCTGCACCAGACCCATCACACCCTCAACCACACCCTCCAGCAGACCCATCACAGTGTCACCCACACCCTCCTCAGACCCCATCACAGTGTCACACACACCCTCCACCACACACATCAGTGTCACCAGAACCCGTCACAGCCTCACCCACACCCTCCACCAGTCCCATCACAGTGTCATCAACACCCTCCACCAGACTCATCATAGGGACACCCACACCCTCCAACAGACCCATCACCGTGTCACCCACACCATTCAAGAGAACCATCACAGAATCACCCACACCCTCCACCAGACAAATCACAGTGTCACCCAGACCCTCCACCAGATCCATCACAGACTCAACCACACCCTCCATCAGACCCATCACAGTGACACCCACACCGTCCACCAGACACATCAGAGTGACACCCACACCCTCCACCAGACTCATCACAGGGACACCCATACCTTCCACCAAACCAATGACAGTGTCACCCACACCATCCAAAATTCCCATCACAGAATCACGCACACCCTCCAGCAGACCCATCGCAGTGTCACCCAGAACCTGTTCCAGACCCATCACTGCATCAACCACACCCTCCAGCAGACCGATCACAGTGTCTCCCACAACCTCCACCAGACCCCATCAGAGTGTCTCACACACCCTCCACCACACACATCACAGTGTCACCCACACCCTCCACCGGACCCATCACAGCCTCACCCACACTCTCCACCAGACCCATCAGAGTGTCACCCACATCCTCCACCAGACTCATCACAGGGACACCCACACCCTCCACCAGCCCCATCACAGAGTCACCCATACCCTCCACCAGACCCATCACTGAGTCACCCACACTCTCCACCAGACCCATCACAGCCTCACACACACCCTCCCCCAGACCCATTACAGTTTCACCCAGACCATGCACCAGACCCATCACAGCCTCAACAACAACCTCCATCAGACCCATCACAGTGTCACCCACACCCTCCCCCAGACCCCATCACAGTGTCACACAAACCCTCCACCAGACCCTTCACAGCCTCACGCACACCCTCCACCAGACACATCACAGTGTCACCCACACCCTCCACCAGTCCCATCACAGCCTCACCCACACCCTCCACCAGACCCATCACAGAGTCAACCATACCCTCCACCAGACCCATCACAGTCACCCAAACCCTCCACCAGACCCAATACAATGTCACCACACCCTCCAACAGACCCATCACAGCGTCACCCAAACCCTCCACCAGACCCATCACAGCGTCACCCACACACTCCACCAGACCCATCACAGTGTCACTCATACCCTCCTCCAGACCCATCACAGTGTCACCCAGACCCTCCACCAGGCCCATCACAGACTAAAACACACCCTCCATCAGACGCATCACAGTGTCACCCACACCCTCCGCCAGTCCCCATCACAGTGTCACACACAGCCTCCACCAGTCCCGTCACAGCCTCACCCACACCTTCCACCAGACCCATCACAGAGTCACCGATTCCCTCCACCAGACCCATCACAGAGTCACCCAAACCCTCCACCAAACCCATCACATTGTCACCCACACCCTCCACCAGACACGTCACACCCTCCCCCACACCCTCCAGCAGACACATCACATTGTCACCCGCACCCTCCACCAGACCTGACACAGCCTCACACACACCCTCCACCAGACTCATCTCAGGGACACCAACAGCCTCCAACAGACCCACCACAGAATCACCCACACACTCCACCAGACCGATCACAGCATCACGCACACCCTCCAACGGACCCATCACAGTGTCACCCACACCCTCCACCAGACCCATCACAGTGTCATCAACACCCTCCACCAGACTCATCTCAGGGACACCAACAGCCTCCAACAGACCCACCACAGAATCACCCACACACTCCACCAGACCGATCACTGCATCTGGCACACCCTCCACAGACCCCATCACAGTGTCACACACACCCTCCACCACACACATCAGTGTCACCAGAACCCGTCACAGGCTCACCCACACCCTCCACCAGTCCCATCACAGTGTCATCAACACCCTCCACCAGACTCATCATAGGGACACCCACACCCTCCAACAGACCCATCACCGTGTCACCCACACCATTCAAGAGAACCATCACAGAATCACCCACACCCTCCACCAGACAAATCACAGTGTCACCCAGACCCTCCACCAGATCCATCACAGACTCAACCACACCCTCCATCAGACCCATCACAGTGACACCCACACCGTCCACCAGACCCATCACAGTGACACCCACACCCTCCACCAGACCCCATCACAGTGTCACACAAACCCTCCACCAGACCCTTCACAGCCTCACGCACACCCTCCACCAGACACATCACAGTGTCACCCACACCCTCCACCAGTCCCATCACAGCCTCACCCACACCCTCCACCAGACCCATCACAGAGTCAACCATACCCTCCACCAGACCCATCACAGTCACCGAAATCCTCCACCAGACCCAATACAATGTCACCACACCCTCCAACAGACCCATCACAGTGTCACTCATACCCTCCTCCAGACCCATCACAGTGTCACCCAGACCCTCCGCCAGGCCCATCACAGACTAAAACACACCCTCCATCAGACGCATCACAGTGTCACCCACACCCTCCGCCACTCCCCATCACAGTGTCACACACAGCCTCCACCAGTCCCGTCACAGCCTCACCCACACCTTCCACCAGACCCATCACAGAGTCACCGATACCCTCCACCAGACCCATCACAGAGTCACCCACACCCTCCACCAAACCCATCACATTGTCACCCACACCCTCCAGCAGACACGTCACACCCTCCCCCACACCCTCCAGCAGACACATCACATTGTCACCCACACCCTCCACCAGACCTGACACAGCCTCACACACACCCTCCACCAGACTCATCTCAGGGACACCAACAGCCTCCAACAGAGCCACCACAGAATCACCCACACACTCCACCAGACCGATCACTGCATCACGCACACCCTCCAACGGACCCATCACAGTGTCACCCACACCCTCCACCACACACATCAGTGTCACCAGAACCCGTCACAGCCTCACCCACACCCTCCACCAGTCCCATCACAGTGTCATCAACACCCTCCACCAGACTCATCATAGGGACACCCACACCCTCCAACAGACCCATCACCGTGTCACCCACACCATTCAAGAGAACCATCACAGAATCACCCTCACACTCCACCAGACCGATCACTGCATCACGCACACCCTCCAACAGACCCATCACAGTGTCACCTACACCCTCCACCAGACCCATCACAGTGTCATCAACACACTTCACCAGACTCATCACAGGGACACCCACACCCTCCAACAGACCCATCACCGTGTCATCCACACCCTCCAAAAGAACCACCACAGAATCACCCACACTCTCCACCAGACAAATCACAGTGTCGCCCAGACCCTCCACCAGATCCATCACAGACTCAACCACACCCTCCATCAGACCCATCACAGTGTCACCCACACCCTCCAAAAGACCCTTCACAGCCTCACCCACACCCTCCACCAGACCCATCACAGTGTCACCCACACCCTCCACCAGACACATCACAGGGACACCCACACCCCTCCACCAAACCAATGACAGATTCACCAACACCATCCAAAATTCCCATCACAGAATCACTCACACCCTCCACCACACACATCACAGTGTTCCCCAGACGCTGCGCCAGACCCGTCACAGCCTCACGCACACCCTCCACCAGACCCATCACAGTGTCACCCAGACGCTCAACCAGCCCCGTCGCGTCCACAGCCGCACTCTCCACAAGACCCATCATAGCCTCACCAACACCCTCCCGAGAACCATCACAGTGTCACCCCACCCTCCAGCAGCCCCTTCACAGTGTCTCACACAGCATCCACCAGACTCATCACAGCCGCACTCACACCCTCCACCAGACCCATCACAGAGTCACCCATATCCTCCACCAGATCCATCACAATGTCACCCAAACCCTCCACCAGATGCAATACAATGACACCACACCCTCCAACAGACCCATCACAGCGTCACCCACACCCTCCACCAGACACATCACACTGTCACCCATACCCTCCTCCAGACCCATCACAGAGTCACCCACACCCTCCAAAAGACGCATCACATTCTCACCCCACCCTGCAGCAGACCCATCACAGTGTCACCCACACCCTCCACCAGACCCATCACAGTGTCACCCACACCCTCCAACAGACCCATAACAGTGTCACCCACACCCTCCATCAGACGCAACACAGTCACCCACAACCTCCACCAGACCCATCACAATGTCACTCACACCCTCCACCAGAACCTTCACAGTATCACCCACACCCTCCACCAGCACTTTCACAGCCTCACCGACACCCTCCAACTGACCGATCACAGTGTAACCCAATCCCTCCAAAAGCCCCATCACAGAATCACACACACCCTCCACCTGACCCATCACAGCCTCACCCACACCCTCCACAAGACCCATCACAGTGTCACCCAAACCCTCCACCAGTCCCATCACAGGCTCAACCACATCCTGAACCAAACCCATCACAGTGTCACCCACACCCTCCACCAGTCCCAACACAGTGTCACCCACACCCTCCTTCAGACCCTTCACAGCCTCACCCACACCCTCCACCAGACCCATCAGATTATCACCCAAACCCTCCACCAGACCCATCACAGTGTCACCCACACCCTCCGCCAGACATATCATAGCCTCACCCCACCCACCACCAGACCCATCACAATGTCACCCACACCCTCCACCAAACCCTTCACAGTATCAACCTCACCCTCCATCAGACCCAATACAGTGTCACCACACCCTCCAACAGACCCATCACAGCGTCACCCACACCCTCCAACAGACCCATCACAGTGTCACCCAAACCCTCCACCAGTCCCATCACAGCCTCACCCACACCCTCCACCAGACCCATCACAATGTCACCCAAACCCTCCACCAGACACATCACAGCCTCACCCACACCCTTCACCAGACCCATCAGAGTGTCACCCAAACCCTCCACCAGACCCATCGCAGAATCACCCACACCCTCCACCGGATCCATCACAGCCTCACCCACACTCTCCACCAGACCCATCACAGTGTCAACCACACCCTCAACCAGACTCATCACAGGGTCACCCACACCCGCCATCCGACCCATCACAGTGTCACCCCCACCCTCCACCAGACACATCACAGCCTCACCCACACCCTCACCAGACCCATCACAGCCTCACCGAGTCCCTGCACCAGACCCATCACAGCCTCAACCACAACCTCCATCAGACCCATCACAGTGTCACCCACACCTTCCATCTGACCCATCACATTGTCGCACACACCCTCCACCACACACATCACAGTGTCACCCAGAATCTGCACCAGACCCGTCACAGCCTCACGCACACCCTCCACCAGACCCATCACAGTGTCACCCCCACCCTCCACCAAGACCCATCACAGTGTCACCCCCACCCTCCACCAAGACCCTTCACAGTGTCACCCACTCCCTCCACCTGCCCAGGCACAGCCTCACCTACACCCTCCAACAGAGCGATCAAATGGTCACCCACAACCTCCAAAAGACCCATCACAGAATCAACCACACGTCCACCAGACCCATCACAGTTTCACCCACACCCTCCACCAGACACATCACAGCCTCACCCAAACCCTCCACCAGACCCATCACAGTGTCACTCATACCCTCCACCAGAAGCTTCACAGTGTCACGTACACCCTCCACCAGACCGATCACTGTGTCACCCACACCCTCCAAAAGACCCATCAGAGAATTACCCAAAACCTCCACCAAACCCATCACAGTGTCACCCGGACCCTGCACCAGACCCATCACAGTGTCACCCACACCCTCCAAAAGACCCATCACAGAATCACCCACACCCTCCACCAGACCCATCACAGTGTCACCCACACCCTCCACCAGAACCTTCACAGTGTCATCAACACCCTCCACCAGACTCATCTCAGGGACACACACAGCCTCCAACAGACCCATCACAGAATCACCCACACCCTCCACCAGACCCATCACAGTGTCACCCAAACCCTCCACCAGACAGATCACAGTGTCACCCACATCCTCCAAAAGACCCATCACAGAATCACCCAAACCCTCCACCAGACCCATCACAGTGTCACCAACACCCTCCACCAGACTCATCACAGGGACACCCACTCCCTCCAACAGATCCATCACAGTGTCACCCACACCCTCCAAAAGACCCTTCACAGCCTCACCCACACCCTCCACCAGACCCATCACAGTGTCACCCAAACCCTCCCCCAGACTCATCACAGGGACACCCACACCCTCCATGAAACCCATCACAGTGACACCCACACCATCATAAAGACCCATCGCAGAACCATTCACACCATCCACCAGACCCATCGCAGTGTCACCCAGAACTTGCACCAGACAAATCACACCCTCAAACACACCCTCCAGCAGACCCATCACAGTGTTACCCACACCCTCCACCAGACCCCATCACAGTGTCACACACACCCTCCACCAGAAACATCACAGTGTCACCTAGACCCTGCACCAGACCGTCACAGCTTCACCCACACCCTCCACCAGTCCCATCACAGTGTCATCAACACCCTACACGAGTCTCATCTCAGGGACACCCACAGCCTCCAACAGACCCATCACAGAATCACCCACACCCTCCACCGGACAAATCACAGTGTTACCCAGGCCCTCCACCAGACCCATCACAGACTCAACCACACCCTCCATCAGACCCATCAAAGTGACACCCACACCCTCCACCAGTCCCCATCACAGTGACACACACACCCTCCACCAGCCCCGTCACAGCATCACCCACACCCTCCACCAGACCCATCACAGTGTCACCCACACCCTCCACCAGTCCCATCACAGGGACACCCACACCCTCTACCAAACCCATGACAGTGTCACCCACACCATCCAAAATTCCCATCACAGAATCACTCACACCCTCCACCAGACCCATAGCAGTGTCACCCAGAACCTGCTCCAGACCCATCACTGCCTCAACCACACCCTCCAGCTGACCCATCACAGAATCACCCACACACTCCACCAGACCGATCACAGCATCACGCACACCCTCCAACAGACCCATCGCAGTGTCACGCACACCCTCCACCAGACCCATCACAGTGTCATCAACACACTTCACCAGACTCATCACAGGGACACCCACACCCTCCAAAAGACCCATCACAGAATCACCCACACCCTCCACCAGACAAATCACAGTGTCGCCCAGACCCTCCACCAGATCCATCACAGACTCAACCACATCCTCCATCAGACCCATCACAGTGTCACCCACATCCTCCAAAAGACCCTTCACAGCCTCACCCACACCCTCCACCAGACTCATCACAGTGTCACCCACACCCTCCACCAGACTCATCACAGGGACACCCACACCCCTCCACCAAACCAATGACAGATTCACCCACACCATCCAAAATTCCCATCACAGAATCACTCACACCCTCCACCAGACCCATCGCAGTGTCACCAGGAACCTGCTCCAGACCCATCACTGCCTCAACCACACCCTCCAGCAGACCCATCACAGTGTCACCCACAACCTCCACCAGACCCCTCAGAGTGTCTCACACACCCTCCATCACACACATCACAGTGTTCCCCAGACCCTGCACAAGACCCGTCACAGCCTCACGCACATCCTCCACCAGACCCATCACAGTGTCACCCAGACGCTAAACCAGCCCCGTCGCGTCCACAGCCGCACTCTCCACAAGACCCATCATAGCCTCACCAACACCCTCCCAAGAACCATCACAGTGTCACCCCACCCTCCAGCAGCCCCTTCACAGTGTCTCACACAGCATCCACCAGACTCATCACAGCCGCACTCACACCCTCCACCAGACCCATCACAGAGTCACCCATACCCTCCACCAGATCCATCACAATGTCACCCAAACCCTCCACCAGATGCAATACAATGACACCACACCCTCCAACAGACCCATCACAGCGTCACCCACACCCTCCACCAGACACATCACACTGTCACCCATACCCTCCTCCAGACCCATCACAGAGTCACCCACACCCTCCAAAAGACGCTTCACATTCTCACCCCACACTGCAGCAGACCCATCACAGTGTCACCCACACCCTCCACCAGACCCATCACAGTGTCACCCACACCCTCCAACAGACCTATAACAGTGTCACCCACACCCTCCATCAGACGCAACACAGTCACCCACAACCTCCACCAGACCCATCACAATGTCACTCACACCCTCCACCAGAACCTTCACAGTATCACCCACACCCTCCACCAGCACTTTCACAGCCTCACCGACACCCTCCAACTGACCGATCACAGTATAACCCAATCCCTCCAAAAGACCCATCACAGAATCACACACACCCTCCACCAGACCCATCACAGACTCACCCACACCCTCCACCAGACCCATCACAGCCTCACCCACACCCTCCACCAGACCCATCACAGTGTCACCCAAACCCTCCAAAAGACCCATCACAGAATCACACACACCATCCACTAGACCCATCATAGTGTCACTCACACCCTCCACCAGACCCATCACAGTGTCATCAACACCCTCCACCAGACCAATCACAGGGACACCCACACCCTCCACCAGACCCATCACCGTTTCACCCACACCCTCCACCAGACAAATCACAGTGTCACCCAAACCCTGCACCAGCCCCGTCACAGCCTCACCCACACCCTCCACCAGACCCATCACAGTGTCACCCACCCCCTCCACCAGACTCATCACTGGGACACCCACACCCTCCACCAAACACATGACAGTGTCACCCACACCATCCAAAAGACCCATCACAGAATCACTCACACCCTCCACCAGACCCATCGCAGTGTCACCCAGAACCTGCACCAGAACCATCACAGCCTCAACCACATTCTCTAGCAGACCCATCACAGTGTCACCCACACCCTCCACCAGACCCCATCACAGTGTCACCCAAACCCTCCACCAGACACATCACAGCCTCACCCACACCCTCCACCAGACCCATCACAGTGTCACCCAAACCCTCCACCAGACCCATCGCAGAATCACCCACACCCTCCACCGGATCCATCAAAGCCTCACCCACACTCTCCACCAGACCCATCACAGTGTCAACCACACCCTCAACCAGACTCATCACAGGGTCACCCACACCCGCCACCTGACCCATCACAGTGTCAGCACCACCCTCCACCAGACCCATCACAGCCTCACCGAGTCCCTGCACCAGACCCATCTCAGCCTCAACCACAACCTCCATCAGACCCATCACAGTGTCACCCACACCTTCCATCTGACCCATCACAGTGTCACACACACCCTCCACCACACACATCACAGTGTCACCCAGAATCTGCACCAGACCCGTCACAGCCTCACGCACACCCTCCACCAGACCCATCACAGTGTCACCCCCACCCTCCACCAAGACCCTTCATAGTGTCACCCACTCCCTCCACCTGCCCAGGCACAGCCTCACCTCCACCCTCCAACAGAGCGAACAAATGGTCACCCACAACCTCCAAAGGACCCATCACAGAATCAACCACACGTCCACCAGACCCATCACAGTGTCAACCAAACCCTCCACCAGACACATCACAGCCTCACCCAAACCCTCCACCAGACCCATCACAGTGTCACTCATACCCTCCACCAGAAGCTTCACAGTGTCACGCACACCCTCCACCAGACCGATCACTGTGTCACCCACACCCTCCAAAAGACCCATCAGAGAATTACCCAAAACCTCCACCAAACCCATCACAGTGTCACCCGGACCCTGCACCAGACCCATCACAGTGTCACCCACACCCTCCAAAAGACCCATCACAGAATCACCCACACACTCCACCAGACCCATCACAGTGTCACCCACACCCTCCAACAGTCCCATCACAGGGACACCCACACCCTCTACCAAACCCATGACAGTGTCACCCGCACCATCCAAAATTCCCATCACAGAATCACTCACACCCTCCACCAGAGCCATAGCAGTGTCACCCAGAACCTGCTCCAGACCCATCACTGCCTCAACCACACCCTCCAGCAGACCTATCACAGAATAACCCACACACTCCACCAGACTGATCACAGCATCACGCACAACCTCCACCAGACCCATCACAGTGTCATCAACACACTTCACCAGACTCATCACAGGGACACACACACCCTCCAACAGACCCATCACCGTGTCACCCACACCCTCCAAAAGAACCATCACAGAATCACCCACACCCTCCACCAGACAAATCACAGTGTCGCCCAGACCCTCCACCAGATCCATCACAGCCTCACCCACACCCTCCACCAGACAAATCACAGTGTCGCCCAGACCCTCCAAAAGACCCTTCACAGCCTCACCCACACCCTCCACCAGACCCATCACAGTGTCACCCACACCCTCCACCAGACTCATCACAGGGACACCCACACCCCTCCACCAAACCAATGACAGATTCACCCACACCATCCAAAATTCCCATCACAGAATCACTCACACCCTCCACCAGACCCATCGCAGTGTCACCCAGAACCTGCTCCAGACCCATCACATCCTCAACCACACCCTCCAGCAGACCCATCACAGTGTCACCCACAACCTCCACGAGGCCCCTCAGAGTGTCTCACACACCCTCCACCACACACATCACAGTGTTCCCCAGACCCTGCACAAGACCCGTCACAGCCTCACGCACACCCTCCACCAGACCCATCACAGTGTCACCCAGACGCTCAACCAGCCCCGTCGCGTCCGCAGCCGCACTCTCCACAAAACCCATCATAACCTCACCAACACCCTCCCGAGAACCATCACAGTGTCACCCCACCCTCCAGCGGCCCCTTCACAGTGTCTCACACAGCATCCACCAGACTCATCACAGCCGCACTCACACCCTCCACCAGACCCATCACAGAGTCACCCATACCCTCCACCAGATCCATCACAATGTCACCCAAACCCTCCACCAGATGCAATACAATGACACCACACCCTCCAACAGACCCATCACAGCGTCACCCACACCCTCCACCAGACACATCACACTGTCACCCATACCCTCCTCCAGACCCATCACAGTGTCACCCACACCCTCCACCAGACCCATAACAGTGTCACCCACACCCTCCATCAGACGCAACACAGTCACCCACAACCTCCACCAGACCCATCACAATGTCACTCACACCCTCCAGTATCACCCACACCCTCCACCAGCACTTTCACAGCCTCACCGACACCCTCCAACTGACCGATCACAGTGTAACCCAATCCCTCCAAAAGACCCATCACAGAATCACACACACCATTCACTAGACCCATCACAGTGTCACCCACACCTGCACCAGACCCATCACAGAATCACACACACCCTCCACCAGATCCATCACAGCCTCACCCACACCCTCCACGAGACCCATCACAGCCTCACGCACACCCTCCACCAGACCCATCACAGTGTCACCCACACCCTCCAAAAGACCCATCACAGGCTCAACCACATCCTGAACCAAACACATCACAGTGTCACCCACACCCTCCACCAGTCCCAACACAGTGTCACCCACACCCTCCTTCAGACCCTACACAGCCTCACCCACACCCTCCACCAGACCCATCAGATTATCACCCAAACCCTCCACCAGACCCATCACAGTGTCACCCACACCCTCCACCAGACATATCATAGCCTCACCCCACCCACCACCAGACCCATCACAATGTCACCCACACCCTCCACCAAACCCTTCACAGTATCAACCTCACCCTCCATCAGACCCAATACAGTGTCACCACACCCTCCAACAGACCCATCACAGCGTCACCCACACCCTCCAACAGACCCATCACAGTGTCACCCAAACCCTCCACCAGTCCCATCACAGCCTCACCCACACCCTCCACCAGACCCATCACAATGTCACCCAAACCCTCCACCAGACACATCACAGCCTCACCCACACCCTCCACCAGACCCATCAGAGTGTCACCCAAACCCTCCACCAGACCCATCGCAGAATCACCCACACCCTCCAGCGGATCCATCACAGCCTCACCCACACTCTCCACCAGACCCATCACAGTGTCAACCACACCCTCAACCAGACTCATCACAGGGTCACCCACACCCGCCACCAGACAAATCACAGTGCCACCCCCACCCTCCACCAGACACATCACAGCCTCACCCACACCCTCACCAGTCCCATCACAGCCTCACCGAGTCCATGCACCAGACCCATCACAGCCTCAACCACAACTTCCATCAGACCCATCACAGTGTCACCCACACCTTCCATCTGACCCATCACATTGTCACACACACCCTCCACCAGACACATCACAGTGTCACCCAGAATCTGCACCAGACCCGTCACAGCCTCACGCACACCCTCCACCAGACCCATCACAGTGTCACCCCCACACTCCACCAAGACCCTTCACAGTGTCACCCACTCCCTCCACCTGCCCAGGCACAGCCTCACCTCCACCCTCCAACAGAGTGAACAAATGGTCACCCACAACCTCCAAAAGACCCATCACAGAATCAACCACACGTCCACCAGACCCATCACAGTGTCAACCAAACCCTCCACCAGACACATCACAGCCTCACCCAAACCCTCCACCAGACCCATCACAGTGTCACCCAAACCCTCCACCAGACCCATCACAGTGTCACTCATACCCTCCACCAGAACCTTCACAGTGTCACGTACACCCTCCACCAGACCGATCACTGTGTCACCCACACCCTCCAAAAGACCCATCAGAGAATTACCCAAAACCTCCACCAAACCCATCACAGTGTCACCCGGACCCTGCACCAGACCCATCACAGTGTCACCCACACCCTCCAAAAGACCCATCACAGAATCACCCACACCCTCCAACAGACCCATCACAGTCTCACCCACACCCTCCACCAGACCAATCACAGCCTCACCCAAACCCTCCACCAGACCCATCACAGTGTCACCCACACCCTCCAAAAGACCCATCACAGAATCACCCACACCCTCCACCAGACCCATCACAGTGTCACCCACACCCTCCAAAAGACCCATCACAGAATCACCCACACCCTCCACCAGACCCATCACAGTGTCACTCACACCCTCCAAAAGACCCATCACAGAATCACCCACACCCTCCACCAGACCCATCACAGTGTCACTCACACCCTCCACCGGAACCTTCACAGTGTCATCAACACCCTCCACCAGACTCATCTCAGGGACACCCACAGCCTCCAACAGACCCATCACAGAATCACTCACACCCTCCACCAGACCCATCACAGTGTCACCCAAACCCTCCACCAGACAGATCGCAGTGAAACCCACATCCTCCAAAAGACCCATCACAGAATCACCCATACACTCCACCAGACCCATCACAGCCTCACCCATACCCTCCACCAGACCCATCACAGTGTCACCAACACCCTCCACCAGACTCATCACAGGGACACCCATTCCCTCCAACAGATCCATCACAGTGTCACCCACACCCTCCAAAAGTCCCTTCACAGCCTCACCCACACCCTCCACCAGACCCATCACAGTGTCACCCAAACCCTCCCCCAGACTCATCACAGGGACACCCACACCCTCCATGAAACCCATCACAGTGTCACCCACACCATCATAAAGACCCATCGCAGAACCACTCACACCATCCACCAGACCCATCGCAGTGTCACCCAGAACTTGCACCAGACCCAATACACCCTCAAACACACCCTCCAGCAGACCCATCACAGTGTTACCTACACCCTCCACCAGACCACATCACAGTGTCATACACACCCTCCACCAGAAACATCACAGTGTCACCTAGACCCTGCACCAGACCGTCACAGCTTCACCCACACCCTCCACCAGTCCCATCACAGTGTCATCAACACCCTACACAAGACTCATCTCAGGGACACCCACAGCCTCCAACAGACCCATCACAGAATCACCCACACCCTCCACCAGACAAATAACAGTGTTACCCAGGCCCTCCACCAGACCCATCACAGACTCAACCACACCCTCCATCAGACCCATCACAGTGACACCCACACCCTCCACCAGTCCCCATCACAGTGTCACACACACCCTCCACCAGCCCCGTCACAGCATCACCCACACCCTCCACCAGACCTATCACAGTGTCACCCACACCCTCCACCAGTCCCATCACAGGGACACCCACACCCTCTACCAAACCCATGACAGTGTCACCCACACCATTCAAAATTCCCATCACAGAATCACTCACACCCTCCACCAGACCCATCGCAGTGTCACCCAGAACCTGCTCCAGACCCATCACTGCCTCAACCGCACCCTCCAGCAGACCCATCACAGTGTCACCCACAACCTCCACCAGACCCCTCAGAATGTCTCACACACCATCCACCACACACATCACAGTGTTCCCCAGACCCTGCGCCAGACCCGTCACAGCCTCACGCACACCCTCCACCAGACCCATCACAGTGTCACCCAGACGCTCAACCAGCCCCGTCGCGTCCACAGCCGCACTCTCCACAAGACCCATCATAGCCTCACCAACTCCCTCCCGAGAACCATCACAGTGTCACCCCACCCTCCAGCAGCCCCTTCACAGTGTCTCACACAGCATCCACCAGACTCATCACAGCCGCACTCACACCCTCCACCAGACCCATCACAGAGTCACCCATATCCTCCACCAGATCCATCACAATGTCACCCAAACCCTCCACCAGATGCAATACAATGACACCACACCCTCCAACAGACCCATCACAGCGTCACCCACACCCTCCACCAGACACATCACACTGTCACCCATACCCTCCTCCAGACCCATCACAGAGTCACCCACACCCTCCAAAAGACGCATCACATTCTCACCCCACCCTGCAGCAGACCCATCGCAGTGTCACCCACACCCTCCACCAGACCCATCACAGTGTCACCCACACCCTCAAACAGACCCATAACAGTGTCACCCACACCCTCCATCAGACGCAACACAGTCACCCACAACCTCCACCAGACCCATCACAATGTCACTCACACCCTCCACCAGAACCTTCACAGTATCACCCACACCCTCCACCAGCACTTTCACAGCCTCACCGACACCCTCCAACTGACCGATCACAGTGTAACCCAATCCCTCCAAAAGACCCATCACAGAATCACACACACCCTCCACCAGACCCATCACAGCCTCACCCACACCCTCCACGAGACCCATCACAGCCTCACCCACACCCTCCACCAGACCCATCACAGTGTCACCCAAACCCTCCAAAAGACCCATCACAGTGTCACACACACCCTCCAAAAGACCCATCACAGGCTCAACCACATCCTGAACCAAACCCATCACAGTGTCACCCACACCCTCCACCAGTCCCAACACAGTGTCACCCACACCCTCCTTCAGACCCTTCACAGCCTCACCCACACCCTCCACCAGACCCATCAGATTATCACCCAAACCCTCCACCAGACCCATCACAGTGTCACCCACACCCTCCACCAGACATATCATAGCCTCACCCCACCCACCACCAGACCCATCACAATGTCACCCACACCCTCCACCAAACCCTTCACAGTATCAACCTCACCCTCCATCAGACCCAATACAGTGTCACCACACCCTCCAACAGACCCATCACAGTGTCACCCAAACCCTCCACCAGTCCCATCACAGCCTCACCCACACCCTCCACCAGACCCATCACAATGTCACCCAAACCCTCCACCAGACACATCACAGCCTCACCCACACCCTCCACCAGACCCATCAGAGTGTCACCCAAACCCTCCACCAGATCCATCGCAGAATCACCCACACCCTCCACCGGATCCATCACAGCCTCACCCACACTCTCCACCAGACCCATCACAGTGTCAACCACACCCTCAACCAGACTCATCACAGGGTCACCCACACCCGCCACCAGACCCATCACAGTGTCACCCCCACCCTCCACCAGACACATCACAGACTCACCCACACCCTCACCAGACCCATCACAGCCTCACCGAGTCCCTGCACCAGACCCATCACAGCCTCAACCACAACCTCCATCAGACCCATCACAGCCTCACCCACACCCTCCACCAGACCCATCACAGTGTCACCCAAACCCTCCCCCAGACTCATCACAGGGACACCCACACCCTCCATGAAACCCATCACAGTGTCACCCACACCATCATAAAGACCCATCGCAGAACCACTCACACCATCCACCAGACCCATCGCAGTGTCACCCAGAACTTGCACCAGACCCATCACACCCTCAAACACACCCTCCAGCAGACCCATCACAGTGTTACCCACACCCTCCACCAGACCCCATCACAGTGTCACACACACCCTCCACCAGAAACATCACAGTGTCACCTAGACCCTGCACCAGACCATCACAGCTTCACCCACACCCTCCACCAGTCCCATCACAGTGTCATCAACACCCTACACCAGACTCATCTCAGGGACACCCACAGCCTCCAACAGACCCATCACAGAATCACCCACACCCTCCACCAGACAAATCACAGTGTTACCCAGGCCCTCCACCAGACCCATCACAGACTCAACCACACCCTCCATCAGACCCATCACAGTGACACCCACACCCTCCACCAGTCCCCATCACAGTGTCACACACACCCTCCACCAGCCCCGTCACAGCATCACCCACACCCTCCACCAGACCCATCACAGTGTCACCCACACCCTCCACCAGTCCCATCACAGGGACACCCACACCCTCTACCAAACCCATGACAGTGTCACCCATACCATCCAAAATTCCCATCACAGAATCACTCACACCATCCACCAGACCCATAGCAGTGTCACCCAGAACCTGCTCCAGACCCATCACTGCCTCAACCACACCCTCCAGCAGACCCATCACAGAATCACCCACACACTCCACCAGACCGATCACAGCATCATGCAGACCCTCCAACAGACCCATCACAGTGTCACGCACTCCCTCCACCAGACCCATCACAGTGTCATCAACACACTTCACCAGACTCATCACAGGGACACCCACACCCTCCAACAGACCCATCACCGTGTCACCCACACCCTCCAAAAGAACCATCACAGAATCACCCACACCCTCCACCAGACAAATCACAGTGTCGCCCAGACCCTCCACCAGATCCATCACAGACTCAACCACACCCTCCATCAGACCCATCACAGTGTCACCCAAACCCTCCAAAAGACCCTTCACAGCCTCACGCACACCCTCCACCAGACCCATCACAGTGTCACCCACACCCTCCACCAGACTCATCACAGGGACACCCACACCCCTTCACCAAACCAATGACAGATTCACCCACACCATCCAAAATTCCCATCACAGAATCACTCACACCCTCCACCAGACCCATCGCAGTGTCACCCGGAACCTGCTCCAGACCCATCACTGCCTCAACCACACCCTCCAGCAGACCCATCACAGTGTCACCCACAACCTCCTCCAGACCCCTCAGAGTGTCTCACACACCCTCCACCACACACATCACAGTGTTCCCCAGACCCTGCACAAGACCCGTCACAGCCTCACGCACACCCTCCACCAGACCCATCACAGTGTCACCCAGACGCTCAACCAGCCCCGTCGCGTCCACAGCCGCACTCTCCACAAGACCCATCATAGCCTCACCAACACCCTCCCAAGAACCATCACAGTGTCACCCCACCCTCCAGCAGCCCCTTCACAGTGTCTCACACAGCATCCACCAGACTCATCACAGCCGCACTCACACCCTCCACCAGACCCATCACAGAGTCACCCATACCCTCCACCAGATCCATCACAATGTCACCCAAACCCTCCACCAGATGCAATACAATGATACCACACCCTCCAACAGACCCATCACAACGTCACCCACACCCTCCAACAGACACATCACACTGTCACCGATACCCTCCTCCAGACCCATCACAGAGTCACCCACACCCTCCAAAAGACGCATCACATTCTCACCCCACCCTGCAGCAGACCCATCACAGTGTCACCCACACCCTCCACCAGACCCATCACAGTGTCACCCACACCCTCCAACAGACCCATAACATTGTCACCCACACCCTCCATCAGACGCAACACAGTCACCCACAACCTCCACCAGACCCATCACAATGTCACTCACACCCTCCACCAGAACCTTCACAGTATCACCCACACCCTCCACCAGCACTTTCACAGCCTCACCGACACCCTCCAACTGACCGATCACAGTGTAACCCAATCCCTCCAAAAGACCCATCACAGAATCACACACACCCTCCACCAGACCCATCACAGCCTCACCCACACCCTCCACGAGACCCATCACAGCCTCACCCACACCCTCCACCAGACCCATCACAGTGTCACCCAAACCCTCCAAAAGACCCATCACAGAATCACACACACCATCCACTAGACCCATCACAGTGTCACCCACACCTGCACCAGACCCATCACAGTGTCATCAACACCCTCCACCAGACCAATCACAGGGACACCCACACCCTCCACCAGACCCATCACCGTTTCACCCACACCCTCCACCAGACAAATCACAGTGTCACCCAGACCCTGCACCAGCCCCGTCACAGCCTCACCCACACCCTCCACCAGACCCATCACAGTGTCACCCACCCCCTCCACCAGACTCATCACTGGGACACCCACACCCTCCACCAAACACATGACAGTGTCACCCACACCATCCAAAAGACCCATCACAGAATCACTCACACCCTCCACCAGACCCATCGCAGTGTCCCCCAGAACCTGCACCAGAACCATCACAGCATCAACCACATTCTCTAGCAGACCCATCACAGTGTCACCCACACCCTCCACCAGACCCCATCAGAGTGTCACCCACACCCTCCACCAGACACATCACAGCCTCACCCACACCCTCCACCAGACCCATCACAGTGTCACCCAAACCCTCCACCAGACCCATCGCAGAATCACCCACACCCTCCATCGGATCCATCACAGCCTCACCCATACTCTCCACCAGACCCATCACAGTGTCAACCACACCCTGAACCAGACTCATCACAGGGTCGCCCACACCCGCCACCAGACCCATCACCGTGTCACCCCCACCCTCCACCAGACTCATCACAGCCTCACCCACACCCTCACCAGACCCATCACAGCCTCACCGAGTGCCTGCACCAGACCCATCACAGCCTCAACCACAACCTCCATCAGACCCATCACAGTGTCACCCACACCTTCCATCTGACCCATCACAGTGTCGCACACACCCTCCACCACACACATCGCCGTGTCACCCAAATCTGCACCAGACCCGTCACAGCCTCACGCACACCCTCCACCAGACCCATCACAGTGTCACCCCCACCCTCCACCAAGACCCTTCACAGTGTCACCCACTCCCTCCACCAGCCCAGGCACAGCCTCACCTCCACCCTCCAACAGAGCGAACAAATGGTCACCCACAACTTCCAAAAGACCCATCACAGTGTCACCCAGACCCTGCACCAGACCCATCACAGTGTCACCCACACCCTCCAAAAGACCCATCACAGAATCACCCACACCATCCACCAGACAGATCACAGTGTCACCCACTCCCTCCAACAGATCCATCACAGTGTCACCCACACCCTCCAAAAGACCCTTCACAGCCTCACCCACACCCTCCACCAGACTCATCACAGTGTCACCCAAACCCTCCACCAGACTCATCACAGGGACACCCACACCCTCCATGAAACCCATCACAGTGTCACCCACACCATCCAAAAGACCCATCACAGAACCACTCACACCATCCACCAGACCCATCGCAGTGTCACCCAGAACTTGCACCAGACCCATCACACCCTCAAACACACCCTCCAGCAGACCCATCACAGTGTTACCCACACCCTCCACCAGACCCATCACAGCCTCACCCACACCCTCCACCAGACCCCATCACAGTGTCACACACACCCTCCACCAGAAACATCACAGTGTCACCTAGACCCTGCACCAGACCTTCACAGCCTCACCCACACCCTCCACCAGTCCCATCACAGTGTCATCAACACCCTACACCAGACTCATCTCAGAGACACCCACAGCCTCCAACAGACCCATCACAGAATCACCCACACCCTCCACCAGACAAATCACAGATTTACCCAGGCCCTCCACCAGACCCATCACAGACTCAACCAGACCCTCCATCAGACCCATCACAGTGACACACACACCCTCCACCAGTCCCCATCACAGTGTCACACACACCCTCCAACAGCCCCGTCACACCCTCACCCACACCCTCCACCAGACCCATCACAGTGTCACCCACACCCTCCACCCGTCCCATCACAGGGACACCCACACCCTCTACCAAACCCATGACAGTGTCACCCACACCATCCAAAATTCCCATCACAGAATCACTCACACCCTCCACCAGACCCATAGCAGTGTCACCCAGAACCTGCTCCAGACCCATCACTGCCTCAACCAAACCCTCCAGCAGACCCATCACAGAATCACCCACACCAGACCGATCACAGCATCACGCACACCCTCCAACAGACCCATCACAGTGTCACGCACACCCTCCACCAGACCCATCACAGTGTCATCAACACACTTCACCAGACTCATCACAGGGACACCCACACCCTCCAACAGACCCATCACCGTGTCACCCACACCCTCCAAAAGAACCATCACAGAATCACCCACACCCTCCACCAGACAAATCACAGTGTCGCCCAGACCCTCCACCAGATCCATCACAGACTCAACCACAGCCTCCATCAGACCCATCACAGTGTCACCCACACCCTCCAAAAGACCCTTCACAGCCTCACCCACACTCTCCACCAGACCCATCACAGTGTCACCCACACCCTCCACCAGACTCATCACAGGGACACCCACACCCCTCCACCAAACCAATGACAGATTCACCCACACCATCCAAAATTCCCATCACAGAATCACTCACACCCTCCACCAGACCCATCGCAGTGTCACCCAGAACCTGCTCCAGACCCATCACTGCCTCAACCACACCCTCCATCAGACCCATCACAGTGTCACCCACAACCTCCACGGACCCCTCAGAGTGTCTCACACACCCTCCACCACACACATCACAGTGTTCCCCAGACCCTGCACCAGACCCGTCACAGCCTCACGCACACCCTCCACCAGACCCATCACAGTGTCACCCAGACGCTCAACCAGCCCCGTCGCGTCCACAGCCGCACTCTCCACAAGACCCATCATAGCCTCAGCAACACCCTCCCGAGAACCATCACAGTGTCACCCCACCCTCCAGCAGCCCCTTCACAGTGTCTCACACAGCATCCACCAGACTCATCACAGCCGCACTCACACCCTCCAACTGACCCATCACAGAGTCACCCATACCCTCCACCAGATCCATCACAATGTCACCCAAACCCTCCATCAGATGCAATACAATGATACCACACCCTCCAACAGACCCACCACAGCGTCACCCACACCCTCCACCAGACACATCACACTGTCACTCATACCCTCCTCCAGACCCATCACAGAGTCACCCACACCCTCCAACAGACCCATAACAGTGTCACCCAAACCCTCCATCAGACGCAACACAGTCACCCACAACCTCCACCAGACCCATCACAATGTCACTCACACCCTCCACCAGAACCTTCACAGTATCACCCACACCCTCCACCAGCACTTTCACAGCCTCACCGACACCCTCCAACTGACCGATCACAGTGTAACCCAATCCCTCCAAAAGACCCATCACAGAATCACACACACCCTCCACCAGACCCATCACAGCCTCACCCACACCCTCCACCAGACCCATCACAGTGTCACCCAAACCCTCCAAAAGACCCATCACAGAATCAAACACACCATCCACTAGACCCATCACAGTGTCACCCACACCTGCACCAGACACATCACAGTGTCAAACACACCCTCCACCAGACCCATCACAGTGTCACCCACACCCTCCACCAGACCCATCACAGTGTCACCCACACCCTCCACCAGACCCATCACAGTGTTACCCACACCCTCCACCAGACCCATCACAGTGTCATCAACACCCTCCACCAGACCCATCACAGGGACACCCACACCCTCCACCAGACCCATCACCGTTTCACTCACACCCTCCACCAGACAAATCACAGTGTCACCCAGACCCTGCACCAGCCCCGTCACAGCCTCACCCACACCCTCCACCAGACCCATCACAGTGTCACCCACACCCTCCACCAGACCCATCGCAGTGTCACCCACACCCTCCACCAGACTCATCACTGGGACACCCACACCCTCCACCAAACCCATGACAGTGTCACCCACACCATCCAAAAGACCCATCACAGAATCACTCAACCCTCCACCAGACCCATCGCAGTGTCACCCAGAACCTGCACCAGACCCATCACAGCCTCAACCACATTCTCTAGCAGACCCATCACAGTGTCACCCACACCCTCCACCAGAGCCCATCACAGTGTCACACACACCCTCCACCACAAACATCACAGAGTCACCCAGACCCTGCACCTCACCCGTCACAGCCTCACGCACACACTCCACCAGACACATCGCAGTGTCAAACAGACACTCCACCAGACTCATCACAGTGTCAAACACACCCTCCACCAGACCCATCACACTGTCAACCACACCCTCCACCAGACCCATCACAGTGTCACCCACAACTTCCACCAGACCCGTCACAGCCTCACCCAAACCCTCCACCAGACCGATCACAGACTCACCCAAACGCTCCACCAAACCCATCACAGTGTCACACGCTCTGGCAACCAGACCCATCGCAGCCTCACCCACAACCTCCACCAGAATCATCACAGCCTGACCCACACCCTCCTCCAGAGCCATCACAGATTCACCCACACCCTCCACAAGAACCGTCACAGTTTCACCCACACCCTCCTCCAGAAACATCACAGCCTCACCCACACCCTCCACCAGACCCATCACAGTGTCACCCACACCCTCCACCAGATCCATCACCACCTCACTCACACCCTCCAGCAGACGAGTCACGGCCTCACCCACACCCTCCACCAGACCCATCACTGCCTCACTCACACCCTCCACCAGACCCATCACTGCCTCACTCACACCCTCCACCAGACCCATCACCACCTCAAGCACACTCTCCACCAGACGAGTCACAGCCTCACACACAGCCTCCACCAGACCCATCAGACCTCACCCACACCCTCCACCAGACGAGTCACAGCCTCACCCACACCCTGCACCAGACCCATCAGAGCCTCACCCACACCCTCCACCCGACACATTATAGACTCAACCACACCCACCACCAGACACATCACAGCCTCACCCACAACTTCCACCATACCCATCACAGCCTCACCCACAACCTCCACCAGACCCATCAGAGACTCACCCACACCCACCACCAGACCCATCACAGTGTCACACACACCCTCCACCAGACCCATCACAGGCTCAACCACATCCTGAACCAAACCCATCACAGTGTCACCCACACCCTCCACCAGTCCCAACGCAGTGTCACCTACACCCTCCTTCAGACCCTTCACAGCCTCACCCACACCCTCCACCAGACCCATCAGATTATCACCCACACCCTCCACCAGACCCATCACAGTGTCACCCACACCCTCCACCAGACACATCATAGCCTCACCCACACCCACCACCAGACCCATCACAATGTCACCCACACCCTCCATCAAACCCTTCACAGTGTCAACCTCACCCTCCACCAGACCCAATACAGTGTCACCACACCCTCCAACAGACCCATCACAGCGTCACCCACACCCTCCAACAGACCCATCACAATGTCACCCACACCCTCCACCAGACCCATCACAGTGTCACCCAAACCCTCCACCAGTCCCATCACAGCCTCACCCACACCCTCCACCAGACCCATCCCAATGTCACCCAAACCCTCCACCAGACACATCACAGCCTCACCCACACCCTCCACCAGACCCATCACAGTGTCACCCAAACCCTCCACCAGACCCATCGCAGAATCACCCACACCCTCCACCAGACCCATCACAGCCTCACCCACACTCTCCGCCAGACCCATCACAGTGGCAACCACACCCTCAACCAGACTCATCGCAGGGTCACCCACACCCACCACCAGACCCATCACAGTGTCACCCCCACCCTCACCAGACACATCACAGCCTCACGCACACCCTCACCAGACCCCTCACAGCCTCAACCACAACCTCCATCAGACCCATCACAGTGTCACCCACACCTTCCATCTGACCCATCACAGTGTCACACACACCCTCCACCACACACATCACAGTGTCACCCAGAATCTGCACCAGACCCGTCACAGCCTCACGCACACCCTCCACCAGACCCATCACAGTGTCACCCCCACCCTCCACCAAGACCCTTCACAGTGTCACCCACTCCCTCCACCAGCCCAGGCACAGCCTCACCTCCACCCTCCAACAGAGCGAACAAATGGTCACCCACAACCTCCAAAAGACCCATCACAGAATCAACCACACGTCCACCAGACCCATCACAGTGTCAACCAAACCCTCCACCAGACACATCACAGCCTCACCCAAACCCTCCACCAGACCCATCACAGTGTCACTCATACCCTCCACCAGACCCATCACAGTGTCACTCATACCCTCCACCAGAACCTTCACAGTGTCACGCACACCCTCCACCAGAACCTTCACAGTGTCACCCACACCCTTCAAAAGACCCATCAGAGAATTACCCAAAACCTCCACCAAACCCATCACAGTGTCACCCAGACCCTGCACCAGACCCATCACAGTGTCACCCACACCCTCCAAAAGACCCATCACACCCTCCCCCACAGCCTCCACCAGACACATTACAGTGTCACCCACACCTGCCACCAGACCCATCACAGAATCACCCATACCCTCCACCAGATCCATCACTGAGTCACCCACACCCTCCAACAGACCCATCACAGCGTCACCCACACACTCCACCAGTCCCATCACACTGTCACCCAAACCCTCCCCCAGTCCCATCGCAGAATCACACAAACCCTCCACCGGACCCATCACACCGGACCCACACTCTCCACCAGACCCATCACAGCCTCACCCACACCCTCCACCAGACCCATCGCAGTGTCACCCAGAACCTGCACCAGACCCATCACACCCTCAACCACACCCTCCACCAGACTCATCACAGGGACACCCATACCCACCACCAGCCACATCTCAGTGTCACCCGCACCCTCTACCAGACCCATCACAGCCTCACCCACACCCTCCAACAGACCCATCACACTGTCACCACACCCTCCAACAGCACCTTTACAGTGTCTCCCACAGCATCCACCAGACTCATCACAGCATCACTCACACCCTCCACCAGTCCCATAACAGCCTCACCCACACCCTCCAGCAGACCCATCACAGCCTCACCCACACCCACCACCAGACCCATCACAATGTCACCCACAACCTCCACCAGACCCCATCACAGCCTCACCCACACCCTCCATCAGACCCATCACAGCCTCACCCACACCCTCCACCAGACCCATCGCAGTGTCACCCACAACCTGCACCAGACCCATCACACCCTCAACCACACCCTCCAGCAGACCCATCACAGAGTCACCCACACCCTCCACAGACCCCATCACAGTGTCACCCACACCCTCCACCAGTCCCATCACAGTGTCATCAACACCCTCCACCAGACTCATCTCAGGGACACCCACAGCCTCCAAAAGACCCGACAAAGCCTCACCCACACCCTCCACCAGACCCATCACAGCCTCACCCACACCCTCCACCAGACCCATCACATTGTCATCAACAGCCTCCACCAGACTCATCATAGGGACACCCACACCCTCCAACAGACCCATCACCGTGTCACCCACACCATTCAAGAGAACCATCACAGAATCACCCACCCCCTCCACCAGACAAATCACAGTGTCACCCAGGTCCTCCACCAGATCCATCACAGACTCAACCACACCCTCCATCAAACCCATCACAGTGTCACACACACCCTCCACCAGCCCCGTCACAGCCACACCCACACCCTCCAACAGACCGATCACAGTGTCACCCACACACTCCAAAAGACCCTTCACAGCCTCACCCACCACCTTCACCAGACCCATCACAGTGTCACCCACACCCTCCACCAGACTCATCACAGGGACACCCACACCCTCCACCAGACCCATCACAGTGTCACCCACACCCTCCACCAGACCCATCACAGCCTCACCCACACCCTCCACCAGACCCATCACAGCCTCACCCACGCCCTCCACCAGACCCATCACAGCCTCACCCACACCCTCCACCAGACCCATCACAGTGTCACCGACACCCTCCACCAGACCCATCACAGCCTCACCCACGCCCTCCACCAGACCCATCACAGTGTCACCCACACCCTCCACCAGACTCATCACAAGGACACCCATACCTTCCCCCAAACCAATGACAGTGTCACCCACACCATCCAAAATTCCCATCACAGAATCACTCACACGCTCCACCAGACCCATCGCAGTGTCACCCAGAACCTGCTCCAGACCCATTACTGCCTCAACCACACCCTCCAGCTGACCGATCACAGTGTCTCCCACAACCTCCACCATACCCCATCAGAGTGTCTCATACACCCTCCACCACCCACATCACAGTGTCACCCAGACCCGGCACCAGACCCGTCACAGCCTCACGCACACCCTCCACCAGACCCATCACAGTGTCACCCAGACGATCAACCAGACCCGTCGTGTCCAAAGCCACACTCTACACCAGACCCATCATAGCCTCACCAACACCTTCCCGAGAACCATCACAGTGTCACCCCACCCTCCAACAGCCCCTTCACAGTGTTTCCCACGGCATCCACCAGACTCATCACAGCCTCACTCACACCCTCCACCAGCCCCATAACAGCCTCACCCACACCCTCCACCAGACCCGTCACACCCTCCACCAGACCCATCACAGAGTCACCCATACCCTCCACCAGACCCATTGCAGAATCACCCACACCCTCCACAGGACCCGTCACAGCCTCACCCAGACTCTCCACCAGACCCATCACAGTGTCACCCACACCCTCCACCAGTCTCATCACAGGGACACCCACACGCTCCACTAGCCCCATCTCAGTGTCACCCGCACCCTCCACCAGACCCATCACAGCCTCACCCACACCCTCCACCAGACCCATCACTGTGTCACCCACACCCTCCACCGGACCCATCACAGCCTCACCCACACTCTCCACCAGACCCATCAGAGTGTCACCCACACCCTCCACCAGACTCATCACAGGGACACACACACCCTCCACCAGACCCATCACAGAGTCACCCATACCCTCCACCAGACCCATCACAGAGTCACCCACACCCTCCACCAGACCCATCACAGCCTCACACACACCCTCCCCCAGACCCATTACAGTTTCACCCAGACCATGCACCAGACCCATCACAGCCTCAACAACAACCTCAATCAGACCAATCACAGTGTCACCCACACCCTCCACCAGACCCCATCACAGTGTCACACAAACCCTCCACCAGACCCTTCACAGCCTCACGCACACCCTCCACCAGACACATCACAGTGTCACCCACACCCTCCACCAGTCCCATCACAGCCTCACCCACACCCTCCACCAGACCCATCACAGAGTCAACCATACCCTCCACCAGACCCATCACAGTCACCCAAATCCTCCACCAGACCCCTCACAGCCTCACACACACCCACCACCGGACCCATCACAATGTCACCCAGACCCTCCACCAGACCCAATTCAATGTCACCACACCCTCCAACAGACCCATCACAGCATCACCCACACACTCCACCAGACTCATCACAGTGTCACCCATACCCTCCTCCAGACCCATCACAGTGTCACCCAAACCCGCCACCAGACCCATGACAGCGTCACCCACACACTCCACCAGACCCATCACAGTGTCACTCATACCCTCCTCCAGACCCATCACAGTGTCACCCAGACCCTCCACCAGACCCATCACAGAATCAAACACACCCTCCATCAGACGCATCACAGTGTCACCCACACCCTCTGCCAGTCCCCATCACAGTGTCACACACAGCCTCCACCAGACCCGTCAAAGCCTCACCCACACCCTCCACCAGACCCATCACAGCCTCACCCACACCCTCCACCAAACCCATCACAGTGTCACCCACAACCTGCACCAAACCCATCAAACCCTCAACCCCACCCTCCAGCAGACCCATCACAGTGTCACCCACACCCTCCACAGACCCCATCACAGTGTCACACACACCCTCCACCACACACATCAGTGTCACCAGAACCCATCACAGACTCACCCACACCCTCCACCAGTCCCATCACAGTGTCAACCACACCATTCAAGAGAACCATCACAGAATCACCCACACCCTCCACCAGACAAATCACAGTGTCACCCATACCCTCCACCAGATCCATCACAGACTCAACCACACCCTCCATCAGACCCATCACAGTGTCCCACACACCCTCCATCAGCCCCGTCACAGCCTCACCCACACCCTCCAACAGACCCATCACAATGTCACCCACACCCTCCTAAAGACCCTTCACAGCCTCACCCACACCCTCCACCAGACCCATCACAGTGTCACCCACACCCTCCACCAGTCTCATCACAGGGACACCCATACCTTCCACCAAACCAATGACAGTGTCACCCACACCATCCAAAATTCCCATCACAGAATCACTCACACCTTCCAGCAGACCCATCGCAGTGTCACCCAGAACCTGCTCCAGACCCATCACAGCCTCAACCACACCCTCCAGCAGACCGATCACAGTGTCTCCCACAACCTCCACCAGACCCCATCAGAGTGTCTCACACACCCTCCACCACACACATCAGTGTCACCCACACCCTCCATGGGACACATCACAGCCTCACCCACACTCTCCACCAGACCCATGAGAGTGTCAGCCACAGCCTCCACCAGACTCATCACAGGGACACACACACCCTCCACCAGCCCCATCACAGAGTCACCCATACCCTCCACCAGACCCATCACTGAGTCACCCACACCCTCCACCAGACCTATCACAGCCTCACACACACCCTCCCCCAGACCCATTACAGTTTCACCCAGACCATGCACCAGACCCATCACAGCCTCAACAACAACCTCCATCAGACCCATCACAGTGTCACCCACATCCTCCCCCAGACCCCATCACAGTGTCACACAAACCCTCCACCAGACCCTTCACAGCCTCACGCACACCCTCCACCAGACACATCACAGTGTCACCCACACCCTCCACCAGTCCCATCACAGCCTCACCCACACCCTCCACCAGACTCATCACAGTCAACCATCCCCTCCACCAGACCCATCACAGTCACCCAAACCCTCCACCAGACCCAATACAATGTCACCAGACCCTCCAACAGACCCATCACAGCGTCACCCAAACCCTCCACCAGACCCATCACAGCGTCACCCACACACTCCACCAGACCCATCACAGTTTCACTCATACCCTCCTCAGACCCATCACAGTGTCACCCAGACCCTCCACCAGACCCATCACAGTGTCATCAACCGCCTCCACCAGACTCATCATAGGGACACCCACACCCTCCAACAGACCCATCACAGTGTCACCCACACCATTCAAGAGAACCATCACAGAATCACCCACACCCTCCACCAGACAAATCACAGTGTCACCCAGACCCTCCACCAGATCCATCACACACTCAACCACACCCTCCATCAAACCCATCACAGTGTCACACACACCCTCCACCAGCCCCGTCACAGCCTCACCCACACCCTCCACCAGACCCATTACAGTGTCACCCACACCCTCCACCAGACCCATCACAGCCTCACCCACACCCTCCACCAGACCCATCACAGTGTCACCGACACCCTCCACCAGACCCATCAGAGCCTCACCCACGCCCTCCACCAGACCCATCACAGTGTCACCCACACCCTCCACCAGACTCATCACAAGGACACCCATACCTTCCACCAAACCAATGACAGTGTCACCCACACCATCCAAAATTCCTATCACAGAATCACTCACACCCTCCACCAGACCCATCGCAGTGTCACCCAGAACCTGCTCCAGACCCATCACTGCCTCAACCACACCCTCCAGCAGACCGATCACATTGTCTCCCACAACCTCCACCAGACCCCATCAGAGTGTCTCACACACCCTCCACCACACACATCACAGAGTCACCCAGACCCTGCACCAGACCCGTACAGCCTCACGCACACCCTCCACCAGACCCATCACAGTGTCACCCAGACGATCAACCAGACCCGTCGCGTCCACAGCCACACTCTACACCAGACCCATCATAGCCTCACCAACACCCTCCCGAGAACCATCACAGTGTCACCCCACCCTCCAACTGCCCCTTCACAGTGTTTCCCACAGCATCCACCAGACTCATCACAGCCTCACTCACACCCTCCACCAGCCCCATAACAGCCTCACGCACACCCTCCACCAGACCCGTCACACCCTCCACCAGACCCATCACAGAGTCACCCATACCCTCCACCAGACCCATTGCAGAATCACCCACACCCTCCACAGGACCCGTCACAGCCTCACCCACACTCTCCACCAAACCCATCACAGTGTCACCCACACCCTACACCAGTCTCATCACAGGGACACCCACACGCTCCACTAGCCCCATCTCAGTGTCACCCGCACCCTCCACCAGACCCATCACAGCCTCACGCACACCCTCCACCAGACCCATCACTGTGTCACCCACACCCTCCACCAGACCCATCACAGCCTCACCCACACCCTCCGCCAGACACACCACAGAGTCACCCATACCCTCCACCAGACCCATCACTGAGTCACCCACACCCTCCACCAGACCCGACACAGCCTCACCCACGCCCACCACCAGACCCATCACAATGTCACCCAAACCCTCCACCAAACCCAACACAGTGTCACCACACCCTCCAACAGACCCATCACAGCGTCACCCACACACTCCACCAGACCCATCACACTGTCACCCAAACCTTCCACCAGTCCCATCGCAGAATCACCCACACCCTACACCAGACCCATCACAGCCTCACCCACACTCTCCACCAGACCCATCAGAGTGTCACCCACACCCTCCACCAGACTCATCACAGGGACACACACTCCCTCCACCAGCCCCATCACAGAGACACCCATACCCTCCACCAGACCCATCACTGAGTCACCCACATCCTCCACCAGACCCATCACAGCCTCACACACACCCTCCCCCAGACCCATTACAGTTTCACCCAGACCATGCACCAGACCCATCACAGCCTCAACAACAACCTCCATCAGACCAATCACAGTGTCACCCACACCCTCCACCAGACCCCGTCACAGTGTCACACAAACCCTCCACCAGACCATTCACAGCCTCACGCACACCCTCCACCAGACACATCACAGTGTCACCCACACCCTCCACCAGTCCCATCACAGCCTCACCCACACCCTCCACCAGACCCATCACAGAGTCAACCATACCCTCCACCAGACCCATCACAGTCACCCAAATCCTCCACCAGACCCCTCACAGCCTCACCCACACCCACCACCGGACCCATCACAATGTCACCCAGACCCTCCACCATACCCAATTCAATGTCACCACACCCTCCAACAGAACCATCACAGTGTCACCCATACCGTCCTCCAGACCCATCACAGTGTCACCCAAACCCGCCACCAGACCCATCACAGCGTCACCCACACACTCCACCAGACCCATCACAGTGTCACCCACACCCTCCACCAGACAAATCACAGTGTCACCCATACCCTCCACCAGATCCATCACAGACTCAACCACACCCTCCATCAGACCCATCACAGTGTCCCACACACCCTCCACCAGCCCCGTCACAGCCTCACCCACACCCTCCAACAGACCCATCACAATGTCACCCACACCCTCCTAAAGACCCTTCACAGCCTCACCCACACCCTCCACCAGACCCATCACAGTGTCACCCACACCCTCCACCAGTCTCATCACAGGGACACCCATACCTTCCACCAAACCAATGACAGTGTCACCCACACCATCCAAAATTCCCATCACAGAATCACTCACACCTTCCAGCAGACCCATCGCAGTGTCACCCAGAACCTGCTCCAGACCCATCACTGCCTCAACCACACCCTCCAGCAGACCGATCACAGTGTCTCCCACAACCTCCACCAGACCCCATCAGAGTGTCTCACACACCCTCCACCACACATATCAGTGTCACCCACACCCTCCATGGGACACATCACAGCCTCACCCACACTCTCCACCAGACCCAGGAGAGTGTCAGCCACAGCCTCCACCAGACTCATCACAGGGACACACACACCCTCCACCAGCCCCATCACAGAGTCACCCATACCCTCCACCAGACCCATCACTGAGTCACCCACACCCTCCACCAGACCTATCACAGCCTCACACACACCCTCCCCAGACCCATTACAGTTTCACCCAGACCATGCACCAGACCCATCACAGCCTCAACAACAACCTCCATCAGACCCATCACAGTGTCACCCACACCCTCCCCCAGACCCCATCACAGTGTCACACAAACCCTCCACCAGACCCTTCACAGCCTCACGCACACCCTCCACCAGACCCATCACACTGTCACCACACCCTCCAACAGCACCTTTACAGTGTCTCCCACAGCATGCACCAGACTCATCACAGCATCACTCACACTCTCCACCAGTCCCATAACAGCCTCACCCACACCCTCCAGCAGACCCATCACAGCCTCACCCACACCCTCCACCAGACCCATCACAATGTCACCCACAACCTCCACCAGACCCCATCACAGCCTCACCCACACCCTCCATCAGACCCATCACAGCCTCACCCACACCCTCCTCCAGACCCATCGCAGTGTCACCCACAACCTGCACCAGACCCATCACACCCTCAACCACACCCTCCAGCAGACCCATCACAGAGTCACCCACACCCTCCACAGACCCCATCACAGTGTCACCCACACCCTCCACCAGTCCCATCACAGTGTCATCAACACCCTCCACCAGACTCATCTCAGGGACACCCACAGCCTCCAAAAGACCCGACAAAGCCTCACCCACAACCTCCACCAGACCCATCACAGCCTCACCCACACCCTCCACCAGACTCATCACCGTGTCACCCACACCATTCAAGAGAACCATCACAGAATCACCCACCCCCTCCACCAGACAAATCACAGTGTCACCCAGGTCCTCCACCAGATCCATCACAGACTCAACCGCACCCTCCATCAAACCCATCACAGTGTCACACACACCCTCCACCAGCCCCGTCACAGCCACACCCACACCCTCCAACAGAACGATCACAGTGTCACCCACACACTCCAAAAGACCCTTCACAGCCTCACCCACCACCTTCACCAGACCCATCACAGTGTCACCCACACCCTCCACCAGACTCATCACAGGGACACCCACACCCTCCACCAGACCCATCACAGTGTCACCCACACCCTCCACCAGACCCATCACAGCCTCACCCACACCCTCCACCAGACCCATCACAGCCTCACCCACGCCCTCCACCAGACCCATCACAGCCTCACCCACACCCTCCACCAGACCCATCACAGTGTCACAGACACCCTCCACCAGACCCATCACAGCCTCACCCACGCCCTCCACCAGACCCATCACAGTGTCACCCACACCCTCCACCAGACTCATCACAAGGACACCCATACATTCCCCCAAACCAATGACAGTGTCACCCACACCATCCAAAATTCCCATCACAGAATCACTCACACCCTCCACCAGACCCATCGCAGTGTCACCCAGAACCTGCTCCAGACCCATTACTGCCTCAACCACACCCTCCAGCTGACCGATCACAGTGTCTCCCACAACATCCACCATACCCCATCAGAGTGTCTCATACACCCTCCACCACCCACATCACAGTGTCACCCAGACCCGGCACCAGACCCGTCACAGCCTCACGCACACCCTCCACCAGACCCATCACAGTGTCACCCAGACGATCAACCAGACCCGTCGTGTCCAAAGCCACACTCTACACCAGACCCATCATAGCCTCACCAACACCTTCCCGAGAACCATCACAGTGTCACCCCACCCTCCAACAGCCCCTTCACAGTGTTTCCCACAGCATCCACCAGACTCATCACAGCCTCACTCACACCCTCCACCAGCCCCATAACAGCCTCACCCACACCCTCCACCAGACCCGTCACACCCTCCACCAGACCCATCACAGAGTCACCCATACCCTCCACCAGACCCATTGCAGAATCACCCACACCCTCCACAGGACCCGTCACAGCCTCACCCAGACTCTCCACCAGACCCAGCACAGGGTCACCCACACCCTCCACCAGTCTCATCACAGGGACACCCACACGCTCCACTAGCCCCATCTCAGTGTCACCCGCACCCTCCACCAGACCCATCACAGCCTCACCCACACCCTCCACCAGACCCATCACTGTGTCACCCACACCCTCCACCAGACCCATCACAGCCTCACACACGTCCACCACCAGACCCATCACAGTGTCACCCAAACCCTCCACCAAACCCAACACAGTGTCACCACAACCTCCAACAGAAACATCACAGCGTCACCCACACCCTCCACCGGACCCATCACAGCCTCACCCACACTCTCCACCAGACCCATCACAGTGTCACCCACACCCTCCACCGGACCCATCACAGTGTCACCCACACCCTCCACCGGACCCATCACAGCCTCACCCACACTCTCCACCAGACCCATCAGAGTGTCACCCACACCCTCCACCAGACTCATCACACGGACACACACACCCTCCACCAGCCCCATCACAGAGTCACCCATACCCTCCACCAGACCCATCACTGAGTCACCCACACCCTCCACCAGACCCATCACAGCCTCACACACACCCTCCCCCAGACCCATTACAGTTTCACCCAGACCATGCACCAGACCCATCACAGCCTCAACAACAACCTCAATCAGACCAATCACAGTGTCACCCACACCCTCCACCAGACCCCATCACAGTGTCACACAAACCCTCCACCAGACCCTTCACAGCCTCACGCACACCCTCCACCAGACACATCACAGTGTCACCCACACCCTCCACCAGTCCCATCACAGAGTCAACCATACCCTCCACCAGACCCATCACAGTCACCCAAACCCTCCACCAGACCCCTCACAGCCTCACACACACCCACCACCGGACCCACCACAATGTCACCCAGACCCTCCACCAGACCCAATTCAATGTCACCACACCCTCCAACAGACCCATCACAGCGTCACCCACACACTCCACCAGACTCATCACAGTGTCACCCATACCATCCTCCAGACCCATCACAGTGTCACCCAAACCCGCCACCAGACCCATGACAGCGTCACCCACACACTCCACCAGACCCATCACAGTGTCACTCATACCCTCCTCCAGACCCATCACAGTGTCACCCAGACCCTCCACCAGACCCATCACAGAATCAAACACACCCTCCATCAGACGCATCACAGTGTCACCCACACCCTCCGCCAGTCCCCATCACAGTGTCACACACAGCCTCCACCAGACCCGTCAAAGCCTCACCCACACCCTCCACCAGACCCATCACAGCCTCACCCACACCCTCCACCAAACCCATCACAGTGTCACCCACAACCTGCACCAAACCCATCAAACCCTCAACCACACCCTCCAGCAGACCCATCACAGTGTCACCCACACCCTCCACAGACCCCATCACAGTGTCACACACACCCTCCACCACACACATCAGTGTCACCAGAACCCATCACAGACTCACCCACACCCTCCACCAGTCCCATCACAGTGTCACCCACACCATTCAAGAGAACCATCACAGAATCACCCACACCCTCCACCAGACAAATCACAGTGTCACCCATACCCTCCACCAGATCCATCACAGACTCAACCACACCCTCCATCAGACCCATCACAGTGTCCCACACACCCTCCACCAGCCCCGTCACAGCCTCACCCACACCCTCCAACAGACCCATCACAATGTCACCCACACCCTCCTAAAGACCCTTCACAGCCTCACCCACACCCTCCACCAGACCCATCACAGTGTCACCCACACCCTCCACCAGTCTCATCACAGGGACACCCATACCTTCCACCAAACCAATGACAGTGTCACCCACACCATCCAAAATTCCCATCACAGAATCACTCACACCTTCCAGCAGACCCATCGCAGTGTCACCCAGAACCTGCTCCAGACCCATCACTGCCTCAACCACACGCTCCAGCAGACCGATCAAAGTGTCTCCCACAACCTCCACCAGACCCCATCAGAGTGTCTCACACACCCTCCACCACACACATCAGTGTCACCCACACCCTCCATGGGACACATCACAGCCTCACCCACACTCTCCACCAGACCCATGAGAGTGTCAGCCACAGCCTCCACCAGACTCATCACAGGGACACACACACCCTCCACCAGCCCCATCACAGAGTCACCCATACCCTCCACCAGACCCATCACTGAGTCACCCACACCCTCCACCAGACCTATCACAGCCTCACACACACCCTCCCCCAGACCCATTACAGTTTCACCCAGACCATGCACCAGACCCATCACAGCCTCAACAACAACCTCCATCAGACCCATCACAGTGTCACCCACACCCTCCCCCAGACCCCATCACAGTGTCACACAAACCCTCCACCAGACCCATCACAGTGTCACCCACACCCTCCACCAGTCCCATCACAGCCTCACCCACACCCTCCACCAGACCCATCACAGTCAACCATCCCCTCCACCAGACCCATCACAGTCACCCAAACCCTCCACCAGACCCAATACAATGTCACCAGACCCTCCAACAGACCCATCACAGCGTCACCCAAACCCTCCACCAGACCCATCACAGCGTCACCCACACACTCCACCAGACCCATCACAGTGTCACCCAGACCCTCCACCAGACCCATCACAGTGTCATCAACCGCCTCCACCAGACTCATCATAGGGACACCCACACCCTCCAACAGACCCATCACAGTGTCACCCACACCATTCAAGAGAACCATCACAGAATCACCCACACCCTCCACCAGACAAATCACAGTGTCACCCAGACCCTCCACCAGATCCATCACACACTCAACCACACCCTCCATCAAACCCATCACAGTGTCACACACACCCTCCACCAGACCCATCACAGAGTCAACCATACCGTCCACCAGACCCATCACAGTCACCCAAACCCTCCACCAGACCCAATACAATGTCACCACACCCTCCAACAGACCCATCACAGCGTCACCCACACACTCCACCAGACCCATCACAGTGTCACTCATACCCTCCTCCAGACCCATCACAGTGTCACCCAGACCCTCCACCAGACCCATCACAGCCTCAAACACACCCTCCATCAGATGCATCACAGTGTCACCCACACCCTCCGCCAGTCCCCATCACAGTATCACACACAGCGTCCACCAGACCCGTCACAGCCTCACCCACACCTTCCACCAGACCCATCACAGAGTCACCGATACCCTCCACCAGACCAATCACAGAGTCACCCAAACCCTCCACCAGACCCATCACGGCCTCTCCCACACCTCCCACCAGACCCATCACAATGTCACCCACACCCTCCACCAAACCCATCACATTGTCACCTACACCCTCCACCGGACACGTCACACCCTCCCCCACACCCTCCAGCAGACACATCACATTGTCACCCACACCCTCCACCAGACCTGACACAGCCTCACGCACACCCTGCACCAGACCCATCACTATGTCACCCTCACCCTCCACCAGACCCATCACAGTGTCATCAACACCCTCCAGCAGACTCATCTCAGGGACACCAACAGCCTCCAACAGACCCATCACAGTATCAACCATACCCTCCACCAGACCCATCACAGTGTCACCCACACCCTCCACCAGACCTATCACAGTGTCATCAACACACTTCACCAGACTCATCACTGGGACACCCACACCCTCCAACAGACACATCACCGTGTCACCCACACCCTCCAAAAGAACCATCACAGAATCACCCACACCCTCCACCAGACCAATCACAGTGTCGCCCAGACCCTACACCAGACCCATCACAGACTCAACCACACCCTCCATCAGACCCATTAGAGTGTCACCCACACCCTCCACCAGCCCCATCACAGCCTCACCCACACCCTCCAACAGACCCATCACAGTGTCACCCACACCCTCCAAAAGACCCTTCACAGCCTCACCCACACCCTCCACCAGACCCATCACAGTGTCACCCACACCCTCCACCAGACTCATCACAGGGACGCCCACACCCCTCCACCAAACCAATGACAGATTCACCCACACCATCCAAAATTCCCATCACAGAATCACTCACACCCTCCACCAGACCCATCGCAGTGTCACCCAGAACCTGCTCCAGACCCATCACTGCCTCAACCACACCCTCCAGCAGACCCATCACAGTGTCACCCACAACCTCCACCAGACCCCTCAGAGTCTCACACACCCTCCACCACACACATCACAGTGTTCCCCAGACCCTGCACAAGACCCGTCACAGCCTCACGCACACCCTCCACCAGACCCATCACAGTGTCACCCAGACGCTCAACCAGCCCCGTCGCGTCCACAGCCGCACTCTCCACAAGACCCATCATAGCCTCACCAACACCCTCCCGAGAACCATCACAGTGTCACCCCACCCTCCAGCAGCCCCTTCACATGTCTCACACAGCATCCACCAGACTCATCGCAGCCGCACTCACACCCTCCACCAGACCCATCACAGAGTCACCCATATCCTCCACCAGATCCACCACAATGTCACCCAAACCCTCCACCAGATGCAATACAATGACACCACACCCTCCAACAGACCCATCACAGCGTCACCCACACCCTCCACCAGACACATCACACAGTCACCCATACCCTCCTCCAGACCCATCACAGAGTCACCCACACCCTCCAAAAGACGCATCACATTCTCACCCCACCCTGCAGCAGACCCATCGCAGTGTCACCCACACCCTCCACCAGACCCATCACAGTGTCACCCACACCATCCAACAGACCCATAACAGTGTCACCCACACCCTCCATCAGACGCAACACAGTCACCCACAACCTCCACCAGACCCATCACAATGTCACTCACACCCTCCACCAGAACCTTCACAGTATCACCCACACCCTCCACCAGCACTTTCACAGCCTCACCGACACCCTCCAACTGACCGATCACAGTGTAACCCAATCCCTCCAAAAGCCCCATCACAGAATGACACACACCCTCCACCAGACCCATCACAGCCTCACCCACACCCTCCACGAGACCCATCACAGCCTCGGCCACACCCTCCACCAGACCCATCACAGTGTCACCCAAACCCTCCAAAAGACCCATCACAGAATCACACACACCATCCACCAGACTCATCACAGTGTCACCCACACCCTCCACCAGACCCATCACAGTGTTACCCACACCCTCCACCAGACCCATCACAGTGTCATCAACACCCTCCACCAGACCCATCACAGGGACACCCACACCCTCCAACAGACCCATCACCATTTCACCCACACCCTCCACCAGACAAATCACAGTGTCACCCAGACCCTGCACCAGCCCCGTCACAGCCTCACCCACACCCTCCACCAGACCCATCACAGTGTCACCCACACCCTCCACCAGACTCATCACTGGGACACCCACACTCTCCACCAAACCCATGACAGTGTCACCCACACCATCCAAAAGACCCATCACAGAATCACTCACACCCTCCACCAGACCCATCGCAGTGTCACCCAGAACCTGCACCAGAACCATCACAGCCTCAACCACATTCTCTAGCAGACCCATCACAGTGTCACCCACACCCTCCACCAGACCCCATCACAGTGTCACACATACCCTCCACCAGACTCATCACTGGGACACCCAGACCCTCCACCAAACCCATGACAGTGTCACCCACACCATCCAAAAGACCCATCACAGAATCACTCACACCCTCCACCAGACCCATCGCAGTGTCACCCAGAACCTGCACCAGAACCATCACCGCCTCAACCACATTCTCTAGCAGACCGATCACAGACTCACCCAAACACTCCACCAAACCCATCACAGTGTCACACGCACCGGCAACCAGACCCATCGCAGCCTCACTCACAACCTCCACCAGAATCATCACAGCCTGACCCACACCCTCCTCCAGACCCATCACAGATTCACCCACACCCTCCACCAGATCCATCACCACCTCACTCACACCCTCCATCAGACGAGTCACAGCCTCACCCACACCCTCCACCAGACCCATCACTGCCTCACTCACACCCTCCACCAGACCCATCACTGCCTCACTCACACCCTCCACCAGACCCATCACCACCTCAAGCACACTCTCCACCAGACGAGTCACAGCCTCACACACAGCCTCCACCAGACCCATCAGACCTCACCCACACCCTCCACCAGACTCATCAGAGCCTCACCCACACCCTCCACCTGACACATTATAGACTCAACCACACTCACCACCAGACACATCACAGCCTCACCCACAACTTCCACCATACCCATCACAGCCTCACCCACAACCTCCATCAGACCCATCAGAGACTCACCCACACCCACCACCAGACCCATCACAGTGTCACACACACCCTCCACCAGACCCATCACAGGCTCAACCACATCCTGAAACAAACACATCACAGTGTCACCCACACCCTCCACCAGTCCCAACACAGTGTCACCCACACCCTCCTTCAGACCCTTCACAGCCTCACCCACACCCTCCACCAGACTCATCAGATTATCACCCACACCCTCCACCAGACCCATCACAGCCTCACCCACACCCTCCACCAGACATATCATAGCCTCACCCACACCTACCACCATACCCATCACAATGTCACCCACACCCTCCACCAAATCCTTCACAGTGTCAACCTCACCCTCCACCAGACCCAATACAGTGTCACCACACCCTCCAACAGACCCATCACAGCGTCACCCACACCCTCCACCAGACCCATCACAGTGTCACCCAAACCCTCCACCAGACACATCACAGCCTCACCCAAACCCTCCACCAGACCCATCACAATATCACCCAAACCCTCCACCAGACACATCACAGCCTCACACACACCCTCCACCAGACCCATCACAGTGTCACCCAAACCCTCCACCAGGCCCATCGCAGAATCACCCACACCCAAAACCAGACCCCATCACAGTGTCACACATACCCTCCACCAGACTCATCACTGGGACACCCAGACCCTCCACCAAACCCATGACAGTGTCACCCACACCATCCAAAAGACCCATCACAGAATCACTCACACCCTCCACCAGACCCATCGCAGTGTCACCCAGAACCTGCACCAGAACCATCACAGCCTCAACCACATTCTCTAGCAGACCGATCACAGACTCACCCAAACACTCCACCAAACCCATCACAGTGTCACACGCACCGGCAACCAGACCCATCGCAGCCTCACTCACAACCTCCACCAGAATCATCACAGCCTGACCCACACCCTCCTCCAGACCCATCACAGATTCACCCACACCCTCCACCAGATCCATCACCACCTCACTCACACCCTCCACCAGACCCATCACCACCTCAAGCACACTCTCCACCAGACAAGTCACAGCCTCACACACAGCCTCCACCAGACCCATCAGACCTCACCCACACCCTCCACCAGACGAGTCACAGACTCACCCACACCCTCCACCAGACCCATCAGAGCCTCACCCACACCCTCCACCCGACACATTATAGACTCAACCACACTCACCACCAGACACATCACAGCCTCACCCACAACTTCCACCATACCCATCACAGCCTCACCCACTACCTCCACCAGACCCATCAGAGACTCACCCACACCCACCACCAGACCCATCACAGTGTCACACACACCCTCCACCAGACCCATCACAGGCTCAACCACATCCTGAACCAAACCCATCACAGTGTCACCCACACCCTCCACCAGTCCCAACACAGTGTCACCCACACCCTCCTTCAGACCCTTCACAGCCTCACCCACACCCTCCACCAGACCCATCAGATTATCACCCACACCCTCCACCAGACCCATCACAGTGTCACCCACACCCTCCACCAGACATATCATAGCCTCACCCACACCCACCACCAAACCCTTCACAGTGTCAACCTCACCCTCCACCAGACCCATCACAGAATCACTCACACCTTCCACCAGACCCATCACAGCCTCACCCACACCCTCCACCAGACCCATCACAGTGTCACCCAAACCCTCCACCAGACCCATCGCAGAATCACCCACACCCTCCACCGGATCCATCACAGCCTCACCCACACTCTCCACCAGACCCATCACAGTGGCAACCACACCCTCAACCAGACTCATCACAGGGTCACCCACACCCGCCACGAGACCCATCACAGTGTCACCCCCACCCTCCACCAGACACATCACAGCCTCACCCACACCCTCACCAGACCCATCACAGCCTCACCGAGTCCCTGCACCAGACCCATCACAGCCTCAACCACAACCTCCATCAGACCCATCACAGTGTCACCCAAACCTTCCATCTGACCCATCACAGTGTCACACACACCCTCCACCACACACATCACAGTGTCACCCAGAATCTGCACCAGACCCGTCACAGCCTCACGCACACCCTCCACCAGACCCATCACAGTGTCACCCCCACCCTCCACCAGACCCATCACAGCCTCACGCACACCCTCCACCAGACCCATCACAGTGTCACCCCCACCCTCCACCAAGACCCTTCACAGTGACACCCACTCCCTCCACCAGCCCAGGCACAGCCTCACCTCCACCCTCCAACAGAGTGATCAAATGGACAACCACAACCTCCAAATGACCCATCACAGAATCAACCACACGTCCACCAGACCCATCACAGTGTCAACCAAACCCTCCACCAGACACATCACAGCCTCACCCAAACCCTCCACCAGACCCATCACAGTGTCACTCATACCCTCCACCAGAACCTTCACAGTGTCACGCACACCCTCCACCAGATGGATCACTGGGTCACCCACACCCTCCAAAAGACCCATCAGAGAATTACCCAAAACCTCCACCAAACCCATCACAGTGTCACCCAGACCCTCCACCAGACCCATCACAGTGTCACCCACACCCTCCAAAAGACCCATCACAGTGTCACCCACACCCTCCACCAGACCCATCACAGTGTCACCCACACCCTCCACCAGACTCATCACAGGGACACCCACACCCTCCAACAGACCCATCAGTGTCACACACACCCTCCAAAAGACCCTTCACAGCCTCACCCACACCCTCCACCAGACCCATCACAGTGTCACCCAAACCCTCCCCCAGACTCATCACAGGGACACCCACACCCTCCATGAAACCCATCACAGTGTCACCCACTCCATCCAAAAGACCCATCACAGAACCACTCACACCATCCACCAGACCCATCGCAGTGTCACCCAGAACTTGCACCAGACCCATCACACCCTCAAACACACCCTCCAGCAGACCCATCGCAGTGTTACCCACACCCTCCACCAGACCCATCACAGCCTCACCCACACCCTCCAACACCCTCCATCACACTGTCACCCCACCCTCCAACAGCACCTTTACAGTGTCTCCCACAGCATCCACCAGACTCATCACAGCATCACTCACTCCCTCCACCAGTCCCATAACAGCCTCACCCACACCCTCCAACAGACCCATCACAGCCTCACCCACACCCACCACCAGACCCATCACAATGTCACCCACATCCTCCACCAGACTCATCACAGCCTCACCTACACCCTCCACCAGACCCATCACTGTGTCATCCACACCCTCCACCAGACCCATCACAGCCTCACCCACACCCTCCATCAGACCCATCACTGTGTCACCCACACCCTCCACCAGACCCGACACAGCCTCACCCACACCCGCCACCAGACCCATCACAGCCTCACCCACACCCTCCTCCAGACACACCACTAGTCACCCATACCCTCCACCAGACCCATCACTGAGTCACCCACACCCTCCACCAGACGCGACACTGCCTCACCCACGCCCACCATCAGACCCATCACAATGTCACCCAAACCCTCCACCAAACCCATCACAGCGTCACCCACACACTCCACCAGACCCATCAGACTGTCACCCAAACCTTCCACCAGTCCCATCGCAGAATCACCCACACCCTCCACCGGACCCATCACAGCCTCACCCACACTCTCCACCAGACCCATCAGAGTGTCACCCACACCCTCCACCAGACTCATCACACGGACACACACACCCTCCACCAGCCCCATCACAGAGTCATCCATACCCTCCACCAGACCCATCACTGAGTCACACACACCCTCCCCCAGACCCATTACAGTTTCACCCAGACCATGCACCAGACCCATCACAGCCTCAACAACAACCTCCATCAGACCAATCACAGTGTCACCCACACCCTCCACCAGACCCCATCACAGTGTCACACAAACCCTCCACCAGACCCTTCACATCCTCACGCACACCCTCCACCAGACTCATCACAGTGTCACCCACACCCTCCACCAGTCCCATCACAGACTCACCCACACCCTCCACCGGACCCATCACAGAGTCAACCATACCCTCCACCAGACCCATCACAGTCACCCAAACCCTCCACCAGACCCATCACAACCTCACCCACACCCATCACCGGACCCATCACAATGTCACCCAGACCCTCCAAAAGACCCTTCACAGTGTCACCCTCACCCTCCAACAGACCCATCACAGCGTCACCCACACACTGCACCAGACCCATCACAGTGTCACCCAAACCCTCCACCAGACCCATTACAGCGTCACCCACACACTCCACCAGACCCATCACAGTGTCACTCATACCCTCCTCCAGACCCATCAGAGTGTCACCCAGACCCTCCACCAGACCCATCACAGAATCAAACACACCCTCCATCAGACGCATCACAGTGTCACCCACACCCTCCGCCAGTCCCCATCACAGTGTCACACACAGCCTCCACCAGACCCATCACAACCTCACCCACACCCTCCACCAGACCCATCACAGCCTCACCCACACCCTCCACCAGACCCATCGCAGTGTCACCCACAACCTGCACCAGACCCATCACACCCTCAACCACACCCTCCAGCAGACCCATCACAGTGTCACACACACCCTCCACCACACACATCAGTGTCACCAGAACCCGTCACAGCCTCACCCACACCCTCCACCAGTCCCATCAGAGTGTCATCAACACCCTCCACCAGACTCATCTCAGGAACACCCACAACCTCCAACACACCCGACAAAGCCTCACCCACAACCTCCACCAGACCGATCACAGCCTCACCGACACCCTCCACCAGACCCATCACAGTGTCATCAACAGCCTCCACCAGACTCATCATAGGGACACCCACACCCTCCAACAGACCCATCACCGTGTCACCCACACCATTCAAGAGAACCATCACAGAATCACCCACACCCTCCACCAGACAAATCACATTATCACCCACACCATTCAAGAGAACCATCACAGAATCACCCACACCCTCCATCAGACCCATCACAGTGTCACCCAGACCCTCCACCAGACCCATCACAGTGTCACCCACGCCCACCATCAGACCCATCACAGTGTCACCCAGACCCTCCACCAGACCCATCACAGTGTCACACACACCCTCCACCAGCCCCGTCACAGCCTCACCCACACCCTCCAACAGACCGATCACATTGTCACCCACACCCTCCAAAAGACCCTTCACAGCCTCACCCACACCCTCCACCAGACCCATCACAGTGTCACACACACCCTCCACCAGACCCATCACAGTGTCACCCACACCCTCCACCAGACTCATCACAGGGACACCCATACCTTCCACCAAACCAATGACAGTGTCACCCACACCATCCAAAATTCCCATCACAGAATCACTCACACCCTCCAGCAGACCCATCGCAGTGTCACCCAGAACCTGCTCCAGACCCTTCACTGCCTCAACCACACCCTCCAGCAGACCGATCACAGTGTCTCCCACAACCTCCACCAGACCCCTTCAGAGTGTCTCACACACCCTCCACCACACACATCACAGTGTCACCCACACCCTCCACCGAACCCATCACAGCCTCACCCACACTCTCCACCAGACCCATGAGAGTGTCAGCCACAGCCTCCACCAGACTCATCACACGGACACACCACCCTCCACCAGCCCCATCACAGAGTCACCCATACCCTCCACCAGACCCATCACAGAGTCAACCATACCCTCCACCAGACCCATCACAGTCACCCAAACCCTCCACCAGACCCAATACAATGTCACCACACCCTCCAACAGACCCATCACAGCGTCACCCAAACCCTCCACCAGACCCATCACAGCGTCACCCACACACTCCACCAGACCCATCACAGTGTCACTCATACCCTCCTCCAGACCCATCACAGTGTCACCCAGACCCTCCACGAGACCCATCACAGACTCAAACACACCCTCCATCAGACGCATCGCAGTGTCACCCACACCCTCCGCCTGTCCCCATCACAGTCTCACACACAGCCTCCACCAGACCCGTCACAGCCTCACCCACACCTTCCACCAGACCCATCACAGAGTCACCCACACCCTCTACCAGACTCATCACAGGGACACCCACACCCTCCACCAGACCCATCGCAGCCTCACCCACACCCCCCACCAGACCCATCACAATGTCACCCACACCCTCCACCAAACCCATCACAGCCTCACCCACACCCCCCACCAGACCCATCACAATGTCACCCACACCCTCCACCAAACCCATCACATTGTCACCCACACCTTCCACCAGACACGTCACACCTTCCCCCACACCCTCCAGCAGACACATCACATTGTCACCCACACCCTCCACCAGACCTGACACAGCCTCACGCACACCCTGCACCAGACCCATCACAGAGTCACCCAGACCCTCCACCAGACCCATCATAGCCTCACCCACACCCACCACCAGACCCATCACAATGTCACCCACACCCTCCACCAAACCCTTCACAGTGTCACCCTCACCCTCCACCAGACCCAATACAGTGTCACCACACCCTCCAACAGACCCTTCACAGTGTCACCCTCACCCTCCACCAAACCCTTCACAGCGTCACCCACACCCTCCACCAGACCCATCGCAGGGACACCAACAGCCTCCAACAGACCCACCACAGAATCACCCACACACTCCACCAGACCCATCACAGCATCACGCACACCCTCCAACAGACCCATCACAGCCTCACCCACACCCTCCTCCAGACCCATCACAGAGTCAACCTTACCCTCCACCAGACCCATCACAGTCACCCAAACCCTCCACCAGACCCAATACAATGTCACCACACCCTCCTACAGACCCATCACAGCATCACCCAAACCCTCCACCAGACCCATCACAGCGTCACCCACACACTCCACCGGACCCATCACATTGTCACTCATACCCTCCTCCAGACGCATCACAGTGTCACCCACACCCTCCGCCAGTCCCCATCACAGTGTCACACAAAGCCTCCACCAGACCCGTCACAGCCTCACCCACACCTTCCACCAAACCCATCACAGAGTCACCGATACCCTCCACCAGACCCATCACAGAGTCAACCAAACCCTCCACCAGACCCATCACAGCCTCACCCACACCCCCCACCAGACCCATCACAATGTCACCCACACCCTCCACCAAACCCATCACATTGTCACCCACTCCCTCCACCAGACACGTCACACCCTCCCCCACACCCTCCAGCAGACACATCACATTGTCACCCACACCCTCCACCAGACACGTCACACCTTCCCCCACACCCTCCAGCAGACACATCACATTGTCACCCACAACCTCCACCAGACCTGACACAGCCTCATGCACACCCTGCACCAGACTCATCACAGAGTCACCCAGACCCTCCACCAGACCCATCATAGCCTCACCCACACCCTCCACCAGACCCATCATAGCCTCACCCACACCCACCACCAGATCCATCACAGTGTCACCCACACCCTCCACCAGACCCATCACAGTGTCACCCACACCCTCCACCAGACCCATCACAGCCTCACCCACACCCTCCACGAGACCCATCACAGTGTCACCCACACCCTCCACCAGACCCATCACCGTTTCACCCACACCTTCCACCAGACAAATCACAGTGTCACCCAGACCCTGCACCAGCCCCGTCACAGCCTCACCCACACCCTCCACCAGACCCATCACAGTGTCACCCACACCCTCCACCAGACTCATCACTGGGACACCCACACCCTCCACCAAACCCATGACAGTGTCACCCACACCATCCAAAAGACCCATCACAGAATCACTCACACCCTCCACCAGACCCATCGCAGTGTCACCCAGAACCTGCACCAGAACCATCACAGCCTCAACCACATTCTCTAGCAGACCCATCACAGTGTCACCCACACCCTCCACCACACACATCACAGTGTCACCCAGATCCTGCACCAGACCCGTCACAGCCTCACGCACACACTCCACCAGACACATTGCAGTGTCAAACAGACCCTCCACTAGACTCATCACAGTGTCAAACACACCCTCCACCAGACCCATCACAGTGTCAACCACACCCTCCACCAGACCCATCACAGTGTCACCCAAAACTTCCACCAGACCCGTCACAGCCTCACCCAAACCCTCCGCCAGACCGATCACAGACTCACCCAAACACTCCACCAAACCCATCACAGTGTCACACGCACAGGCAACCAGACCCATCGCAGCCTCACCCACAACCTCCACCAGAATCATCACAGCCTGACCCACACCCTCCTCCAGACCCATCACAGATTCACCCACACCCTCCACAAGAACCGTCACAGTTTCACCCAAACCCTCCTCCAGAAACATCACAGCCTCACCCACACCCTCCACCAGACCCATCACACTGTCACGCACAACCTCCACCAGTCCCAACACCGTGTCACCCACCCCCTCCTTCAGACCCTTCACAGCCTCACCCACAACCCCCAACAGACCCATCACAATGTAACCCACACCCTCCACCAAACCCATCACATTGTCACCCACACCCTCCACCAGACACGTCACACCCTCCCCCACACCCTCCAGCAGACACATCACATTGTCACCCACACCCTCCACCAGACACGTCACACCTCCCCCACACCCTCCAGCAGACACATCACATTGTCACCCACAACCTCCACCAGACCTGACACAGCCTCATGCACACCCTGCACCAGACTCATCACAGAGTCACCCAGACCCTCCACCAGACCCATCATAGCCTCACCCACACCCTCCACCAGACCAATCATAGCCTCACCCACACCCACCACCAGACCCATCACAGTGTCACCCGCACCCTCCACCAGACCCATCACAGTGTCACCCACACCCTCCACCAGACCCATCACAGCCTCACCCACACCCTCCCCGAGACCCATCACAGTGTCACCCACACCCTCCACCAGACCCATCAAAGTGTCACCCACACCCTCCACCAGACCCATCACAGTGTCATCAACACACTTCACCAGACTCATCACAGGGACACCCACACCCTCCAACAGACCCATCACCGTGTCCCCCACACCCTCCAAAAGAACCATCACAGAATCACCCACACCCTCCACCAGACAAATCACAGTGTCGCCCAGACCCTCCACCAGACCCATCACAGCCTCACCCACACCCTCCATCAGACCCATCACAGTGTCACCCACGCCCTCCACCAGACCCATCACAGTGTCACCCACACCCTCCACCAGACTCAACACAGGGACACCCACACCCCTCCACCAAACCAATGACAGATTCACCCACACCATCCAAAATTCCCATCACAGAATCACTCACACCCTCCACCAGACCCATCGCAGTGTCACCCAGTACCGGCTCCAGACCCATCACTGCCTCAACCACACCCTCCAGCAGACCCATCACAGTGTCACCCACAACCTCCACCAGACCCCTCAGAGTGTCTCACACACCCTCCACCACACACATCATAGTGTTCCCCAGACCCTGCACCAGACCCGTCACAGCCTCACGCACACCCTCCACCAGACCCATCACAGTGTCACCCAGACGCTCAACCAGCCCCGTCACGTCCACAGCCACACTCTCCACAAGACCCATCCTAGCCTCACCAACACCCTCCCGAGAACCATCACAGTGTCACCCCACCCTCCAGCAGCCCCTTCACAGTGTCTCCCACAGCATCCACCGGACTCATCACAGCGTCACCCACACCCTCCACCAGACCCATCACAGAGTCACCCATACCCTCCACCAGACCCATCACACTGTCACCCATACCCTCCTCCAGACCCATCAGTGTCACCCACACCCTCCAACAGACCCATAACAGTGTCACCCACACCCTCCATCAGACGCAACACAGTCACCAACAACCTCCACCAGACCCATCACAATGTCACTCACACCCTCCACCAGAACCTTCACAGTATCACCCACACCCTCCACCAGCACTTTCACAGCCTCACCGACACCCTCCAACTGACCGATCACAGTGTAACCCAATCCCTCCAAAAGACCCATCACAGAATCACACACACCCTCCACCAGACCCATCACAGCCTCACCCACACCCTCCACAAGATCCATCACATCCTCACCCACACCCTCCACCAGACCCATCACAGTGTTACCCACACCCTCCACCAGACCCATCACTGTGTCATCAACACCCTCCACCAGAACCATCACAGGGACACCCACACCCTCCACCAGACAAATCACAGTGTCACCCAGACCCTGCACCAGCCCCGTCACAGCCTCACCCACACCCTCCACCAGACCCATCACAGTGTCACCCACACCCTCCACCAGACTCATCACTGGGACACCCACACCCTCCACCAAACCCATGACAGTGTCACCCACACCATCCAAAAGACCCATCACAGAATCACTCACACCCTCCACCAGACCCATCGCAGTGTCACCCAGAACCTGCACCAGAACCATCACAGCCTCAACCACATTCTCTAGCAGACCCATCACAGTGTCACCCACACCCTCCACCACACACATCACAGTGTCACCCAGATCCTGCACCAGACCCGTCACAGCCTCACGCACACACTCCACCAGACACATTGCAGTGTCAAACAGACCCTCCACTAGACTCATCACAGTGTCAAACACACCCTCCACCAGACCCATCACAGTGTCAACCACACCCTCCACCAGACCCATCACAGTGTCACCCAAAACTTCCACCAGACCCGTCACAGCCTCACCCAAACCCTCCGCCAGACCGATCACAGACTCACCCAAACACTCCACCAAACCCATCACAGTGTCACACGCACAGGCAACCAGACCCATCGCAGCCTCACCCACAACCTCCACCAGAATCATCACAGCCTGACCCACACCCTCCTCCAGACCCATCACAGATTCACCCACACCCTCCACAAGAACCATCACAGTTTCACCCAAACCCTCCTCCAGAAACATCACAGCATCACCCACACCCTCCACCAGACCCATCACAGTGTCACCCACACCCTCCACCAGATCCATCACCACCTCACTCACACCCTCCAGCAGACGAGTCACAGCCTCACCCACACCCTCCACCAGACCCATCACTGCCTCACTCACACCCTCCACCAGACCCATCACTGCCTCACTCACACCCTCCACCCGACCCATCACCACCTCAAGCACACTCTCCACCAGACGAGTCACAGACTCACGCACAGCCTCCACCAGACCCATCAGACCTCACTGACACCCTCCACCAGACGAGTCACAGCCTCACCCACACCCTCCACCAGACCCATCAGAGCCTCACCCACACCATCCACCCGACACATTATAGACTCAACCACACCCACCACCAGAAACATCACATTGTCACCCACAACTTCCACCATACCCATCACAGCCTCACCCACAACCTCCACCAGACCCATCAGAGACTCACCCACACCCACCACCAGACCCATCACAGTGTCACCCACACCCTCCACCAGACCCATCACAGGCTCAACCACATCCTGACCAAAACCCATCACAGTGTCACCCACACCCTCCACCAGTCCCAACACAGTGTCACCCACACCCTCCTTCAGACCCTTCACAGCCTCACCCACACCCTACACCAGACTCGTCACAGCTTCACCCACACCCTCCACCAGACCCATCACAGCCTCACCCACACCCTCCACCAGACCCATCACACTGTCACCCACACCCTCCACCAGTCCCAACACCGTGTCACCCACCCCCTCCTTCAGACCCTTCACAGCCTCACCCACACCCTACACCAGACCCATCACAGCCTCTCCCACACCCTCCACCAGACCCATCACACTGTCACCAAAACCCTCCAGCGGACCCATCACAGCCTCATCCTCACCCTCCACCAGACCCATTACAATGTCACCCATACCCTCCATCAGACCCATCACATCCTCACCCACACCCTCCTTCAGACCCATCACAGTCTCACCCACACCCTCCACCAGACCCATCACAGTCTCACCCACACCCTCCACCAGACCCGTCACAGTGTTACCCACACCCTCCACCAGACCCATCACAGCCTCACCCACTCACTCCACCAGACACATCACAGCCTCACCCACACACTCCACCAGACCTTTCACAGTGTCACGCACATCCGCCACCAGACCCATCACAGCCTCACCCACACGCTCCATCAGACCCATCTCAGTGTCACCCCCACCCTCCACCAGACCCATCACAATGTCACCCACACCCTCCACTAGACCCATCGCAGGCTCACCCACAACCACCAACAGAAGCATCACAGCCTGACCCACACCCTCCTCCAGACCCATCACAGACTCACCCACACCCTCCCCAAGAACCGTCACAGTTTCACTCAAACCCTCGTCCAGAAACATCACTGCCTCACCCACACCCTCCACCAGACCCATCACAGCCTCACCCACACCCTCCACCAGATCCATCACTGCCTCACTCACAACCTCCACCAGACCCATCACTACTTCACCCACACCCTCCTCCAGACCCATCACAGTGTTACCCACACACTCCAACAGACCCAGACAGTGTCACCCACACCCTCCACTAGACCCAGACAGTGTCACCCACACCCACCACCAGATCCATTACAGCCTCACCCATACCCTCCACCAGACCATCACAGTGTCACCCACACCTTCCTCCAGACCCATCACAGTGTCACCCACAGTCTCCACCAGACCCATCACAGTGTCACCCACACCCTCCACCAGAACATTCACAACATCAACCACACCCTCCACCAGACCAACCACATTTCACCTCCACTCTCCTCCAGAACCATCACAGCCTCAAAACACCCTCCACCAGACCCATCACAGGCTCACCCAAACCCTCCACCAGACCCATCACAGCCTCACCCACATCCTCCACCAGACCAATCACAGTGTCACCCACACCCTCCACCAGACCCATCACAACTTAACCTACACACTCCAGCAGACACATCACAGCCTCACCCACACCCTCCACCTGACCCATCACAGTGTCACCAACACCCTTCTACTGACCTATCACCGCCTCACCCACACCCTGCACCAGACCCATCACTGTGTCACTCACACCCTCCACCAGACCCATCACAGTGTCGCCCACACCCTCCACCAGACCCATCACAGACTCACCCACACCCTCCACCAGACCCATCACAGCCTCATACACACCCTCCACCAGACCCATCACAGTGTCACCAACTCCCTCCATCAGACACATCACAGTGTCACCAACACCCTCCAACAGACCCATCACAGTATCACCCGCAGCCTCCACCGGACCCATCACAGTGTCACCCAAACCCTGCACCAGACCCATCACAGTGTCAACCACACCCTCCACCAGACCCATCACAGTGTCAACAACACCCTCCACCAGACCCATCACAGTGTCACCCACAACTTCCACCAGACCCGTCACAGCCTCACCCAAACCCTCCACCAGACCGATCACAGACTCACCCAAACACTCCACCTAACCCATCACAGTGTCACACGCACCGTCCACCAGACCCATCGCAGCCTCAACCACAACCTCCACCAGAATCATCACAGCCTGACCCACACCATCCTCCAGACCCATCACAGATTCACCCACACCCTCCACAAGAACTGTTACAGTTTCACCCAAACCCTCCTCCAGAAACATCACAGCCTCACCCACACCCTCCTCCAGACCCATCACAGTGTCACCCACACCCTCCACCAGATCCATCTCCACCTCCCTCACACCCTCCAGCAGACGAGTCACATTCTCACTCACACCCTCCACCAGACCCATCACTGCCTCACTCACACCCTCCACCAGACCCATCACTGCCTCACTCACACCCTCCACCAGACCCATCACCACCTCAAGCACACTCTCCACCAGACGAGTCACAGCCTAACACACAGCCTCCACCAGACCCATCAGACCTCACCCACACCCTCCACCAGACGAGTCACAGCCTCACCCACACCCTCCTCCAGACCCTTCACAGACTCAAACACACCCTCCACCAGACCCATCACAGCCTCACACACACCCTCCACCAGACCCATCACAGTGTCACCCACTCCTTCCATCAGACACATCACAGTGTCACCAACACCCTCCAACAGGCACATCACAGTATCACCGGCGGCCACCACCAGACCCATCACAGTGTCACCCACACCCTCCACCAGACCCATCACAGTGCCACCCACACCCTCCACCAGACACATCTCAGCCTCTCCCACACCCTCCACCAGACCAATCACTGACTCACCCACAGCCTCCACCTGACCCATCACATTGTCACCCACACCCTCCACCAGAACAATCACAGTCTCACCCACACCCTGCACCAGAGCCGTCACAGATTCATCCACACCCTCCTACTGTCACATCACAGCCTCACTCACACTCTCCTCCAGACCCATCACAGACTTACACACACCCTCCTCCACACCCATCACAGCCTCACCCACATCCTCCACGAGACCCATCACAGTGTCACCCACACCCTCCACCTGACCCATCACAGAAACTCACATACTCGCCACCAGAGCCATTACAGTGTCACCCACACCCTCCACCAGACCCATCACAGCCTCACCCTCACCCTCCAGCAGAACAAATACAGACTCACAAACACCCTCCACCAGACCAATCACAGTGTCACCCACTCCCTCCTCCAGACCCATCACAGCCTCACCCACACCCTACACCGGACCCGTCACAGCCTCCCCCACACCCTCCACCAGACCCATCACAGTGTCACCCACACCCTCCACCAGATCCATCTCCACCTCCCTCACACCCTCCAGCAGACGAGTCACATTCTCACTCACACCCTCCACCAGACCCATCACTGCCTCACTCACACCCTCCACCAGACCCATCACTGCCTCACTCACACCCTCCACCAGACCCATCACCACCTCAAGCACACTCTCCACCAGACGAGTCACAGCCTAACACACAGCCTCCACCAGACCCATCAGACCTCACCCACACCCTCCACCAGACGAGTCACAGCCTCACCCACACCCTCCTCCAGACCCTTCACAGACTCAAACACACCCTCCACCAGACCCATCACAGCCTCACACACACCCTCCACCAGACCCATCACAGTGTCACCCACTCCTTCCATCAGACACATCACAGTGTCACCAACACCCTCCAACAGGCACATCACAGTATCACCGGCGGCCACCACCAGACCCATTACAATGTCACCCATACCCTCCATCAGACCCATCACATTCTCACCCACACCCTCCTTCAGACCCATCACAGTCTCACCCACACCCTCCACCCGACACATTATAGACTCAACAAAACCCACCACCAGACACATCACAGCCTCACCCATAACTTCCACCATACCCATCACAGCCTCACCCACAACCTCCACCAGACCCATCAGAGACTCACCCACACCCACCAGCAGACCCATCACAGTGTCACACACACCCTCCACCAGACCCATCACAGGCTCATCCACATCCTGAACAAAACCCATCACAGTGTCACCCACACCCTCCATCAGTCCCTACACAGTGTCACCCACACCCTCCTTCAGACCCTTCACAGCCTCACCCACACCCTCCACCAGACCCATCAGATTATCACCCACACCCTCCACCAGACCCATCACAGCCTCACCCACACCCTACACCAGACCCGTCACAGCTTCACCCACACCCTCCACCAGACCCATCACAGCCTCACCCACACCCTCCACCAGACCCATCACACTGTCACCCACACTCTCCACCAGTCCCAACACCGTGTCACCCATCCCCTCCTTCAGACCCTTCACAGCCTCACCCACACCCTACACCAGACCCGTCACAGCTTCACCCACACCCTCCACCAGACCCATCACAGCCTCAGGCACACCCTGCACCAGACCCATCACAGCCTCACCCACACCCTCCACCAGACCCATCACACTGTCACCAAAACCCTCCAGCGGACCCATCACAGCCTCATCCTCACCCTCCACCAGACCCATTACAATGTCACCCATACCCTCCATCAGACCCATCACAGTCTCACCCAAACCCTCCACCAGACCCATCACAGTCTCACCCACACCCTCCACCAGACCCATCACAGCCTCACCCACACCCTCCATCAGAGCCATCTCAGTGTCACCCCCACCCTCCACCAGACCCATCACAATGTCACCCACACCCTCCACTAGACCCATCGCAGCCTCACCCACAACCACCAACAGAAGCATCACAGCCTGACCCACACCCTCCTCCAGACCCATCACAGACTCACCCACACCCTCCCCAAGAACCGTCACAGTTTCACTCAAACCCTCGTCCAGAAACATCACTGCCTCACCCACACCCTCCACCAGACCCATCACAGTGTCACACACACCCTCCACCAGACCCATCACCACTTCACTCACACCCTTCACCAGGCGAGTCACAGCCTCACCCACACACTCCAACAGACCCATCACTGCCTCACTCACAACCTCCACCAGACCCATCACTACTTCACCCACACCCTCCTCCAGACCCATCACAGTGTTACCCACACACTCCAACAGACCCAGACAGTGTCACCCACACCCTCCACTAGACCCAGACAGTGTCACCCACACCCACCACCAGATCCATTACAGCCGCACCCATACCCTCCACCAGACCATCACAGTGTCACCCACACCTTCCTCCAGACCCATCACAGTGTCACCCACAGTCTCCACCAGACCCATCACAGTGTCACCCACACCCTCCACCAGAACATTCACAACATCAACCACACCCTCCACCAGACCAACCACATTTCACCTCCACTCTCCTCCAGAACCACCACAGCCTCAAAACACCCTCCACCAGACCCATCACAGCCTCACCCACATCCTCCACCAGACCAATCACAGTGTCACCCACACCCTCCACCAGACCCATCACAACTTAACCTACACACTCCAGCAGACACATCACAGCCTCACCCACACCCTCCACCTGACCCATCACAGTGTCACCAACACCCTTCTACTGACCTATCACCGCCTCACCCACACCCTGCACCAGACCCATCACTGTGTCACTCACACCCTCCACCAGACCCATCACAGTGTCACCCACACCCTCCACCAGACCCATCACAGACTCACCCACACCCTCCACCAGACCCATCACAGTGTCACCAACTCCCTCCACCAGACCCATCACAGTGTCACCAACACCCTCCAACAGACCCATCACAGTATCACCCGCAGCCTCCACCAGACCCATCACAGTGTCACCCACACCCTCCACCAGACCCATCACAGTGTCACCCACACCCTCCACCAGACCCATCACAGTGTCAAACACACCCTCCACCAGACCCATCACAGTGTCAACCACACCCTCCACCAGACCCATCACAGTGTCACCCACAACTTCCACCAGACCCGTCACAGCCTCACCCAAACCCTCCACTAGACCGATCACAGACTCACCCAAACACTCCACCAAACCCATCACAGTGTCACACGCACCGTCCACCAGACCCATCGCAGCCTCAACCACAACCTCCACCAGAATCATCACAGCCTGACCCACACCATCCTCCAGACCCATCACAGATTCACCCACACCCTCCACAAGAACCGTCACAGTTTCACCCAAACCCTCCTCCAGAAACATCACAGCCTCACCCACACCCTCCACCAGACCCATCACAGTGTCACCCACGCCCTGCACCAGATCCATCACCACCTCACTCACACCCTCCAGCAGACGAGTCACAGTCTCACCCACACCCTCCACCAGACCCATCACTGCCTCACTCACACCCTCCACCAGACCCATCACTGCCTCACTCACACCCTCCACCAGACCCATCACCACCTCAAGCACACTCTCCACCAGGCGAGTCACAGCCGAACACACAGCCTCCACCAGACCCATCAGACCTCACCCACACCCTCCACCAGACGAGTCACAGCCTCACCCACACCCTCCTCCAGACCCTTCACAGACTCAAACACACCCTCCACCAGACCCATCACAGCCTCACACACACCCTCCACCAGACCCATCACAGTGTCACCCACTCCTTCCATCAGACACATCACAGTGTCACCAACACCCTCCAACAGGCACATCACAGTATCACCGGCGGCCACCACCAGACCCATTACAATGTCACCCATACCCTCCATCAGACCCATCACATTCTCACCCACACCCTCCTTCAGACCCATCACAGTCTCACCCACACCCTCCACCCGACACATTATAGACTCAACAAAACCCACCACCAGACACATCACAGCCTCACCCATAACTTCCACCATACCCATCACAGCCTCACCCACAACCTCCACCAGACCCATCAGAGACTCACCCACACCCACCAGCAGACCCATCACAGTGTCACACACACCCTCCACCAGACCCATCACAGGCTCATCCACATCCTGAACAAAACCCATCACAGTGTCACCCACACCCTCCATCAGTCCCTACACAGTGTCACCCACACCCTCCTTCAGACCCTTCACAGCCTCACCCACACCCTCCACCAGACCCATCAGATTATCACCCACACCCTCCACCAGACCCATCACAGCCTCACCCACACCCTACACCAGACCCGTCACAGCTTCACCCACACCCTCCACCAGACCCATCACAGCCTCACCCACACCCTCCACCAGACCCATCACACTGTCACCCACACTCTCCACCAGTCCCAACACCGTGTCACCCATCCCCTCCTTCAGACCCTTCACAGCCTCACCCACACCCTACACCAGACCCGTCACAGCTTCACCCACACCCTCCACCAGACCCATCACAGCCTCAGGCACACCCTGCACCAGACCCATCACAGCCTCACCCACACCCTCCACCAGACCCATCACACTGTCACCAAAACCCTCCAGCGGACCCATCACAGCCTCATCCTCACCCTCCACCAGACCCATTACAATGTCACCCATACCCTCCATCAGACCCATCACAGTCTCACCCAAACCCTCCACCAGACCCATCACAGTCTCACCCACACCCTCCACCAGACCCATCACAGCCTCACCCACACCCTCCATCAGAGCCATCTCAGTGTCACCCCCACCCTCCACCAGACCCATCACAATGTCACCCACACCCTCCACTAGACCCATCGCAGCCTCACCCACAACCACCAACAGAAGCATCACAGCCTGACCCACACCCTCCTCCAGACCCATCACAGACTCACCCACACCCTCCCCAAGAACCGTCACAGTTTCACTCAAACCCTCGTCCAGAAACATCACTGCCTCACCCACACCCTCCACCAGACCCATCACAGTGTCACACACACCCTCCACCAGACCCATCACCACTTCACTCACACCCTTCACCAGGCGAGTCACAGCCTCACCCACACACTCCAACAGACCCATCACTGCCTCACTCACAACCTCCACCAGACCCATCACTACTTCACCCACACCCTCCTCCAGACCCATCACAGTGTTACCCACACACTCCAACAGACCCAGACAGTGTCACCCACACCCTCCACTAGACCCAGACAGTGTCACCCACACCCACCACCAGATCCATTACAGCCGCACCCATACCCTCCACCAGACCATCACAGTGTCACCCACACCTTCCTCCAGACCCATCACAGTGTCACCCACAGTCTCCACCAGACCCATCACAGTGTCACCCACACCCTCCACCAGAACATTCACAACATCAACCACACCCTCCACCAGACCAACCACATTTCACCTCCACTCTCCTCCAGAACCACCACAGCCTCAAAACACCCTCCACCAGACCCATCACAGCCTCACCCACATCCTCCACCAGACCAATCACAGTGTCACCCACACCCTCCACCAGACCCATCACAACTTAACCTACACACTCCAGCAGACACATCACAGCCTCACCCACACCCTCCACCTGACCCATCACAGTGTCACCAACACCCTTCTACTGACCTATCACCGCCTCACCCACACCCTGCACCAGACCCATCACTGTGTCACTCACACCCTCCACCAGACCCATCACAGTGTCACCCACACCCTCCACCAGACCCATCACAGACTCACCCACACCCTCCACCAGACCCATCACAGTGTCACCAACTCCCTCCACCAGACCCATCACAGTGTCACCAACACCCTCCAACAGACCCATCACAGTATCACCCGCAGCCTCCACCAGACCCATCACAGTGTCACCCACACCCTCCACCAGACCCATCACAGTGTCACCCACACCCTCCACCAGACCCATCACAGTGTCAAACACACCCTCCACCAGACCCATCACAGTGTCAACCACACCCTCCACCAGACCCATCACAGTGTCACCCACAACTTCCACCAGACCCGTCACAGCCTCACCCAAACCCTCCACTAGACCGATCACAGACTCACCCAAACACTCCACCAAACCCATCACAGTGTCACACGCACCGTCCACCAGACCCATCGCAGCCTCAACCACAACCTCCACCAGAATCATCACAGCCTGACCCACACCATCCTCCAGACCCATCACAGATTCACCCACACCCTCCACAAGAACCGTCACAGTTTCACCCAAACCCTCCTCCAGAAACATCACAGCCTCACCCACACCCTCCACCAGACCCATCACAGTGTCACCCACGCCCTGCACCAGATCCATCACCACCTCACTCACACCCTCCAGCAGACGAGTCACAGTCTCACCCACACCCTCCACCAGACCCATCACTGCCTCACTCACACCCTCCACCAGACCCATCACTGCCTCACTCACACCCTCCACCAGACCCATCACCACCTCAAGCACACTCTCCACCAGGCGAGTCACAGCCGAACACACAGCCTCCACCAGACCCATCAGACCTCACCCACACCCTCCACCAGACGAGTCACAGCCTCACCCACACCCTCCTCCAGACCCTTCACAGACTCAAACACACCCTCCACCAGACCCATCACAGCCTCACACACACCCTCCACCAGACCCATCACAGTGTCACCCACTCCTTCCATCAGACACATCACAGTGTCACCAACACCCTCCAACAGGCACATCACAGTATCACCAGCAGCCACCACCAGACCCATCACAGTTTCACCCACACTCTCCACCATACCCAGACAGTGTCACCCACACCCTCCACCAGACCCATCACAGCCTCACCCACACCCTCCACCAGACCTATCACAGCCTCACCCACACCCTCCACTAGACCCAGACAGTGTCACCCACACCCTCCTCCAGACCCATCACAGCCTCACCCACACCGTCCACAAGACCCTTCACAGCGTCACCCACACCCTCCACCAGATCCATCACAGCCTCACCCAAACCCTCCACCAGACCCATCACACTGTCACCAAAAACCTCCACCAGACCCATCACAGCCTCATCCTCACCCTCCACCAGACCCATTACAATGTCACCCATACCCTCCATCAGACCCATCACATTCTCACCCACACCCTCCTTCAGACCCATCACAGTCTCACCCACACCCACCACCAGACCCGTCTCAGTGTCACCCACACCCTCCACCAGACCCATCACAGCCTCACCCACTCACTCCACCAGACACATCACAGCCTCACCCACACACTCCACCAGACCTTTCACAGTGTCACCCACACCCGCCACCAGACCCATCACAGCCTCACCCACACCCTCCACCAGACCCATCTCAGTGTCACCCCCACCCTCCACCAGACCCATCACAATGTCACCCACACCCTCCACTAGACCCATCGCAGCCTCACCCACAACCTCCAACAGAAGCATCACAGCCTGACCCACACCCTCCTCCAGACCCATCACAGACTCACCCACACCCTCCCCAAGAACCGTCACATTTTCAATCAAACCCTCGTCCAGAAACATCACTGCCTCACGCACACCCTCCACCAGACCCATCACAGTGTCACACACACCCTCCACCAGACCCATCACCACCTCACTCACACCCTCCACCAGACGAGTCGCAGCCTCACCCACACCCTCCACCAGACCCATCACTGCCTCACTCACAACCTCCACCAGACCCATCACTACTTCACCCACACCCTCCTCCAGACCCATCACAGTGTTACCCACACACTCCAACAGACCCAGACAGTGTCACCCACACCCTCCACCAGACCCAGACAGTGTCACCCACACCCACCACCAGATCCATTACAGCCTCACCCATACCCTCCACCAGACCATCACAGTGTCACCCACACCTTCCTCCAGACCCATCACAGTGTCACCCACAGTCTCCACCAGACCCATCTCAGTGTCACCCACACCCTCCACCAGAACATTCACAGCATCAACCACACCCTCCACCAGACCAACCACATTTCACCTCCACTCTCTTCCAGAACCATCACAGCCTCAAAACACCCTCCACCAGACCCATCACAGGCTCACCCAAACCCTCCACCAGACCCATCACAACCTCACCCACATCCTCCACCAGACCAATCACAGTGTCACCCACACCCTCCACCAGTCCCATCACAACTTAACCTACACACTCCAGCAGACACATCACAGCCTCACCCACACCCTCCACCAGACCCATCACACTGTCACCAACACCCTTCTCCTGACCTATCACAGCCTCACCCACACCCTGCACCAGACCCATCACTGTGTCACTCACACCCTGCACCAGACCCATCACTGTGTCATTCACACCCTCCACCAGACCCATCACAGTGTCACCCACATCCTCCACCAGACCAATCACAGTGTCACCCATACCCTCCACCAGACCCATCACAACTTAACCTCCACACTCCAGCAGACACATCACAGCCTCACCCACACCCTCCACCAGACCCATCAGAGTGTCATCAACACGCTTCTCCTGACCTATCACAGCCTCACCCACACCCTGCACCAGACCCATCACTGTGTCACTCACACCCTGCACCAGACCCATCACTGTGTCACTCACACCCTCCACCAGACCCATCACATACTCACCCACACCCTCCACCAGACCCATCACAGCCTCATACACACCCTCCACCAGACCCATCACAGTGTCACCCACTCCCTCCATCAGACACATCACAGTGTCACCAACACCCTCCAACAGACCCATCACAGTATCACCCGCAGCCTCCACCAGACCTATCACAGTGTCACCCACGCCCTCCACCAGACCCATCACAGTGTCACCCACACCCTCCACCAGACCCATCACAGTGTCACCCACACCCTCCACCAGACCCATCACAGTGTCAAACACACCCTCCACCAGACCCATCACAGTGTCAACCACACCCTCCACCAGACCCATCACAGTGTCACCCACAACTTCCACCAGACCCGTCACAGCCTCTCCCAAACCCTCCACCAGACCGATCACAGACTCACCCAAACACTCCACCAAACACATCACAGTGTCACACGCACTGTCCACCAGACCCATCGCAGCCTCACCCACAACCTCCACCAGAATCATCACAGCCTGACCCACACCATCCTCCAGACCCATCACAGATTCACCCACACCCTCCACAAGAACCGTCACAGTTTCACCCAAACCCTCCTCCAGAAACATCACAGCCTCACCCACACCCTCCACCAGACCCATCACAGTGTCACCCACACCCTCCACCAGATCCATCACCACCTCACTCACACCCTCCAGCAGACGAGTCACAGTCTCACCCACACCCTCCACCAGACCCATCACTGCCTCACTCACACCCTCCACCAGACCCATCACTGCCTCACTCACACCCTCCACCAGACCCATCACCACCTCAAGCACACTCTCCACCAGACGAGTCACAGCCTCACACACAGCCTCCACCAGACCCATCAGACCTCAGCCACACCCTCCACCAGACGAGTCACAGCCTCACCCACACCCTCCTCCAGACCCTTCACAGACTCAAACACACCGTCCACCAGACCCATCACCGCCTCACACACACCCTCCACCAGACCCATCACATTGTCACCCACTCCCTCCATCAGACACATCACAGTGTCACCAACACCCTCCAACAGACCCATCACAGTATCACTGTCAGCCACCACCAGACCCATCACAGTGTCACCCACACCCTCCACCAGACCCATCACAGTGTCACCCACACCCTCCACCAGACCCATCACAGCCTCTCCCACACCCTCCACCAGACCAATCACTGACTCACCCACTCCCTCCACCAGACCCGTTAAAGACTCACCCACAGCCTCCACCTGACCCATCACATTGTCACCCACACCCTCCACCAGAACAATCACAGTCTCACCCACACCCTGCACCAGAGCCGTCACAGACTCATCCACACCCTCCTCCTGTCACATCACAGCGTCACCCACACCCTCCTCCAGACCCATCACAGACTTACCCACACCCACCTCCACACCCATCACAGTCTCACCCACATCCTCCACGAGACCCATCACAGTGTCACCCACACCCTCCACCTGACCCATCACAGAAACTCACATACTCGCCACCAGAGCCATTACAGTGTCACCCACACCCTCCACCAGACCCATCACAGCCTCACCCTCACCCTCCAGCAGAACAAATACAGACTCACAAACACCCTCCACCAGACCCATCACAGTGTCACCCACTCCCTCCTCCAGACCCATCACAGCCTCACCCACACCCTACACCGGACCCGTCACAGCCTCCCCCACACCCTCCACCAGACCCATCACATTGTCACCCGCACCCTCCACCAGTCCCATCACAATGTCACCCACACCCTCCACCAGACCCATCACAGCCTCACCCACAACCTCCACCTGAAGCAACACAGCCTGACCCACACCCTCATCCAGACCCATCACAGACGCACCCACACCCTCCACAAGAACCGTCACAGTTTCACCCAAACCCTCCTCCTGAAACATCACTACCTCACCCACATCCTCCACCAGACCCATCACCACCTCACTCACACCCTCCACCAGACCCATCACCACCTCACGCCCAGCCTCCAGCAGACGAGTCACAGCTTCACCCACACCATCCGCCAAACCCATCACAGCCTGACCCACACCCTCCACCTGACCCATCACAGCCTCACTCACTACCTCCACCAGACCCATCACTACTTCACCAAAAACTTCTTCCAGACCCATCACAGTGTTACCCACACTCTCCACCAGACCCAGACAGTGTCACCCACACTCTCCACCATACCCAGACAGTGTCACCCACACCCTCCACCAGACCCATCACAGCCTCTCCCACACCCTCCATCAGACCCATCACCGAGACACCCACACCATCCACTAGACCCAGACAGTGTCACCCACACCCTCCTCCAGACCCATCACAGCCTCACCCACACCGTCCACAAGACCCTTCACAGCGTCACCCACACACTCCACCAGACTCTTCACAGTGTCACCCACACCTTCCTCCAGACCCATCATAGTGTCACCCACAGTCTCCACCAGACCCATCACAGTGTCACCCACATCCTCCACCAGACCCTTCACAGCCTCAACCACACCCTCCATCAGACAAACCACATTTCACCTACACTCGCCTGCAAAACCATCACAGCCTCAAAACACCCTCCACCTGACCCATCCCAGGCGCACCCACACCCTCCACCAGACCCATCACAGCCTCACCCACAACCTCCACCAGACCCATCAAAACCTCACCCACACCCACCACCAAACCCAAAACAATGCCACACACACCCTCCACCAGACCTGTCACAGCCTCACTCACACCCTCCACCCGACCCATCACTGTGTCACTCAAACCCTCCACCAGTCCCATCACAGCCTCACCCACACCCTCCAACAGACCCATCACAGCCTCACCCACACCCTCCTCCAGTCCCATCACTGACTCACGCAAACCCTCATCCACACCCTTCACAGCCTCACCCACACCCTCCACCAGACCCATCACAGTGTCACCCACACCCTCCACCAGACCCATCACAGTGTCACCCACACATTCCTCCAGACCCATCACAGCCTCACCCACAGTCTCCACCAGACCCATCACAGTATCACCCATATCCTCCACCAGAACCTTGACAGACTCACCCAAACACTCCACCAAACCCATCACAGTGTCACACGCACCGTCCACCAGACCCATCGCAGCCTCACCCACAACCTCCACCAGAATCATCACAGCCTGACCCACACCATCCTCCAGACCCATCACAGATTCACCCACACCCTCCACCAGACCCATCACAGCCTCACCCACAACCTCCAACAGACCCATCACAGCCTCACACACATCCTGCACCAGACCCATCACTGTGTCACCCACACCCTCCACCTGTCCCATCACAGCCTCACCCACACTCTCCACCAGACCCTACACAGCCTCACCCACACCCACCACCAAATCCAAAACAGTGTCACACACACCGTCCACCAGACACATCACAGCCTCACCCACACCCTCCACCGGACCCATCACTGCCTCACCCACACCCTCCACCCCTCCACCAGACCCATCACTGCCTCACCCACAGCCTCCAACAGCCTCGTCAATGTGTCACCCATATCCTCCACCAGACTCATCACAGACTCAGCAACACCCTCCACCAGACCAATCACAGTGTCACCCACACCCTCCACCAGACCCATCACAACTTAACCTAAACACTCCAGCAGACGCATCGCAGCCTCAACCGCACCCTCCACCAGACCCATCACAGTGTCACCCACACCCTTCTCCTGACCCATCACAGCCTCACCCACACCCTGCACCAGACCCATCACTGTGTCACCCACACCCTCCATCAGACCCATCACATTGTCACCCACACCCTCCACCTGACCCATCACAGACTCACCCACACTCTCCACCAGACCCATCACAGCCTCACACGCACCCTCCACCAGACCCGTTAAAGCCTCACACACACCCTCCATCTGACACTTCACAGCCTCACCCACACCCTCCACCAGAACAATCACAGTCTCACCCATACCCTCCACCAGAGCCGTCACAGACTCATTCACACCCTTCTCCTGTCACATCACAGCCTCACCCACACCCTCCTCAGACCCATCACAGACTCACCCACACCGTCCTCCACACCCATCACAGACTCACCCAAACCATCCACCAGACCCATCACAGCCTCACCGACACCCTCCTCCAAACCATTCACAGACTCACCCAAACCCTCCTCCACACCCATCACAGCCTCTCCCACATCCTCCACCAGACCCATCACAGTGTCACGCACACCCTCCACCTCACCCATCACAGAAACACACATACTCGCCACCAGAGCCATTACAGTGTCACCCACACCCTCCACCAGACCCATTACAGCCTCACCATCACCCTCCAGCAGAACAAATAAAGACTCACAAACAACCTCCACCAGATCCATCACAGTGTCACCCACTCCCTCCACCAGACCCATCACAGCCTCACCCACACCCTACACCGGACCCGTCTCAGCCTCCCCCACACCCTCCACCAGACCCATCACAATGTCACCCACACCCTCCACCAGACCCATCACAATGTCACCCACAACCTCCACCAGAAGCATCACAGCCTGACCCACACCCTACTCCAGATCCATCAAAGACTCACCCACACCCTCCACAAGAACCGTCACAGTTTCACCCAAACCCTCCTCCAGAAACATCACTGCCTCACCCACACCCTCCACCAGACCCATCACACTGTCACCCACACCCTCCACCAGATCCATCACCACCTCACTCACACCCTCCATCATACGAGGCACAGCCAGACCCACACCCTCCACCAGACCCATCACAGCCTCACCCACACCCACACCTTCCTCCCAACCCATCACAGTGTCACCCACAGTCTCCACCAGACCCATCACAGTGTCACCCACATCCTCCACCAGACCCTTCACAGCCTCAACCACACCCTCCATCAGACCAACCACATTTCACCTACACTCGCCTGCAGAACCATCACAGCCTCAAAACACACTCCACCAACCCAACACAGGCTCACCCACACCCTCCACCAGACACATCACAGCCTCACCCACTTCCTCCACCAGACCAATCACAGTGTCACCCTCACCATCCACCAGACCCATCACAGCCTCACCCACAACCTCCACCAAACCCATCACAGCCTCACCCACACCCTCCAGCAGACCCATCAAAACTTCACCCACACCCACCACCAAACCCAAAACAGTGTCACACACACCATCCACCAGACCCATCACAGTGTCAACCACACCCTCCACCAGACCCATCACAGCCTCACCCACACCCTCCACCAGACACATCACTGCCTCACCCACACCCTCCACCAGACCCATCACAGCCTCACCCACACCCTCCACCAGACCCATCACAGACACACCCACACCCTCCACCAGACCCATCACAGTGTCACCCACACCCTCTACCAGACCCATCACAGCCTCACCCACAACCTCCACCAGAAGCCTCACAGCTGGACCCACACCATCCCCCAGACCCATCGCAGACTCACCCACACCCTCCACCAGTCCCAACACCATGTCACCCACACCCTCCTTCAGACCCTTCACAGCCTCACCCACACCCTCCACCAGACCCATCACATCCTCACCCACACCCTCCTCCAGACCCATCACAGTGTCACCCACACCCACCACCAGATCCATCACCACCTCACTCACACCCTCCACCAGACGAGTCACAGCCTCACCCACACCCTACACCAGACTCATCACTGCCTCACCCACACCCTCCACCCAACCCATCACTGCCTCACTCACACCCTCCTCCAGACCCATCACCACCTCACGCACAGCCTCCACCTACGAGTCACAGCCTCACCCACACCATCCGCAAGACCCATCACAGCCTCAGCAACACCCTCCACCAGAACCATCACAGCCTCACCCACAACCTCCAAAAGACCCATTACTACTTCACCAACAACCTCCTCCAGACCCATCACAGTGTTACCCACACTCTCCACCTGACCCAGACAGTGTCACCCACATCCTCCACCAGACCCAGACAGTGTCACCCACACCCTCCACCAGACCCATCACAGCCTCACCCACACCCAACACCGGACCCGTCACAGCCTCCCCCACACCCTCCACCAGACTCATCACAATGTCACCCACACCCTCCACCAGACCCATCACAGCCTCACCCACAACCTCCACCAGAAGCATCACAGCCTGACCCACACCCTACTCCAGACCCATCAAAGACTCACCCACACCCTCCACAAGAACCGTCACAGTTTCACCCAAACCCACCTCCAGAAACATCACTGCCTCACCCACACCCTCCTCCAGACCCATCACACTGTCACCCACACCCTCCACCCGATCCATCACCATCTCACTCACACCCTCCATCATACGAGGCACAGCCAGACCCACACCCTCCACCAGACCCATCACTGCCTCAATCACACCCTCCACCAGACCCATCACCAAATCACGCACAGCCTCCAGCAGACGAGTCACAGCCTCACCCACACCATCCACAAGACCCATCACAGCCTCACCCACACCCTCCACCAGACCCATCACAGCCTCACTCACACCCTCCAACAGACCATCACTGCCTCACTCACAACCTCCACCAGACCCAACACTACTTCACCAAAAACCTCCTCCATACCCATCACAGTGTTACCCACACTCTCCACCAGACCCAGACATTGTCACCCATACCCTCCCCCAGACCCATCACAGCCTCATCCACACCCTCCACCAGACCCATCACAGAGTCACCCACACCCTCCACTAGACCCAGACAGTGTCACCCACACCCTCCACCAGACCCATCACAGCCTCACACACACCGTCCACAAGACCCATCACAGCGTCACCCACACACTCCACCAGACCCATCACAGTGTCACCCACACCTTCCTCCAGACCCATCACAGTGTCACCCACAGTCTCCACCAGACCCATCACAGTGTCACCCACATCCTCCACCAGACCCTTCACAGCCTCACACACACCGTCCACAAGACCCATCACAGCGTCACCCACACACTCCACCAGACCCATCACAGTGTCACCCACACCTTCCTCCAGACCCATCACAGTGTCACCCACAGTCTCCACCAGACCCATCACAGTGTCACCCACATCCTCCACCAGACCCTTCACAGCCTCAACCACACCCTCCATCAGACCAACCACATTTCACCTACACTCGCCTGCAGAACCATCACAGCCTCAAAACACCCTCCACCACACCCAACACAGGCTCACCCACACCCTCCACCAGACACATCACAGCCTCACCCACTTCCTCCACCAGACCAATCACAGTGTCACCCTCACCATCCACCAGACCCATCACAGCCTCAACCACAACCTCCACCAAACCCATCACAGCCTCACCCACACCCTCCAGCAGACCCATCAAAACTTCACCCACACCCACCACCAAACCCAAAACAGTGTCACACACACCCTCCACCTGACCCATCACAGTGTCAACCACACCCTCCACCAGACCCATCACAGCCTCACCCACACCCTCCACCAGACCCATCACAGCCTCACCCACACCCTCCACCAGACCCATCACAGCCTCACCCACACCCTCCACCAGACACATCACTGCCTCACCAACACCCTCCACCAGACCCATCACAGACACACCCACACCTTCCACCAGACCCATCACAGACACACCCACACCTTCCACCAGACCCATCACAGACACACCCACACCTTCCACCAGACCCATCACAGCCTCACCCACAACCTCCACCAGAAGCCTCACAGCCTGACCCACACCATCCAAAAGACCCATCGCAGACTCACCCACACCCTCCACCAGTCCCAACACCGTGTCACCCACACCCTCCTTCAGACCCTTCACAGCCTCACCCACACCCTCCACCAGACCCATCACAGCCTCACCCACACCCTCCTCCAGATCCATCGCAGCCTCACCCACACCCTCCGCCAGACCCATCGCAGCCTCACCCACACCCTCCTCCAGACCCATCACAGACTCACCCACACCCTACTTCAGACCCCTCACAGCCTCACCCACACCCACCACCAGATCCATCACCACCTCACTCACACCCTCCACCAGACGAGTCACAGCCTCACCCACACCCTCCACCAGACTCATCATTGCCTCACCCACACCCTCCACCAGAACCCATCACTGCCTCACTCACACCCTCCACCAGACCCACCACCACCTCACGCACAGCCTTCACTAGACGAGTCACAGCCTCACCCACACCATCCGCAAGACCCATCACAGCGTCACTAACACCCTCCACCCGAACCATCACAGCCTCACCCACTCCCTCCACCAGACCCTTCACAGAGTCATCCACACCCTCCACCAGACCCATCACAGACACACCCACACCTTCCACCAGACCCATCACAATGTCACCCACACCCTCGACCAGACCCATCACATCCTCACCCACAACCTCCACCAGAAGCCTCACAGCCTGACCCACACCATCCTCCAGACCCATCGCAGACTCACCCACACCCTCCACCAGTCCCAACACCGTGTCACCCACACCCTCCTTCAGACCCTTCACATCCTCACCCACACCCTCCACCAGACCCATCACAGCCTCACCCACACCCTCCTCCAGACCCATCGCAGCCTCACCCACACCCTCCTCCAGACCCATTGCAGCCTCACCCACACCCTCCTCCAGACCCATCGCAGCCTTACTCACACCCTCCTCCAGACCCATCACAGCCTCACCCACACCCTCCACCAGACGAGTCACAGCCTCACCCACACCATCCGCAAGACCCATCACAGCCTCAGCAACACCCTCCACCAGAACCATCACAGCCTCACCCACAACCTCCAAAAGACCCATTACTACTTCACCAACAACCTCCTCCAGACCCATCACAGTGTTACCCACACTCTCCCCCTGACCCAGACAGTGTCACCCACATCCTCCACCAGACACAGACAGTGTCACCCACACCCTCCACCAGACCCATCACAGCCTCACCCACACCCTCCACCAGACCAATCACATTGTCACCCACACCCTCCACCAGACCCAACACAGGCTCTCCCAGACCCTCCACCAGACCAATCACAGCCTCACCCCCACCCTCCACCAGACCCATCACAGTGTCACCCACACCCTGCACCAGACCCATCACAGTGTCACCCACACCCTGCACCAGACCCATCACAGTGTCACCAACACCCTCCAACAGAACCATCACATTATCACCCGCACCCTCCACCAGAACCATCATAGTGTCACCCACACCCTCCACCAGACCCATAACAGCGTCACCCACACCCTCCACCAGACGCATCACAGCCTCACCCACACCCTCCACAAAACCCATCACAGTTTCACCCACACCCTGCACCAGACCCATCACTGTGTCATCCAAACCCTCCACCAGACCCATCACAGCCTTACCCACACCCACAACCAGACCCCAGTGTCTCCCACACCCTCCACCAGACCCATCACAGCCTCACCCACAACCTCACCAGACCCATCAAAACCTCACCCACACCCACCACCAAACCCAAAACAATGCCACACACACCCTCCACCAGACCTGTCACAGCCTCACTCACACCCTCCACCCGACCCATCACTGTGTCACCCAAACCCTCCACCAGTCCCATCACAGCCTCACCCACACCCTCCAACAGACCCATCACAGCCTCACCCACACCCTCCTCCAGTCCCATCACTGACTCACGCAAACCCTCATCCACACCCATCACAGCCTCACCCACACCCTCCACCAGACCCATCACAGTGTCACCCACACCCTCCACCAGACCCATCACAGTGTCACCCACACATTCCTCCAGACCCATCACAGCCTCACCCACAGTCTCCACCAGACCCATCACAGTGTCACCCACATCCTCCACCAGAACCTTCACAGCCTCAACCACACCCTCCAGCAGACCAACCACATTTCACCTCCACTCTCCTCCAGAACCATCACAGCCTCAAAACACCCTCCACCAAACCCATCACAGCCTCACCCACATCCTCCACCAGACCAATCACAGTGTCAACCACATCATCCACCAGACCCATCACAGCCTCACCCACACCCTCCACCAGACCCATCACTGTGTCACCCACACCCTCCACCTGTCCCATCACAGCCTCACCCACACTCTCCACCAGACCCTACACAGCCTCACCCACACCCACCACCAAATCCAAAACAGTGTCACACACACCGTCCACCAGACACATCACAGCCTCACCCACACCCTCCGTCGGACCCATCACTGCCTCACCCACTGCCTCCACCCCTCCACCAGACCCATCACTGCCTCACCCACAGCCTCCAACAGCCTTGTCAATGTGTCACCCATATCCTCCACCAGACTCATCACAGACTCAGCAACACCCTCCACCAGACCAATCACAGTGTCACCCACACCCTCCACCCGACCCATCACACCTTAACCTACGCACTCGAGCAGATGCATCACAGCCTCAACCGCACCCTCCACCAGACCCATCACAGTGTCACCCACACCCTTCTCCTGACCCATCACAGCCTCACCCACACCCTGCACCAGACCCATCACTGTGTCACCCACACCCTCCATCAGACCCATCACAGTGTCACCCACACCCTCCACCTGACCCATCACAGACTCAGCCACACCCTCCACCAGACCCATCACAGCCTCACACACACCCTCCACCAGACCCGTTAAAGCCTCACCCACACCCTCCATCTGACCCATCACATTGTCACCCACCCCCTCCACCAGAACAATCACAGTCTCACCCATACCCTCCACCAGAGCCGTCACAGACTCATCCACACCCTTCTCCTGTCACATCACAGCCTCACCCACACCCTCCTCAGACCCATCACAGACTCACCCACACCGTCCTCCACACCCATCACAGACTCACCCAAACCATCCACCAGACCCATCACAGCCTCACCGAAACCCTCCTCAAAACCATTCACAGACTCACCCAAACCCTCCTCCACACCCATCACAGCCTCACCCACATCCTCCACCAGACCCATCACAGTGTCACCCACACCCTCCACCAGACCCATTACAGCCTCACCGTCACCCTCCAGCAGAACAAATAAAGACTCACAAACAACCTCCACCAGACCCATCACAGTGTCACCCACTCCCTCCACCAGACCCATCACAGCCTCACCCACACCCTACACCGGACCCGTCTCAGCCACCCCACACCCTCCACCAGACCCATCAAATGTCACCCACACCCTCCACCAGACCCATCACAATGTCACCCACAACCTCCACCAGAAGCATCACAGCCTGACCCACACCCTACTCCAGACCCATCAAAGACTCACCCACACCCTCAACAAGAACCGTCACAGTTTCACCCAAACCATCCTCCAGAAACATCACTGCCTCACCCACACCCTCCTCCAGACCCATCACACTGTCACCCACACCCTCCACCAGTCCCAACACTGCCTCACTCACACCCTCCACCAGACCCATCACCAAATCACGCACAGCCTCCAGCAGACGAGTCACAGCCTCACCCACACCATCCACAAGACCCATCACAGCCTCACCCACACCCTCCACCAGACCCATCACTGCCTCACTCACACCCTCCCCCAGACCCATCACTGCCTCACTCACAACCTCCACCAGACCCATCACTACTTCACCAAAAACCTCCTCCATACCCATCATAGTGTTACCCACACTCTCCACCAGACCCAGACAGTGCCACCCACACCCTCCACCATACCCAGACAGTGTCACCCATACCCTCCACCAGACCCATCACAGCCTCACCCACACCCTCCACCAGACCCATCACAGAGTCACCCACACCCTCCACTAGACCCAGACAGTGTCACCCACACCCTCCTCCAGACCCATCACAGCCTCACCCACACCGTCCACAAGACCCATCACAGCGTCACCCACACACTCCACCAGACCCATCACAGCCTCACCCACACCCACACCTTCCTCCAGACCCATCACAGTGTCACCCACAGTCTCCACCAGACCCATCACAGTGTCACCCACATCCTCCACCAGACCCTTCACAGCCTCAACCACACCCTCCATCAGACCAACCACATTTCACCTACACTCGCCTGCAGAACCATCACAGCCTCAAAACACACTCCACCACACCCAACACAGGCTCACCCACACCCTCCACCAGACACATCACAGTCTCAACCACTTCCTCCACCAGACCAATCACAGTGTCACCCTCACCATCCACCAGACCCATCACAGCCTCACCCACAACCTCCACCAAACCCATCACAGCCTCACCCACACCCTCCAGCAGACCCATCAAAACTTCACCCACACCCACCACCAAACCCAAAACAGTGTCACACACACCCTCCACCAGACCCATCACAGTGTCAACCACACCCTCCACCAGACCCATCACAGCCTCACCCACACCCTCCACCAGACACATCACTGCCTCACCCACACCCTCCACCAGACCCATCACAGTGTCACCCACACCCTCTACCAGACCCATCACAGCCTCACCCACAACCTCCACCAGAAGCCTCACAGCCGGACCCACACCATCCCCCAGACCCATCGCAGACTCACTCACACCCTCCACCAGTCCCAACACCGTGTCACCCACACCCTCCTTCAGACCCTTCACAGCCTCACCCACACCCTCCACCAGACCCATCACAGCCTCACCCACACCCTCCTCCAGACCCATCACAGTGTCACCCACACCCACCACCAGATCCATCACCACCTCACTCACACCCTCCACCAGACGAGTCACAGCCTCACCCACACCCTCCACCAGACTCATCACTGCCTCACCCACACCCTCCACCAAACCCATCACTGCCTCACTCACACCCTCCTCCAGACCCATCACCAGCTCACGCACAGCCTCCACCAGACGAGTCACAGCCTCACCCACACCATCCGCAAGACCCATCACAGCCTCAGCAACACCCTCCACCAGAACCATCACAGCCTCACCCACAACCTCCAAAAGACCCATTACTACTTCACCAACAACCTCCTCTAGACCCATCACAGTGTTACCCACACTCTCCACCTGACCCAGATAGTGTCACCCACATCCTCCACCAGACCCAGACAGTGTCACCCACACCCTCCACCAGACCCATCACAGCCTCACCCACACCCTACACCAGACCCGTCACAGCCTCCCCCACACCTTCCACCAGACCCATCACATTGTCACCCACACCCTCCACCAGACCCATCACAATGTCACCCACAACCTCCACCAGAAGCATCACAGCCTTACCCACACCCTACTCCAGACCCATCAAAGACTCACCCACACCCTCCACAAGAACCGTCACAGTTTCACCCAAACCCACCTCCAGAAACATCACTGCCTCACCCACACCCTCCACCAGACACATCACACTGTCACCCACACCCTCGACCAGATCCATCACCACCTCACTCACACCCTCCATCATACGAGGCACAGCCAGACCCAAACCCTCCACCAGACCCATCACTGCCTCACTCACACCCTCCACCAGACCCATCACCAAATCACGCACAGCCTCCAGCAGACGAGTCACAGCCTCACCCTCACCATCCACAAGACCCATCACAGCCTCACCCACACCCTCCACCAGATCCATCACAGCCTCACTCACACCCTCCAACAGACCCATCACTGCCTCACTCACAACCTCCACCAGACCCATCACTACTTCACCAAAAACCTCCTCCATACCCATCACAGTGTTACCCACACTCTCCACCAGACCCAGACAGTGTCACGCACACCCTCCACCATACCCAGACATTGTCACCCATACCCTCCACCAGACCCATCACAGCCTCACCCACACCCTCCACCTGACCCATCACAGAGTCACCCACACCCTCCACTAGACCCAGACAGTGTCACCCACACCCTCCTCCAGACCCATCACAGCCTCACCCACACCGTCCACAAGACCCATCACAGCGTCACCCACACACTCCACCAGACCCATCACAGTGTCACCCACACCTTCCTCCCAACCCATCACAGTGTCACCCACAGTCTCCACCAGACCCATCACAGTGTCACCCACATCCTCCACCAGACCCTTCACAGCCTCAACCACACCCTCCATCAGACCAACCACATTTCACCTACACTCGCCTGCAGAACCATCACAGCCTCAAAACACCCTCCACCACACCCAACACAGGCTCACCCACACCCTCCACCAGACACATCACATCCTCACCCACTTTCTCCACCAGACCAATCACAGTGTCACCCTCACCATCCACCAGACCCATCACAGCCTCACCCACAACCTCCACCAAACCCATCACAGCCTCACCCACACCCTCCAGCAGACCCATCAAAACTTCACCCACACCCACCACCAAACCCAAAACAGTGTCACACACAACCTCCACCTGACCCATCACAGTGTCAACCACACCCTCCACCAGACCCATCACAGCCTCACCCACACCCTCCACCAGACACATCACTGCCTCACCCGCACCCTCCAGCAGACCCATCACAGTGTCAACCACACCCTCCACCAGACCCATCACAGACACACCCACACCTTCCACCAGACCCATCACAATGTCACCCACACCCTCTACCAGACCCATCACAGCCTCACCCACAACTTCCACCAGAAGCCTCACAGCCTGACCCACACCATCCTCCAGACCCATCGCAGACTCACCCACACCCTCCACCAGACCCATCACAGAGTCACCCACACCCTCCACTAGACCCAGACAGTGTCACCCACACCCTCCTCCAGACCCATCACAGCCTCACCCACACCGTCCACAAGACCCATCACAGCGTCACCCACACACTCCACCAGACCCATCACAGCCTCACCCACACCCACACCTTCCTCCAGACCCATCACAGTGTCACCCACAGTCTCCACCAGACCCATCACAGTGTCACCCACATCCTCCACCGGACCCTTCACAGCCTCAACCACACCCTCCATCAGACCAACCACATTTCACCTACACTCGCCTGAAGAACCATCACAGCCTCAAAACACACTCCACCACACCCAACACAGGCTCACCCACACCCTCCACCAGACACATCACAGCCTCACCCACTTCCTCCACCAGACCAATCACAGTGTCACCCTCACCATCCACCAGACCCATCACAGCCTCACCCACAACCTCCACCAAACCCATCACAGCCTCACCCACACCCTCCAGCAGACCCATCAAAACTTCTCCCACACCCACCACCAAACCCAAAACAGTGTCACCCACACCCTCCACCAGACCCATCACAGCCTCACCCACACCCTCCACCAGACACATCACTGCCTCACCCACACCCTCCACCAGACCCATCACAGTGTCAACCACACCCTCCACCAGACCCATCACAGACACACCCACACCCTCCACCAGACCCATCACAGTGTCACCCACACCCTCTACCAGACCCATCACAGCCTCACCCACAACCTCCACCAGAAGCCTCACAGCCGGACCCACACCATCCCCCAGACCCATCGCAGACTCACCCACACCCTCCACCAGTCCCAACACCGTGTCACCCACACCCTCCTTCAGACCCTTCACAGCCTCACCCACACCCTCCACCAGACCCATCACAGCCTCACCCACACCCTCCTCCAGACCCATCACAGTGTCACCCACACCCACCACCAGATCCATCACCACCTCACTCACACCCTCCACCAGACGAGTCACAGCCTCACCCACACCCTGCACCAGACTCATCACTGCCTCACCCACACCCTCCACCAAACCCATCACTGCCTCACTCACACCCTCCTCCAGACCCATCACCACCTCACGCACAGCCTCCACCAGACGAGTCACAGCCTCACCCACACCATCCGCAAGACCCATCACAGCCTCAGCAACACCCTCCACCAGAACCATCACAGCCTCACCCACAACCTCCAAAAGACCCATTACTACTTCACCAACAACCTCCTCTAGACCCATCACAGTGTTACCCACACTCTCCACCTGACCCAGACAGTGTCACCCACATCCTCCACCAGACCCAGACAGTGTCACCCACACCCTCCACCAGACCCATCACAGCCTCACCCACACCCTACACCAGACCCGTCACAGCCTCCCCCACATCTTCCACCAGACCCATCACATTGTCACCCACACCCTCCACCAGACCCATCACAATGTCACCCACAACCTCCACCAGAAGCATCACAGCCTTACCCACACCCTACTCCAGACCCATCAAAGACTCACCCACACCCTCCACAAGAACCGTCACAGTTTCACCCAAACCCTCCTCCAGAAACATCACTGCCTCACCCACACCCTCCACCAGACCCATCACAGTTTCACCCACACCCTCCACCAGATCCATCACCACCTCACTCACACCCTCCATCATACGAGGCACAGCCAGACCCAAACCCTCCACCAGACCCATCACTGCCTCACTCACACCCTCCACCAGACCCATCACCAAATCACGCACAGCCTCCAGCAGACCCATCACAGCCTCACCCACACCCTCCACCAGACCCATCACAGCCTCACTCACACCCTCCAACAGACCCATCACTGCCTCACTCACAACCTCCACCAGACCCATCACTACTTCACCAAAAACCTCCTCCATACCCATCACAGTGTTACCCACACTCTCCACCAGACCCAGACAGTGTCACCCACACCCTCCACCATACCCAGACATTGTCACCCATACCCTCCACCAGACCCATCACAGCCTCACCCACACCCTCCACCAGACCCATCACAGAGTCACCCACACCCTCCACTAGACCCAGACAGTGTCACCCACACCCTCCTCCAGACCCATCACAGCCTCACCCACACCGTCCACAAGACCCATCACAGCGTCACCCACACACTCCACCAGACCCATCACAGTGTCACCCACTCCTTCCTCCAGACCCATCACAGTGTCACCCACAGTCTCCACCAGACCCATCACAGTGTCACCCACATCCTCCACCAGACCCTTCACAGCCTCAACCACACCCTCCATCAGACCAACCACATTTCACCTACACTCGCCTGCAGAACCATCACAGCCTCAAAACACCCTCCACCACACCCAACACAGGCTCACCCACACCCTCCACCAGACACATCACAGCCTCACCCACTTTCTCCACCAGACCAATCACAGTGTCACCCTCACCATCCACCAGTCCCATCACAGCCTCACCCACAACCTCCACCAAACCCATCACAGCCTCACCCACACCCTCCAGCAGACCCATCAAAACTTCACCCACACCCACCACCAAACCCAAAACAGTGTCACACACAACCTCCACCTGACCCATCACAGTGTCAACCACACCCTCCACCAGACCCATCACAGCCTCACCCACACCCTCCACCAGACACATCACTGCCTCACCCACACCCTCCACCAGACCCATCACAGTGTCAACCACACCCTCCACCAGACCCATCACAGACACACCCACACCTTCCACCAGACCCATCACAATGTCACCCACACCCTCTACCAGACCCATCACAGCCTCACCCACAACTTCCACCAGAAGCCTCACAGCCTGACCCACACCATCCTCCAGACCCATCGCAGACTCACCCACACCCTCCTCCAGTCCCAACACCGTGTCACCCACACCATCCGCAAGACCCTTCACAGCCTCACCCACACCCTCCTCCAGACCCATCGCAGCCTCACCCACACCCTCCTCCAGACCCATCACAGACTCACCCACACCCTCCTCCAGACCCATCACAGCCTCACCCACACCCTCCACCAGACCCATCACAGCCTCACCCACAACCTCCACCAGAAGCCTCACAGCCGGACCCACACCATCCTCCAGACCCATCGCAGACTCACCCACACCCTCCACCAGTCCCAACACCGTGTCACCCACACCCTCCTTCAGACCCTTCACAGCCTCACCCACACCCACCACCAGATCCATCACCACCTCACTCACACCCTCCACCAGACGATTCACAGCCTCACCCACACCCTCCACCAGACTCATCATTGCCTCACCCACACCCTCCACCAAACCCATCACTGCCTCACTCACACCCTCCACCAGACCCACCACCACCTCACGCACAGCCTCCACCAGATGAGTCACAGCCTCACCCACACCATCCGCAAGACCCATCACAGCCTCACCAACACCCTCCACCAGAACCATCATAGCCTCACCCACAACCTCCAAAAGACCCATTACTACTTCACCAACAACCTCCTCCAGACCCATCACAGTGTTACCCACACTCTCCCCCTGACCCAGACAGTGTCAACCACATCCTCCACCAGACCCAGACAGTGTCACCCACACCCTCCACCAGACCCATCACAGCCTCACCCACACCCTCCACCAGACCAATCACATTGTCACCCACACCCTCCACCAGACCCAACACAGGCTCTCCCACACCCTCCACCAGACCAATCACAGCCTCACCCCCACCCTCCACCAGACCCATCACAGTGTCACCCACACCCTGCACCAGACCCATCACAGTGTCACCCACACCCTGCACCAGACCCATCACAGTGTCACCCACACCCTCCACCAGACCCATAACAGTGTCACCCACACCCTCCACCAGACGCATCACAGCCTCACCCACACCCTCCACAAGACCCATCACAGTTTCACCCACACCCTGCAGCAGACCCATCACTGTGTCATCCAAACCCTCCACCAGACCCATCACAGCCTTACCCACACCCGCAACCAGACCCATCACAGTGTCACCCAAACCCTCCACCAGATCCGTCACAGCCTCATCCACATCCTCCACCAGACATATCACAGCCTCACCCACACCCTCCACCACACCCATCACAGCCTCACCCACACACTCCTTCCGAATCATCACAGACTAACCCACACCCTCCACAAGACCCATCACAGCTCACCAACACCCTCCAGCTGACCCAACACCGTGCCACAAACGCCTTCTACCTGACACATCCCAGTGTCACCCACACGCTCCAAGATACCCATCACATTGTCACCCACACACTCCACCAGACCCATCACAGCATCACCCACAACTTCCAAAATACCCATCACAGCCTCACCCACAACCTGCACCAGACCCATCAGAGCCTCACCCACACCTCTTCCAGACCCATCACAGCCTCACCCACAACCTCCACGAGACCCATCAGAGCCTCACCCACACCCTCCACCAGACACATTATAGCCTCAACCACACCCACCACCAGACCCATCACAGCCTCACCCAAACACACCATCAGACACATCACAGTGTCAACCACACCCTCCACCAGAACCATCACAGTGTCTTACACACCCGGCACCAGACACATCACAGCCTCACCCACACCCTCCACCTGACCCATCACAGTGTCAACCACACCCTCCACCAGACACATCACAGCCTCACCCACATCCTCCACCACAAACATCACAGTGTCAACCACACCCTCCACCAGACCCATCACAGACACTCCCACACACTCCTCCTGACCCATCACAATGTCACCCACACCCTCCACTTGTCCCATCACAGCCTCACCCAAAACCTCCACCAGAAGTATCACAGGCTCACCCACACCCTCCACCAGACCCATCAGAGCCTCACCCACACCCTCCACCAGATACATTATAGCCTCAACCACACCCACCACCAGACCCATCACAGCCTCACCCACACACACCATCAGACACATCACAGTGACAACCACACCCTCCACCAGACCCATCACAGTGTCTTCCACACCCTCCACCAGACACATCACAGCCTCACCCACACCCTCCACCTGACCCATCATATTGTCAACGACACCCTCCACCAGACCCATCACAGTCTCACTCACACCCTCCACCAGACCCATCACAGCCTCACCCACAACCTCCACCAGAAGTATCACAGCCTGACCCACACCCTCCTCCAGACCCATTGCAGACTCACACACACCCTCCACAAGAACTGTCACAGTTTCACCCAAACCCTCCTCCAGAAACATCACTGCTCACCCACACCCTCCACCAGACCCATCACAGTGTCACCCACACCCTCTACCAGACCCATCACCACCTCACTCACACCCTCCACCAGACGAGTCTCAGCCTCACCCACACCCTCCACCAGACCTATCACTGCCTCACTCACACCCTCCAGCAGACCCATCACTGCCTCACTCACACCCTACACCAGACCCATCACCACCTCATGCACACCATCCACCAGACGAGTCACAGCCTCACCCACACCATCCACAAGACCCATGACAGCCTCACCCACACCCTCCACCAGACAAGTCACAGCCTCACCCACACCATCCACAAGACCCATCATTCCTTCACTAACAACCTCCTCCAGACCCATCACAATGTTACCCACACTCTCCACCAGACCCAGACAGTGTCACCCACAACATCTTCCAGACCCAGACAGTGTCACACACACCCTCCTCCAGACCCATCACAGCCTCACACACACCCTCCACCAGACCCATCACAGTGTCTCCCACACCCTCCACCAGACCCATCACAGTGTCACCCACACCCTCCACCAGACCCATCACAGCCTCAACCACAACCTCCATCAGACCCATCACAGTGCCTCCCACACACTCAACCAGACCCATCACATCCTCACTCACACCCTCCACCAGACCCATCACAATGTCACCCACACCGTCCACCAGACCCATCACAGCCTCAACCACAACCTCCACCGGACACGTCACAGCCTCACCCACACCCTCCACCTGACCCATCACATTGTCACCCACACCTTCCACCAGTCACATCACCGCCTCACCCACACCCTCCTCCATACCCATCACAGCCTCACCCACACCCTCCACCAGACCCATCACAGTGTCACCCACACCCTTCAGCAGACGCATCACAGCCTCAACCACACCCTCTACCAGACGAATCACAGTGTCACGCACATCCTCCACCAAACCCATCAAAGTGTTACCCAGACCCTGCACCAGACCCATCACAGCCTCAACAACACCCTCCACCAGACGAATCACAGTGTCACCAGCACCCTCCACCAGACGAATCAAAGCCTCACCCACACCCTCCTCCACACCCATCACAGTGCCACACACGCCATCCACCAGACACATCCCAGTGTCACCCACACGCTCCAAGATACCCATTACATTGTCACCCACAACCGCCACCAGACACATCACATGTCACCAATAGCCTCCACCAGACCTGTCACAACTTCACCCACACCCACCACCAGACCCGTCAGATACTCAACCAAACCCTACACCAGACCCGACACAGCCTCACCCACAATCTCCACCAGACCCATCACAGTGTCACCCACACCCTCCACCAGACCAATCACAGCGGCACCCACACCCTCCACCAGACCCATCACAGCCTCACCCACAACTTCCACCAGACCCGAAACAGCCTCACCCACATCCTCCACAAGACCCATCACAGTGCCACACACGACCTCTACCTGACTCATCCAAGTGTCAACCACATGCTCCAAGATACCCATCACATTGTCACCCACACCCTCCACCAGACCCATCACATTGTCACCCACACCCTCCACCAGACCCATCACAGTGTCACCCACACCCTCCACCAGACCCATCACAGTGTCACCCACAGCCTCCACCAGCCCATCACAGCCTCAACCACACCCTCCACAAGACCCATCACAGCCTCACCCAGAAACTCCACCAGACCCATCACAGCCTCACCCACACCCGCCAGCAGACACATTACAGCCTCAACCACACCCTCCACCAGACCCATCACAGTGTCACCCACACCCTCCACCAGACCCATCACAGGCTCACCCAAACCCTCCACAAGACCCATCACAGTATCACCCACACCCTCCACCAGACCCATAACAGTGTCAACCACACACTCCACCAGACCCATCACAGTGTCTTCCACACCCTCCTCCAGACCCATCACAGTGTCACCCACACCCTCTACCAGACCCATCACCACCTCACTCACACCCTCCACCAGACGAGTCTCAGCCTCACCCACACCCTCCACCAGACCTATCACTGCCTCACTCACACCCTCCAGCAGACCCATCACTGCCTCACTCACACCCTACACCAGACCCATCACCACCTCATGCACACCATCCACCAGACGAGTCACAGCCTCACCCACACCATCCACAAGACCCATGACAGCCTCACCCACACCCTCCACCAGACAAGTCACAGCCTCACCCACACCATCCACAAGACCCATCATTCCTTCACTAACAACCTCCTCCAGACCCATCACAATGTTACCCACACTCTCCACCAGACCCAGACAGTGTCACCCACAACATCTTCCAGACCCAGACAGTGTCACACACACCCTCCTCCAGACCCATCACAGCCTCACACACACCCTCCACCAGACCCATCACAGTGCCTCCCACACACTCAACCAGACCCATCACATCCTCACTCACACCCTCCACTAGACCCATCATAATTTCATTCACACACTCCACTAGACTGGTCACAGACTCAACCACAACCCCAACCAGACCCTTCACAGTGTCACCCACACCCTCCCCCAGGCCCATAATGCCTCACCCACACCCTCCACCAGACCAATCAAAGGCTCACCGACACCCTCCACCAGACCCGTCACAGCCTCACCGACACCCTCCACCAGTCCCCTCAAAGCCTCACCCACATTCTCCCCCAGACCCATCACAGTGTCACCACACCCTCCACCAGACCCATCACAATGTCACCCACACCCTCCACCAGACCCATCACAGCCTCAACCACAACCTCCACCGGACACGTCACAGCCTCACCCACACCCTCCACCTGACCCATCACATTGTCACCCACACCTTCCACCAGTCACATCACCGCCTCACCCACACCCTCCTCCATACCCATCACAGCCTCACCCACACCCTCCACCAGACCCATCACAGTGTCACCCACACCCTTCAGCAGACGCATCACAGCCTCAACCACACCCTCTACCAGACGAATCACAGTGTCACGCACATCCTCCACCAAACCCATCAAAGTGTTACCCAGACCCTGCACCAGACCCATCACAGCCTCAACAACACCCTCCACCAGACGAATCACAGTGTCACCAGCACCCTCCACCAGACGAATCAAAGCCTCACCCACACCCTCCTCCACACCCATCACAGTGCCACACACGCCATCCACCAGACACATCCCAGTGTCACCCACACGCTCCAAGATACCCATTACATTGTCACCCACAACCGCCACCAGACACATCACATGTCACCAATAGCCTCCACCAGACCTGTCACAACTTCACCCACACCCACCACCAGACCCGTCAGATACTCAACCAAACCCTACACCAGACCCGACACAGCCTCACCCACAATCTCCACCAGACCCATCACAGTGTCACCCACACCCTCCACCAGACCAATCACAGCGGCACCCACACCCTCCACCAGACCCATCACAGCCTCACCCACAACTTCCACCAGACCCGAAACAGCCTCACCCACATCCTCCACAAGACCCATCACAGTGCCACACACGACCTCTACCTGACTCATCCAAGTGTCAACCACATGCTCCAAGATACCCATCACATTGTCACCCACACCCTCCACCAGACCCATCACATTGTCACCCACACCCTCCACCAGACCCATCACAGTGTCACCCACACCCTCCACCAGACCCATCACAGTGTCACCCACAGCCTCCACCAGCCCATCACAGCCTCAACCACACCCTCCACAAGACCCATCACAGCCTCACCCAGAAACTCCACCAGACCCATCACAGCCTCACCCACACCCGCCAGCAGACACATTACAGCCTCAACCACACCCTCCACCAGACCCATCACAGTGTCACCCACACCCTCCACCAGACCCATCACAGGCTCACCCAAACCCTCCACAAGACCCATCACAGTATCACCCACACCCTCCACCAGACCCATAACAGTGTCAACCACACACTCCACCAGACCCATCACAGTGTCTTCCACACCCTCCACCAGACACATCACAGCCTCACCCACACCCTCCACCTGACCCATCACAGTGTCAACGACACCCTCCACCAGACGCATCACAGCCTCACTCACACCCTCCACCAGACCCATCACAGCCTCACCCACACCCTCCACCTGACCCATCACAGTGTCAACCACACCCTCCACCAGACCCATCACAGCCTGACCCACAACCTCCACCAGAAGTATCACAGCCTGACCCACACCCTCCTCCAGACCCATTGCAGACTCACCCACACCCTCCACAAGAACTGTCACAGTTTCACCCAAACCCTCCTCCAGAAACATCACTGCTCACCCACACCCTCCACCAGACCCATCACAGCCTCACCCACACCCTCCACCTGACCCATCACAGTGTCAAACGCACCCTCCACCAGACCCATCACAGCCTGACCCACAACCTCCACCAGAAGTATCACAGCCTGACCCACACCCTCCTCCAGACCCATTGCAGACTCACACACACCCTCCACAAGAACTGTCACAGTTTCACCCAAACCCTCCTCCAGAAACATCACTGCTCACCCACACCCTCCACCAGACCCATCACAGTGTCACCCACACCCTCTACCAGACCCATCACCACCTCACTCACACCCTCCACCAGACGAGTCTCAGCCTCACCCACACCCTCCACCAGACCTATCATTGCCTCACTCACACCCTCCAGCAGACCCATCACTGCCTCACTCCCACCCTACACCAGACCCATCACCACCTCACGCACACCATCCACCAGACGAGTCACAGCCTCACCCACACATCCACAAGACCCATCACTACTTCACTAACAACCTCCTCCAGACCCATCACAGTGTTACCCACACTCTCCACCAGACCCAGACAGTGTCACCTACACCCTCCTCCACACCCATCACAGCCTCACCCACACCCTCCACCAGACCCATCACAGTGTCACACACACCCTCCACCAGACCCATCACAGCCTCGAAAACACCCTCCACCATACCCATCAAAGTATCACCCACACCCTGCACTAGACACATCAAAGCCTCACCCACACCCTGCAGCACACCCATCACAGTGCCACACACGCCCTCTACCTGACACATCCCAGTGTCACCCACACGCTCCAAGATACCCATCACATTGTCACCCACACCCTCCACCAGACCCATCACAGCCTCACCCACAACTTCCACCATACCCATCACAGCCTCACCCACAACCTCCACCAGACCAATCAGAGCCTCACCCACACCCTCCTCCAGAACCATCACAGCCTCACCCACACCCTCCACCAGACCCATCAGAGCCTCACCCACACCCTCCACCAGACCCATCACAGCCTCAAATACACCCTCCACCATACCCATCAAAGTGTCACCCTCAACCTCCCCCTGACCCGTCACAGCCTCACCCAAACCCTCCACCAGACCCATCACAGCCTCACCCAAACCCTCCACCAGACCCATCACAGCCTCACCCACACCCTCCACCAGACCAATCACAGTGTCACCCAGATCCTCCACCAGACCCATCACAGTGTCACCCACACCCTCCACCAGACCCATCACAGCCTCAAAAACACCCCCCACCATACCCATCAAAGTGTCACCCTCAACCTCCACCCGAACCGTCACAGCCTCACCCAAACCCTCCACCAGACCCATCACAGCCTCACTCACACCCTCCACTAGACCCATCATAATTTCATTCACACACTCCACTAGACTGGTCACAGCCTCAACCACAACCCCAACCAGAACCTTCACAGTGTCACCCACACCCTCCACCAGGCCCATAAAGCCTCACCCACACCCTCCACCAGACCAATCACAGACTCACCGACACCCTCCACCAGACCTGTCACAGCCTCACCGACACCCTCCACCAGACCCGTCACTGCCTCACCCACATTCTCCCCCAGACCCATCACAGTGTCACCACACCCTCCACCAGACCCATCACAATGTCACCCACACGCTCCACCAGACCCATCACAGCCTCAACCACAACCTCCACCGGACACGTCACAGCCTCACCCACACCCTCCACCAGACCCATCACATCCTCACCCACACCCTCCACCTGACCCATCACATTGTCACCCACACCCTCCACCAGACCCATCACAGACTCATCCACACCTTCCACCAGTCACATCACAGCCTCACCCACACCCTCCTCCACACCCATCACAGCCTCACCCACACCCTCCACCAGACCCATCACAGTGTCACCCACACCCTCCACCAGACCCATCACAGCCTCAACCACACCCTCTACCAGACGAATCACAGTGTCACCCACACCCTCCACCATACCCATCACATCCTCACCCACAACCTCCACCAGACCCATCAGAGCCTCACCCACACCCTCCTCCAGACCCATCACAGCCTCACCCACACCCTCCACCAGACCCATCAGAGCCTCACCCACACCCTCCACCAGATACATTATAGTCTCAACCACACCCACCACCAGCCCCATCACAGCCTCACCCACACACACCATCAGACACATCACAGTGACAACCACACCCTCCACCAGACCAATCACAGTGTCTTCCACACCCTCCACCAGACACATCACAGCCTCACCCACACCCTCCACCTGACCCATCACAGTGTCAACCACACCCTCCACCAGACCCATCACAGCCTCACTCACACCCTCCACCAGACCCATCACAGCCTCACCCACACCCTCCACCTGACCCATCACAGTGTCAACCACACCCTCCACCAGACCCATCACAGCCTGACCCACACCATCCTCCAGACCCATTGCAGACTCACCCACACCCTCCACAAGAACTGTCACGGTTTCACCCAATCCCTCCTCCAGAAACATCACTGCTCACCCACACCCTCCAGCAGACCCATCACAGTGTCACCCACACCCTCCAGCAGACCCATCACAGTGTCACCCACTCCCTCCACCAGTCCCAACACTGTGTCACACACACCCTCCTTCAGACCCTTCACAGCCTCACCCACACCCTCCACCAGAAGCATCACAGCCTCACCCACACCCTCCTCCAGACCCATCACAGCCTCCCCCACACCCTCCTCCAGACCCGTCACAGTGTCAAACACACCCTCCTCCAGACCCATCACAGTGTCACCCACACCCACCACCAGATCCATCACCACCTCACTCACACCCTCCACCAGACTCATCACTACCTCACTCACACCCTCCACCAAACCCATTACTGCCTCACTCACACCCTCCACCTGACCCATCACCACCTCACGCACAGCCTCCACAAGACGAGTCACATCCTCACCCACACCATCTGCAAGACCCATCACAGCCTCACCCACACCCTCCACCAGAACCATCACAGCCTCAACCACAACCTCCAAAAGACCCATCACTGCCTCACTCTCAACCTCCACCAGACCCATTACTACTTCACCAACAACCTCCTCCACACCCATCACAGTGTTACCCACACTCTCCACCAGACCCAGACAGTGACACTCACATCCTCCACCAGACCCAGACAGTGTCACCCACATACTCCACCAAGCCATTCACAGCCCCACCCACACCCTCCACCAGACCCATCACAGTGTCACCCACACCCTCCACCAGACCCATCACAGGCTCACCCAAACCCTCCACAAGACCCATCAAATTATCACCCACACCCTCCACCAGACCCATAACAGTGTCACCCATACCCTCCACCAGACCAATCACAGCCTCACCCCCACCCTCCACCAGACCCATCACAGTATCACCCGCACCCTCCACCAGAACCATCACAGTGTCACCCACACCCTCCACCAGACCCATAACAGTGTCAGCCACACCCTCCACCAGACGCAACACAGCCTCACCCACACCCTCCACCAGAGCCATCTCAGTGTCTCCCACATCCTGCACCAGACCCATCACTGTGTCAACCACACCCTCCACCAGACCCATCACAGCCTCACCCACACCCTCCACCAGACCCAACATGCTGTCACCCACACCCTCCACCAGACCCATCACAGTGTCACCCAAACCCTCCACCAGATCCATCACAGCCTCACACACATCCACCCACAGACCCATCACAGCCTCACCCACACCATCCTCCAGACTCATCACAGACTAACACACACCCATCACAGCCTCACCCACACCCTCCGCCAGACCAATCACAGTGTCACCCACATCCTCCACCAGACACATCACAGTGTCACCCATACCCTCCACCAGACCCATCACATCCTCAAAAACACCCTCCACCATACCCATCAAAGTGTCACCCTCAACCTCCACCCGAACCGTCACAGCCTCACCCAAACCCTCCACCAGACCCATCACAGCCTCACCCAAACCCTCCACCAGACCCATCACAGCCTCACCCACACTCTCCACCAGACCCATCACAGCCTCACCCACACCCTACAGTAGACCCATCACAGTGCCACACACGCCCTCTACCTGACACATCCCAGTGTCACCCACACGCTCCAAGATACCCATCACATTGTCACCCACACCCTCCACCAGACCCATCACAGCCTCACCCACAACTTCCACCATACCCATCACAGCCTCACCCACAACCTCCACCAGATCCATCAGAGCCTCACCCACACCCTCCTCCAGACCCATCACAGCCTCACCCACACCCTCCACCAGACCCATCAGAGCCTCACCCACACCCTCCACCAGATACATTATTGCCTCAACCACACCCACCACCAGCCCCATCACAGCCTCACCCACACACACCATCAGACACATCACAGTGACAACCACACCCTCCACCAGACCCATCACAGTGTCTTCCACACCCTCCACCAGACACATCACAGCCTCACCCAAACCCTCCACCTGACCCATCACAGTGTCAACCACACCCTCCACCAGACCCATCACAGCCTCACTCACACCCTCCACCAGACCCATCACAGTGTCACCCAAACCCTCCACCAGATCCGTCACAGCCTCACACACATCCACCCACAGACCCATCACAGCCTCACCCACCCGCTACACCGGACCCGTCACAGCCTCACCCACACCTTCCACCAGACCCATCACAGCCTCACCCACACCCTCCTCCAGACTCATCACAGACTAACCCACACCCATCACAGCCTCACCCACACCCTCCGCCAGACCAATCACAGTGTCACCCACATCCTCCACCAGACACATCACAGTGTCACCCATACCCTCCACCAGACCCATCACAGCCTCAAAAACACCCTCCACCATACCCATCAAAGTGTCACCCTCAACCTCCCCCTGGCCCGTCACAGCCTCACCCAAACCCTCCACCAGACCCATCACAGCCTCACCCACACCCTCCGCCAGACCAATCACAGTGTCACCCAGATCCTCCACCAGACCCATCACAGTGTCACCCACACCCTCCACCAGACCCATCACAGCCTCACCCACACCCTACAGCAGACCCATCACAGTGCCACACACGCCCTCTACCTGACACATCCCAGTGTCACCCACACGCTCCAAGATACCCATCACATTGTCACCCACACCCTCCACCAGACCCATCACAGCCTCACCCACAACTTCCACCATACCCATCACAGCCTCACCCACAACCTCCACCAGACCCATCAGAGCCTCACCCACACCCTCCACCAGATACATTATAGCCTCAACCACACACACCACCAGCCCCATCACAGCCTCACCCACACACACCATCAGACACATCACAGTGACAACCACACCCTCCACCAGACCCATCACAGTGTCGTCCACACCCTCCACCAGACACATCACAGCCTCACCCACACCCTCCACCTGACCCATCACAGTGTCAACCACACCCTCCACCAGACCCATCACAGCCTCACTCACACCCTCCACCAGACCCATCACAGCCTCACCCACACCCTCCACCTGACCCATCACAGTGTCAACCACACCCTCCACCAGACCCATCACAGCCTGACCCACACCCTCCTCCAGACCCATTGCAGACTCACACACACCCTCCACAAGAACTGTCACAGTTTCACCCAATCCCTCCTCCAGAAACATCACTGCTCACCCACACCCTCCACCAGACCCATCACAGTGTCACCCACACCCTCTACCAGACCCATCACCACCTCACTCACACCCTCCATCAGACGAGTCTCAGCCTCACCCACAACCTCCACCAGACCTATCACTTCCTCACTCACACCCTCCACCAGACCCATCACTGCCTCACTCACACCCTCCACCAGACCCATCACCACCTCACACACACCCTCCACCAGACGAGTCACAGCCTAACCCACACCATCCACAAGACCCATCACAGCCTCACCCAAACCCTCCACCAGACGAGTCACAGCCTCACCCACACCATGCACAAGACCCATCACTACTTCACTTACAACCTCCTCCAGACCCATCACAGTGTTACCCACAATCTCCACCAGACCCAGACAATGTCACCCACACCCTCCTCCAGACCCATCACAGTGTCACCCACACCCTCCTCCAGACCCATCACAGACTCACCCACAAACTGCACCAGACCCATCACAGTGTCACCCACACCCTCCACCAGACCAAAAATAGTGTCACCCACTCCCTCCACCAGACACATCACAGCCTCACCCACAGCCAACTCAGGACCCTTCACAGTCCTCCCACACACTCAACCAGACCCATCACATCCTCACTCACACCCTCCACTAGACCCATCATAATTTCATTCACACACTCCACTAGACTGGTCACAGCCTCAACCACAACCCCAACCAGACCCTTGACAGTGTCACCCACACCCTCCACCAGGCCCATAAAGCCTCACCCACCCCCTCCACCAGACCAATCACAGACTCACCGACACCCTCCACCAGACCTGTCACAGCCTCACCGACACCCTCCACCAGACCCGTCACTGCCTCACCCACATTCTCCCCCAGACCCATCACAGTGTCACCACACCCTCCACCAGACCCATCACAATGTCACCCACACCCTCCACCAGACCCATCACAGACTCATCCACACCTTCCACCAGTCACATCACAGCCTCACCCACACCCTCCTCCACACCCATCACAGCCTCACCCACACCCTCCACCAGACCCATCACAGTGTCACCCACACCCTCCACCAGACCCATCACAGCCTCAACCACACCCTCTACCAGACGAATCACAGTGTCACCCACACCCTCCACCATACCCATCACATCCTCACCCACAACCTCCACCAGACCCATCAGAGCCTCACCCACACCCTCCTCCAGACCCATCACAGCCTCACCCACACCCTCCACCAGACCCATCAGAGCCTCACCCACACCCTCCACCAGATACATTATAGTCTCAACCACACCCACCACCAGCCCCATCACAGCCTCACCCACACACACCATCAGACACATCACAGTGACAACCACACCCTCCACCAGACCAATCACAGTGTCTTCCACACCCTCCACCAGACACATCACAGCCTCACCCACACCCTCCACCTGACCCATCAGTGTCAACCACACCCTCCACCAGACCCATCACAGCCTCACTCACACCCTCCACCAGACCCATCACAGCCTCACCCACACCCTCCACCTGACCCATCACAGTGTCAACCACACCCTCCACCAGACCCATCACAGCCTGACCCACACCATCCTCCAGACCCATTGCAGACTCACCCACACCCTCCACAAGAACTGTCACGGTTTCACCCAATCCCTCCTCCAGAAACATCACTGCTCACCCACACCCTCCAGCAGACCCATCACAGTGTCACCCACACCCTCCAGCAGACCCATCTCAGTGTCACCCACACCCTCCACCAGTCCCAACACTGTGTCACCCACACCCTCCTTCAGACCCTTCACAGCCTCACCCACACCCTCCACCAGAAGCATCACAGCCTCACCCACACCCTCCTCCAGACCCATCACAGCCTCCCCCACACCCTCCTCCAGACCCGTCACAGTGTCAAACACACCCTCCTCCAGACCCATCACAGTGTCACCCACACCCACCACCAGATCCATCACCACCTCACTCACACCCTCCACCAGACTCATCACTACCTCACTCACACCCTCCACCAAACCCATTACTGCCTCACTCACACCCTCCACCTGACCCATCACCACCTCACGCACAGCCTCCACAAGACGAGTCACATCCTCACCCACACCATCTGCAAGACCCATCACAGCCTCACCCACACCCTCCACCAGAACCATCACAGCCTCAACCACAACCTCCAAAAGACCCATCACTGCCTCACTCTCAACCTCCACCAGACCCATTACTACTTCACCAACAACCTCCTCCACACCCATCACAGTGTTACCCACACTCTCCACCAGATCCAGACAGTGACACTCACATCCTCCACCAGACCCAGACAGTGTCACCCACATACTCCACCAAGCCATTCACAGCCCCACCCACACCCTCCACCAGACCCATCACAGTGTCACCCACACCCTCCACCAGACCCATCACAGGCTCACCCAAACCCTCCACAAGACCCATCAAATTATCACCCACACCCTCCACCAGACCCATAACAGTGTCACCCATACCCTCCACCAGACCAATCACAGCCTCACCCCCACCCTCCACCAGACCCATCACAGTATCACCCGCACCCTCCACCAGAACCATCACAGTGTCACCCACACCCTCCACCAGACCCATAACAGTGTCAGCCACACCCTCCACCAGACGCAACACAGCCTCACCCACACCCTCCACAAGACTCATCACAGTGTCACCCACACCCTGCACCAGACACATCACTGTGTCATCCTCACCCTCCACCAGACCCATCACAGCCTCACCCACACCCTCCACCAGAGCCATCTCAGTGTCTCCCACATCCTGCACCAGACCCATCACTGTGTCAACCACACCCTCCACCAGACCCATCACAGCCTCACCCACACCCTCCACCAGACCCAACATGCTGTCACCCACACCCTCCACCAGACCCATCACAGTGTCACCCAAACCCTCCACCAGATCCATCACAGCCTCACACACATCCACCCACAGACCCATCACAGCCTCACCCACACCCTCCTCCAGACTCATCACAGACTAACACACACCCATCACAGCCTCACCCACACCCTCCGCCAGACCAATCACAGTGTCACCCACATCCTCCACCAGACACATCACAGTGTCACCCATACCCTCCACCAGACCCATCACAGCCTCAAAAACACCCTCCACCATACCCATCAAAGTGTCACCCTCAACCTCCACCCGAACCGTCACAGCCTCACCCAAACCCTCCACCAGACCCATCACAGCCTCACCCAAACCCTCCACCAGACCCATCACAGCCTCACCCACACTCTCCACCAGACCCATCACAGCCTCACCCACACCCTACAGTAGACCCATCACAGTGCCACAAACGCCCTCTACCTGACACATCCCAGTGTCAACCACACGCTCCAAGATACCCATCACATTGTCACCCACACCCTCCACCAGACCCATCACAGCCTCACCCACAACTTCCACCATACCCATCACAGCCTCACCCACAACCTCCACCAGATCCATCAGAGCCTCACCCACACCCTCCTCCAGACCCATCACAGCCTCACCCACACCCTCCACCAGACCCATCAGAGCCTCACCCACACCCTCCACCAGATACATTATTGCCTCAACCACACCCACCACCAGCCCCATCACAGCCTCACCCACACACACCATCAGACACATCACAGTGACAACCACACCCTCCACCAGACCCATCACAGTGTCTTCCACACCCTCCACCAGACACATCACAGCCTCACCCACACCCTCCACCTGACCCATCACAGTGTCAACCACACCCTCCACCAGACCCATCACAGTGTCACCCAAACCCTCCACCAGATCCGTCACAGCCTCACACACATCCACCCACAGACCCATCACAGCCTCACCCACCCCCTACACCGGACCCGTCACAGCCTCACCCACACCTTCCACCAGACCCATCACAGCCTCACCCACACCCTCCTCCAGACTCATCACAGACTAACCCACACCCATCACAGCCTCACCCACACCCTCCGCCAGACCAATCACAGTGTCACCCACGTCCTCCACCAGACACATCACAGTGTCACCCATACCCTCCACCAGACCCATCACAGCCTCAAAAACACCCTCCACCATACCCATCAAAGTGTCACCCTCAACCTCCCCCTGGCCCGTCACAGCCTCACCCAAACCCTCCACCAGACCCATCACAGCCTCACCCAAACCCTCCACCAGACCCATCACAGCCTCACCCACACCCTCCGCCAGACCAATCACAGTGTCACCCAGATCCTCCACCAGACCCATCACAGTGTCACCCACACCCTCCACCATACCCATCACAGCCTCAAAAACACCCTCCACCATACCCATCAAAGTGTCACCCTCAACCTCCACCCGAACCGTCACAGCCTCACCCAAACCCTCCACCAGACCCATCACAGCCTCACCCAAACCCTCCACCAGACCCATCACAGCCTCACCCACACCCTCCACCAGACCCATCACAGCCTCACCCACACCCTACAGCAGACCCATCACAGTGCCACACACGCCCTCTACCTGACACATCCCAGTGTCACCCACACGCTCCAAGATACCCATCACATTGTCACCCACACCCTCCACCAGACCCATCACAGCCTCACCCACAACTTCCACCATACCCATCACAGCCTCACCCACAACCTCCACCAGACCCATCAGAGCCTCACCCACACCCTCCACCAGATACATTATAGCCTCAACCACACACACCACCAGCCCCATCACAGCCTCACCCACACACACCATCAGACACATCACAGTGACAACCACACCCTCCACCAGACCCATCACAGTGTCTTCCACACCCTCCACCAGACACATCACAGCCTCACCCACACCCTCCACCTGACCCATCACAGTGTCAACCACACCCTCCACCAGACCCATCACAGCCTCACTCACACCCTCCACCAGACCCATCACAGCCTCACCCACACCCTCCACCTGACCCATCACAGTGTCAACCACACCCTCCACCAGACCCATCACAGCCTGACCCACACCCTCCTCCAGACCCATTGCAGACTCACACACACCCTCCACAAGAACTGTCACAGTTTCACCCAATCCCTCCTCCAGAAACATCACTGCTCACCCACACCATCCACATGACCCATCACCGTGTCACCCACACCCTCTACCAGACCCATCACCACCTCACTCACACCCTCCATCAGACGAGTCTCAGCCTCACCCACAACCTCCACCAGACCTATCACTTCCTCACTCACACCCTCCACCAGACCCATCACTGCCTCACTCACACCCTCCACCAGACCCATCACCACCTCACACACACCCTCCACCAGACGAGTCACAGCCTCACCCACACCATCCACAAGACCCATCACAGCCTCACCCAAACCCTCCACCAGACGAGTCACAGCCTCACCCACACCATGCACAAGACCCATCACTACTTCACTTACAACCTCCTCCAGACCCATCACAGTGTTACCCACAATCTCCACCAGACCCAGACAGTGTTACCCAAACCCTCCTCCTGACCCAGACAGTGTCACACACACCCTCCTCCAGACCCATCACAGCCTCACCCACACCCTCCTCCAGACCCATCACAGTGTCACCCACACCCTCCTCCAGACCCATCACAGACTCACCCACAAACTGCACCAGACACATCACAGTGTCACCCACACCCTCCACCAGACCAAAAATAGTGTCACCCACTCCCTCCACCAGACACATCACAGCCTCACCCACAGCCAACTCAGGACCCTTCACAGTCCTCCCACACACTCAACCAGACCCATCACATCCTCACTCACACCCTCCACTAGACCCATCATAATTTCATTCACACACTCCACTAGACTGGTCACAGCCTCAACCACAACCCCAACCAGACCCTTGACAGTGTCACCCACACCCTCCACCAGGCCCATAAAGCCTCACCCACCCCCTCCACCAGACCAATCACAGACTCACCGACACCCTCCACCAGACCTGTCACAGCCTCACCGACACCCTCCACCAGACCCGTCACTGCCTCACCCACATTCTCCCCCAGACCCATCACAGTGTCACCACACCCTCCACCAGACCCATCACAATGTCACCCACACCCTCCACAAGACCCATCACAGCCTCAACCACAACCTCCACCGGACACGTCACAGCCTCACCCACACCCTCCACCTGACCCATCACATTGTCACCGACACCCTCCACCAGACCCATCACAGACTCATCCACACCTTCCACCAGTCACATCACAGCCTCACCCACACACTCCTCCACACCCATCACAGCCTCACCCACACCCTCCACCAGACCCATCACAGTGTCACCCACACCCTTCACCAGACCCATCACAGCCTCACCCACACCCTCCGCCAGACCAATCACAGTGTCACCCAGATCCTCCACCAGACCCATCACAGTGTCACCCACACCCTCCACCAGACCCATCACAGCCTCAAAAACACCCTCCACCATACCCATCAAAGTGTCACCCTCAACCTCCACCCGAACCGTCACAGCCTCACCCAAACCCTCCACCAGACCCATCACAGCCTCACCCAAACCCTCCACCAGACCCATCACAGCCTCACCCACACCCTCCACCAGACCCATCACAGCCTCACCCACACCCTACAGCAGACCCATCACAGTGCCACACACGCCCTCTACCTGACACATCCCAGTGTCACCCACACGCTCCAAGATACCCATCACATTGTCACCCACACCCTCCACCAGACCCATCACAGCCTCACCCACAACTTCCACCATACCCATCACAGCCTCACCCACAACCTCCACCAGACCCATCAGAGCCTCACCCACACCCTCCTCCAGACCCATCACAGCCTCACCCACACCCTCCACCAGACCCATCAGAGCCTCACCCACACCCTCCACCAGATACATTATAGCCTCAACCACACACACCACCAGCCCCATCACAGCCTCACCCACACACACCATCAGACACATCACAGTGACAACCACACCCTCCACCAGACCCATCACAGTGTCTTCCACACCCTCCACCAGACACATCACAGCCTCACCCACACCCTCCACCTGACCCATCACAGTGTCAACCACACCCTCCACCAGACCCATCACAGCCTCACTCACACCCTCCACCAGACCCATCACAGCCTCACCCACACCCTCCACCTGACCCATCACAGTGTCAACCACACCCTCCACCAGACCCATCACAGCCTGACCCACACCCTCCTCCAGACCCATTGCAGACTCACACACACCCTCCACAAGAACTGTCACAGTTTCACCCAATCCCTCCTCCAGAAACATCACTGCTCACCCACACCCTCCACATGACCCATCACAGTGTCACCCACACCCTCTACCAGACCCATCACCACCTCACTCACACCCTCCATCAGACGAGTCTCAGCCTCACCCACAACCTCCACCAGACCTATCACTGCCTCACTCACACCCTCCACCAGACCCATCACTGTCTCACTCACACCCTCCACCAGACCCATCACCACCTCACACACACCCTCCACCCGACGAGTCACAGCCTCACCCACACCATCCACAAGACTCATCACAGCCTCACCGAAACCCTCCACCAGACGAGTCACAGCCTCACCCACACCATGCACAAGACCCATCACTACTTCACTAACAACCTCCTCCAGACCCATCACAGTGTTACCCACACTCTCCACCAGACCCAGACAGTGTCACCCACACCCTCCTCCTAACCCAGACAGTGTCACACACACCCTCCTCCAGACCCATCACAGCCTCACCCACACCCTCCTCCAGACCCATCACAGCCTCTCCCACACCCTCCGCCAGACCCATCGCAGACTCACCCACAAACTGCACCAGACCCATCACAGTGTCACCCACACCCTCCACAAGACCAAAAATAGTGTCACCCACTCCCTCCACCAGACACATCACAGCCTCACCCACAGCCAACTCAAGACCCTTCACAGTCCTCCCACACACTCAACCAGACACATCACATCCTCACTCACACCCTCCACTAGACCCATCATAATTTCATTCACACACTCCACTAGACTGGTCACAGCCTCAACCACAACCCCAACCAGACCCTTCACAGTGTCACCCACACCCTCCACCAGGCCCATAAAGCCTCACCCACCCCCTCCACCAGACCAATCACAGACTCACCGACACCCTCCACCAGACCTGTCACAGCCTCACCGACACCCTCCACCAGACCCGTCACTGCCTCACCCACATTCTCCCCCAGATCCATCACAGTGTCACCACACCCTCCACCAGACCCATCACAATGTCACCCACACCCTCCACCAGACCCATCACAGCCTCAACCACAACCTCCACCGGACACGTCACAGCCTCACCCACACCCTCCACCTGACCCATCACATTGTCACCGACACCCTCCCCCAGACCCATCACAGACTCATCCACCAGTCACATCACAGCCTCACCCACACCCTCCTCCACACCCATCACAGCCTCACCCACACCCTCCACCAGACCCATCACAGTGTCACCCACACCCTCCACCAGACCCATCACAGCCTCAACCACACCCTCTCCCAGACGAATCACAGTGTCACCCACACCCTCCACCAGACCCATCACAGTGTCACGCACATCCTCCACCAAACCCATCAAAGTGTTACCCAGACCCTGCACCAGACCCATCACAGCCTCAACCACACCCTCCACCTGACGAATCACAGTGTCACCCACACCCTCCACCAGACCCATCACAGTGTCACCCACACCCTCCACCAGACCCATCACAGCCTCGAAAACACCCTCCACCATACCCATCAAAGTATCACCCACACCCTGCACCAGACACATCAAAGCCTCACCCACACCCTGCACCACACCCATCACAGTGCCACACACGCCCTCAACCAGACACATCCCAGTGTCAACCCCACGCTCCAAGATACCCATTACATTGTCACCCACAACCTCCACTAGACACATCACATGTCACCAATGGCCTCCACCAGACCTGTCACAGCTTCACCCACACCCACCACCAGACCCGTAAGATACTCAACCAAACCGTACACCAGACCCGACACAGCCTCACCCACAATCTCCACCAGACCCATCACAGTGTCACCCACACCCTCCACCAGACCAATCACAATGTCACCCACACCCTCCACCAGACCCATCACAGCCTCAACCACAACCTCCACCGGACACATCACAGCCTCACCCACACCCTCCACCAGACCCATCACAGCCTCACCCACACCCTCCTCCACACCCATCACAGCCTCACCCACACCCTCCAACAGACCCATCACAGTGTCACCCACACCCTCCACCAGACCAATCACAATGTCACCCACACCCTCCACCAGACCTCTCACAGCTTCACCCACACCCACCACCAGACCCGTCAGATGCTCAACCAAACCGTACACCAGATCTGACACAGCCTCACCCACAATTTCCACTTGACCCATCACAGTGTCACCCACAACCTCCACCATACCCATCACAGCCTCACCCACAACCTCCACCAGATCCAACAGAGCCTCACACACACCCTCCTCCAGACCCATCACAGCCTCACCCACACCCTCCACCAGATACATTATTGCCTCAACCACACCCACCACCAGCCCCATCACAGCCTCACCCACACACACCATCAGACAGATCACAGTGACAACCACACCCTCCACCAGACCCATCACAGTGTCTTCCACACCCTCCACCAGACACATCACAGCCTCACCCACACCCTCCACCTGACCCATCACAGTGTCAACCACACCCTCCACCAGACCCATCACAGCCTCACTCACACCCTCCACCAGACCCATCACAGTGTCACCCAAACCCTCCACCAGATCCGTCACAGCCTCACACACATCCACCCACAGACCCATCACAGCCTCACCCACCCCCTACACCGGACCCGTCACAGCCTCACCCACACCTTCCACCAGACCCATCACAGCCTCACCCACACCCTCCTCCAGACTCATCACAGACTAACCCACACCCATCACAGCCTCACCCACACCCTCCACCAGACCAATCACAGTGTCACCCATACCCTCCACCAGACCCATCACAGCCTCAAAAACACCCTCCACCATACCCATCAAAGTGTCACCCTCAACCTCCCCCTGACCCGTCACAGCCTCACCCAAACCCTCCACCAGACCCATCACAGCCTCACCCAAACCCTCCACCAGACCCATCACAGCCTCATCCACACTCTCCGCCAGACCAATCACAGTGTCACCCAGATCCTCCACCTGACCCATCACAGTGTCACCCACACCCTCCACCAGACCCATCACAGCCTCAAAAACACCCTCCACCATACCCATCAAAGTGTCACCCTCAACCTCCACCCGAACCGTCACAGCCTCACCCAAACCCTCCACCAGACCCATCACAGCCTCACCCAAACCCTCCACCAGACCCATCACAGCCTCACCCACACCCTCCACCAGACCCATCACAGCCTCACCCACACCCTACAGCAGACCCATCACAATGCCACACACGCCCTCTACCTGACACATCCCAGTGTCACCCACACGCTCCAAGATACCCATCACATTGTCACCCACACCCTCCACCAGACCCATCACAGCCTCACCCACAACTTCCACCATACCCATCACAGCCTCACCCACAACCTCCACCAGACCCATCAGAGCCTCACCCACACCCTCCTCCAGACCCATCACAGCCTCACCCACACCCTCCACCAGACCCATCAGAGCCTCACCCACACCCTCCACCAGATACATTATAGCCTCAACCACACACACCACCAGCCCCATCACAGCCTCACCCACACACACCATCAGACACATCACAGTGACAACCACACCCTCCACCAGACCCATCACAGTGTTTCCACACCCTCCACCAGACACATCACAGCCTCACCCACACCCTCCACCTGACCCATCACAGTGTCAACCACACCCTCCACCAGACCCATCACAGCCTCACTCACACCCTCCACCAGACCCATCACAGCCTCACCCACACCCTCCACCTGACCCATCACAGTGTCAACCACACCCTCCACCAGACCCATCACAGCCTGACCCACACCCTCCTCCAGACCCATTGCAGACTCACACACACCCTCCACAAGAACTGTCACAGTTTCACCCAATCCCTCCTCCAGAAACATCACTGCTCACCCACACCCTCCACATGACCCATCACAGTGTCACCCACACCCTCTACCAGACCCATCACCACCTCACTCACACCCTCCATCAGACGAGTCTCAGCCTCACCCACAACCTCCACCAGACCTATCACTTCCTCACTCACACCCTCCACCAGACCCATCACTGCCTCACTCACACCCTCCACCAGACCCATCACCACCTCACACACACCCTCCACCAGACGAGTCACAGCCTCACCCACACCATGCACAAGACCCATCACTACTTCACTAACAACCTCCTCCAGACCCATCACAGTGTTACCCACAATCTCCACCAGACCCAGACAGTGTCACCCACACCCTCCTCCTGACCCAGACAGTGTCACACACACCCTCCTCCAGACCCATCACAGCCTCACCCACACCCTCCTCCAGACCCATCACAGTGTCACCCACACCCTCCTCCAGACCCATCACAGACTCACCCACAAACTGCACCAGACCCATCACAGTGTCACCCACACCCTCCACCAGACCAAAAATAGTGTCACCCACTCCCTCCACCAGACACATCACAGCCTCACCCACAGCCAACTCAAGACTTTTCACAGTCCTCCCACACACTCAACCAGACCCATCCCATCCTCACTCACTCCCTCCACTAGACCCATCATAATTTCATTCACACACTCCACTAGACTGGTCACAGCCTCAACCACAACCCCAACCAGACACTTCACAGTGTCACCCACACCCTCCACCAGACCAATCACAGACTCACCGACACCCTCCACCAGACCTGTCACAGCCTCACCGACACCCTCCACCAGACCCGTCACTGCCTCACCCACATTCTCCCCCAGACCCATCACAGTGTCACCACACCCTCCACCAGACCCATCACAATGTCACCCACACCCTCCACCAGACCCATCACAGCCTCAACCACAACCTCCACCGGACACCTCACAGCCTCACCCACACCCTCCACCTGACCCATCACATTGTCACCGACACCCTCCACCAGACCCATCACAGACTCATCCACACCTTCCACCAGTCACATCACAGCCTCACCCACACACTCCTCCACACCCATCACAGCCTCACCCACACCCTCCACCAGACCCATCACAGTGTCACCCACACCCTCCACCAGACCCACTACAGCCTCAACCACACCCTCCGCCAGACCAATCACAGTGTCACCCAGATCCTCCACCAGACCCATCACAGTGTCACCCACACCCTCCACCAGACCCATCACAGCCTCAAAAACACCCTCCACCATACCCATCAAAGTGTCACCCTCAACCTCCACCCGAACCGTCACAGCCTCACCCAAACCCTCCACCAGACCCATCAGAGCCTCACCCAAACCCTCCACCAGACCCATCACAGCCTCACCCACACCCTCCACCAGACCCATCACAGCCTCACTCACACCCTACAGCAGACCCATCACAGTGCCACACACGCCCTCTACCTGACACATCCCAGTGTCACCCACACGCTCCAAGATACCCATCACATTGTCACCCAAACCCTCCACCAGACCCATCACAGCCTCACCCACAACTTCCACCATACCCATCACAGCCTCACCCACAACCTCCACCAGACCCATCAGAGCCTCACCCACACCCTCCTCCAGACCCATCAGAGCCTCACCCACACCCTCCACCAGATACATTATAGCCTCAACCACACACACCACCAGCCCCATCACAGCCTCACCCACACACACCATCAGACACATCACAGTGACAACCACACCCTCCACCAGACCCATCACAGTGTCTTCCACACCCTCCACCAGACACATCACAGCCTCACCCACACCCTCCACCTGACCCATCACAGTGTCAACCACACCCTCCACCAGACCCATCACAGCCTCACTCACACCCTCCACCAGACCCATCACAGCCTCACCCACACCCTCCACCTGACCCATCACAGTGTCAACCACACCCTCCACCAGACCCATCACAGCCTGACCCACACCCTCCTCCAGACCCATTGCAGACTCACACACACCCTCCACAAGAACTGTCACAGTTTCACCCAATCCCTCCTCCAGAAACATCACTGCTCACCCACACCCTCCACCAGACCCATCACAGTGTCACCCACACCCTCTACCAGACCCATCACCACCTCACTCACACCCTCCATCAGACGAGTCTCAGCCTCACCCACAACCTCCACCAGACCTATCACTGCCTCACTCACACCCTCCACCAGACCCATCACTGCCTCACTCACACCCTCCACCAGACCCATCACCACCTCACACACACCCTCCACCAGACGAGTCACAGCCTCACCCACACCATCCACAAGACTCATCACAGCCTCACCCAAACCCTCCACCAGACGAGTCACAGCCTCACCCACACCATGCACAAGACCCATCACTACTTCACTAACAACCTCCTCCAGACCCATCACAGTGTTACCCACACTCTCCACCAGACCCAGACAGTGTCACCCACACCCTCCTCCTGACCCAGACAGTGTCACACACACCCTCCTCCAGACCCATCACAGCCTCACCCACTCCCTCCACCAGACACATCACAGCCTCACCCACAGCCAACTCAAGACCCTTCACAGTCCTCCCACACACTCAACCAGACCCATCACATCCTCACTCACACCCTCCACTAGACCCATCATAATTTCATTCACACACTCCACTAGACTGGTCACAGCCTCAACCACAACCCCAACCAGACCCTTCACAGTGTCACCCACACCCTCCACCAGGCCCATAAAGCCTCACCCACCCCCTCCACCAGACCAATCACAGACTCACCGACACCCTCCACTAGACCTGTCACAGCCTCACCGACACCCTCCACCAGACCCGTCACTGCCTCACCCACATTCTCCCCCAGACCCATCACAGTGTCACCACACCCTCCAGCAGACCCATCACAATGTCACCCACACCCTCCACCAGACCCATCACAGCCTCAACCACAACCTCCACCGGACACGTCACAGCCTCACCCACACCCTCCACCTGACCCATCACATTGTCACCGACACCCTCCACCAGACCCATCACAGACTCATCCACACCTTCCACCAGTCACATCACAGCCTCACCCACACCCTCCTCCACACCCATCACAGCCTCACCCACACCCTCCACCAGACCCATCACAGTGTCACCCACACCCTCCACCAGACCCATCACAGCCTCAACCACACCCTCTCCCAGACGAATCACAGTGTCACCCACACCCTCCACCAGACCCATCACAGTGTCACGCACATCCTCCACCAAACCCATCAAAGTGTTACCCAGACCCTGCACCAGACCCATCACAGCCTCAACCACACCCTCCACCAGACGAATCACAGTGTCACCCACACCCTCCACCAGACCCATCACATTGTCACCCACACCCTCCACCAGACCCATCACAGCCTCGAAAACACCCTCCACCATACCCATCAAAGTATCACCCACACCCTGCACCAGACACATCAAAGCCTCACCCACACCCTGCACCACACCCATCACAGTGCCACACACGCCCTCTACCAGACACATCCCAGTGTCACCCCCACGCTCCAAGATACCCATTACATTGTCACCCACAACCTCCACTAGACACATCACATGTCACCAATGGCCTCCACCAGACCTGTCACAGCTTCACCCACACCCACCACCAGACCCGTAAGATACTCAACCAAACCGTACACCAGACCCGACACAGCCTCACCCACAATCTCCACCAGACCCATCACAGTGTCACCCACACCCTCCACCAGACCAATCACAATGTCACCCACACCCTCCACCAGACCCATCACAGCCTCAACCACAACCTCCACCGGACACATCACAGCCTCACCCACACCCTCCACCAGACCCATCACAGCCTCACCCACACCCTCCTCCACACCCATCACAGCCTCACCCACACCCTCCAACAGACCCATCACAGTGTCACCCACACCCTCCACCAGACCAATCACAATGTCACCCACACCCTCCACCAGACCTCTCACAGCTTCACCCACACCCACCACCAGACCCGTCAGATGCTCAACCAAACCGTACACCAGATCTGACACAGCCTCACCCACAATTTCCACTTGACCCATCACAGTGTCACCCACACCCTCCACCATACCCATCACAGTGGCACCCACAACCTCCACCAGACCCATCATAGCCTCACCCACAACTTCCTCCAGACACATCACAGCCTCACCCACAACCTCCACCAGACCCGTCACAGCCTCACCCAAACCGTCCACCAGACACATCACATCATCACTCAAACCCTCCACAAGACACATCACAGTGTCACACACCCTCCACCAGATGCTTCACAGCATCACCCACACCAGCCAGCAAACCCATCACAGCCTCACCCACACCCTGCACCAGACCCATCACTGTGTCAACCACACCCTCCACCAGCCCCATCACAGTGTCACCCACACCCTCCACCAGACCCATCACAGCCTCACCCACATCCTCCCCCAGACCCATTACAGACTCATCCACACCCTCCACCAGTCACATCACAGCCTCATCCACACCCTCCTCCAGACCCATCACAGACTCACCGACACCCTCCACCAGACCCATCACAGCCTCACCCACACCCTCCCCCAGACCCATCACAGTGTCACCACACCCTCCACCAGACCCATCACAGCCTCACCCACACCCTCCACCAGACCCATCACAGTGTCACCCACATTCTCCCCCAGACCCATCACAGTGTCACCCACACCCTCCACCAGACCCATCACAGCCTCACACACAACCTCCACCAGACCCGTCACAGCCTCACCCAACCCTCCAAATGACCCATCACATTGTCACCCACAACTTCCACCAGAGCCATCACAGACTCATCCACACCCTCCACCAGTCACATCACAGACTCACCCACACCCTCCTCCAGACCCATCACAGACTCACCCACACCCTCCTCCACACCCATTACAGCCTCACCCACACCCTCCTCCAGACCCATCACAGACTCACCCACACCCTCCTCCACACCCATTACAGCCTCACCCACACCCTCCACCAGAACCATCACAGTGTCACCCACACCCTCCACCAGACCCATCACAGCCTCAACCACACCCTCCACCAGACTCATCACAGCCTCAAAAACACCCTCCACCATACCCATCAAAGTGTCACCCACACCCTCCACCAGACGAATCACAGTTTCACCCACACCATCCACCACACCCATCACAGCCTCAAAAACACCCTCCACCATACCCATCAAAGTGTCACCCACACCCTCCACCAGACACATCACAGCCTCCCCACACCCTCCACCACACCCATCACAGTGCCACACACACCCTCTACCAGACACATCCCAGTGTCACCCACATGCTCCAAGATACCCATTACATTGTCACCCACAACCTCCACCAGACACATCACATGTCACCAATAGCCTCCACCAGACCCATCACAGCTGCAACCACACCCACCACCAGAGCCATCATAGCCTCACCCACAAATTCCAGCGGACACATCACAGCCTCACCCACAACCTCCACCAGAACCGCCACAGCCTTACCCACACCCTCCACAAGACCCATCACAGTGCCACACACGCCCTCTACCTGACACATCACAGTGTCACCCACATGCTCCAAGATACCCATCACATTGTCACCCACACCCTCCACCAGACCCATCACAGTGTCACCCACACCCTCCACCAGACCCATCACAGCCTCAAACACACCCTCCACCAGACCCATCATAGCCTCACCCACAACTTCCACCAGACACATCACAGCCTCACCCACAACCTCCACCAGACCCATCACAGCCTCACTCACACCCACCAACAGAAACATTACAGCCTCAACCACACCCACCACCAGATCCATCACAGCCTCACCCACACCCTCCATCAGGCCCATTACAGTGTCATCCACACTCTCCACCAGACCCATCACAGTGTCACCCACACCCTCCACCGGACCCATCACAGACTCACCCACACCCTCCACCAGACCCATCACAGCCTCACTCACACCCTCCACCAGACCCATCACAGCCTCACCCACACCCTCCACCTGACCCATCACAGTGTCAACCACACCCTCCACCAGACCCATCACAGCCTGACCCACACCCTCCTCCAGACCCATTGCAGACTCACACACACCCTCCACAAGAACTGTCACAGTTTCACCCAATCCCTCCTCCAGAAACATCACTGCTCACCCACACCCTCCACATGACCCATCACAGTGTCACCCACACCCTCTACCAGACCCATCACCACCTCACTCACACCCTCCATCAGACGAGTCTCAGCCTCACCCACAACCTCCACCAGACCTATCACTTCCTCACTCACACCCTCCACCAGACCCATCACTGCCTCACTCACACCCTCCACCAGACCCATCACCACCTCACACACACCCTCCACCAGACGAGTCACAGCCTCACCCACACCATGCACAAGACCCATCACTACTTCACTAACAACCTCCTCCAGACCCATCACAGTGTTACCCACAATCTCCACCAGACCCAGACAGTGTCACCCACACCCTCCTCCTGACCCAGACAGTGTCACACACACCCTCCTCCAGACCCATCACAGCCTCACCCACACCCTCCTCCAGACCCATCACAGTGTCACCCACACCCTCCTCCAGACCCATCACAGACTCACCCACAAACTGCACCAGACCCATCACAGTGTCACCCACACCCTCCACCAGACCAAAAATAGTGTCACCCACTCCCTCCACCAGACACATCACAGCCTCACCCACAGCCAACTCAAGACTTTTCACAGTCCTCCCACACACTCAACCAGACCCATCCCATCCTCACTCACTCCCTCCACTAGACCCATCATAATTTCATTCACACACTCCACTAGACTGGTCACAGCCTCAACCACAACCCCAACCAGACACTTCACAGTGTCACCCACACCCTCCACCAGACCAATCACAGACTCACCGACACCCTCCACCAGACCTGTCACAGCCTCACCGACACCCTCCACCAGACCCGTCACTGCCTCACCCACATTCTCCCCCAGACCCATCACAGTGTCACCACACCCTCCACCAGACCCATCACAATGTCACCCACACCCTCCACCAGACCCATCACAGCCTCAACCACAACCTCCACCGGACACCTCACAGCCTCACCCACACCCTCCACCTGACCCATCACATTGTCACCGACACCCTCCACCAGACCCATCACAGACTCATCCACACCTTCCACCAGTCACATCACAGCCTCACCCACACACTCCTCCACACCCATCACAGCCTCACCCACACCCTCCACCAGACCCATCACAGTGTCACCCACACCCTCCACCAGACCCACTACAGCCTCAACCACACCCTCCGCCAGACCAATCACAGTGTCACCCAGATCCTCCACCAGACCCATCACAGTGTCACCCACACCCTCCACCAGACCCATCACAGCCTCAAAAACACCCTCCACCATACCCATCAAAGTGTCACCCTCAACCTCCACCCGAACCGTCACAGCCTCACCCAAACCCTCCACCAGACCCATCAGAGCCTCACCCAAACCCTCCACCAGACCCATCACAGCCTCACCCACACCCTCCACCAGACCCATCACAGCCTCACTCACACCCTACAGCAGACCCATCACAGTGCCACACACGCCCTCTACCTGACACATCCCAGTGTCACCCACACGCTCCAAGATACCCATCACATTGTCACCCAAACCCTCCACCAGACCCATCACAGCCTCACCCACAACTTCCACCATACCCATCACAGCCTCACCCACAACCTCCACCAGACCCATCAGAGCCTCACCCACACCCTCCTCCAGACCCATCAGAGCCTCACCCACACCCTCCACCAGATACATTATAGCCTCAACCACACACACCACCAGCCCCATCACAGCCTCACCCACACACACCATCAGACACATCACAGTGACAACCACACCCTCCACCAGACCCATCACAGTGTCTTCCACACCCTCCACCAGACACATCACAGCCTCACCCACACCCTCCACCTGACCCATCACAGTGTCAACCACACCCTCCACCAGACCCATCACAGCCTCACTCACACCCTCCACCAGACCCATCACAGCCTCACCCACACCCTCCACCTGACCCATCACAGTGTCAACCACACCCTCCACCAGACCCATCACAGCCTGACCCACACCCTCCTCCAGACCCATTGCAGACTCACACACACCCTCCACAAGAACTGTCACAGTTTCACCCAATCCCTCCTCCAGAAACATCACTGCTCACCCACACCCTCCACCAGACCCATCACAGTGTCACCCACACCCTCTACCAGACCCATCACCACCTCACTCACACCCTCCATCAGACGAGTCTCAGCCTCACCCACAACCTCCACCAGACCTATCACTGCCTCACTCACACCCTCCACCAGACCCATCACTGCCTCACTCACACCCTCCACCAGACCCATCACCACCTCACACACACCCTCCACCAGACGAGTCACAGCCTCACCCACACCATCCACAAGACTCATCACAGCCTCACCCAAACCCTCCACCAGACGAGTCACAGCCTCACCCACACCATGCACAAGACCCATCACTACTTCACTAACAACCTCCTCCAGACCCATCACAGTGTTACCCACACTCTCCACCAGACCCAGACAGTGTCACCCACACCCTCCTCCTGACCCAGACAGTGTCACACACACCCTCCTCCAGACCCATCACAGCCTCACCCACTCCCTCCACCAGACACATCACAGCCTCACCCACAGCCAACTCAAGACCCTTCACAGTCCTCCCACACACTCAACCAGACCCATCACATCCTCACTCACACCCTCCACTAGACCCATCATAATTTCATTCACACACTCCACTAGACTGGTCACAGCCTCAACCACAACCCCAACCAGACCCTTCACAGTGTCACCCACACCCTCCACCAGGCCCATAAAGCCTCACCCACCCCCTCCACCAGACCAATCACAGACTCACCGACACCCTCCACTAGACCTGTCACAGCCTCACCGACACCCTCCACCAGACCCGTCACTGCCTCACCCACATTCTCCCCCAGACCCATCACAGTGTCACCACACCCTCCAGCAGACCCATCACAATGTCACCCACACCCTCCACCAGACCCATCACAGCCTCAACCACAACCTCCACCGGACACGTCACAGCCTCACCCACACCCTCCACCTGACCCATCACATTGTCACCGACACCCTCCACCAGACCCATCACAGACTCATCCACACCTTCCACCAGTCACATCACAGCCTCACCCACACCCTCCTCCACACCCATCACAGCCTCACCCACACCCTCCACCAGACCCATCACAGTGTCACCCACACCCTCCACCAGACCCATCACAGCCTCAACCACACCCTCTCCCAGACGAATCACAGTGTCACCCACACCCTCCACCAGACCCATCACAGTGTCACGCACATCCTCCACCAAACCCATCAAAGTGTTACCCAGACCCTGCACCAGACCCATCACAGCCTCAACCACACCCTCCACCAGACGAATCACAGTGTCACCCACACCCTCCACCAGACCCATCACATTGTCACCCACACCCTCCACCAGACCCATCACAGCCTCGAAAACACCCTCCACCATACCCATCAAAGTATCACCCACACCCTGCACCAGACACATCAAAGCCTCACCCACACCCTGCACCACACCCATCACAGTGCCACACACGCCCTCTACCAGACACATCCCAGTGTCACCCCCCACGCTCCAAGATACCCATTACATTGTCACCCACAACCTCCACTAGACACATCACATGTCACCAATGGCCTCCACCAGACCTGTCACAGCTTCACCCACACCCACCACCAGACCCGTAAGATACTCAACCAAACCGTACACCAGACCCGACACAGCCTCACCCACAATCTCCACCAGACCCATCACAGTGTCACCCACACCCTCCACCAGACCAATCACAATGTCACCCACACCCTCCACCAGACCCATCACAGCCTCAACCACAACCTCCACCGGACACATCACAGCCTCACCCACACCCTCCACCAGACCCATCACAGCCTCACCCACACCCTCCTCCACACCCATCACAGCCTCACCCACACCCTCCAACAGACCCATCACAGTGTCACCCACACCCTCCACCAGACCAATCACAATGTCACCCACACCCTCCACCAGACCTCTCACAGCTTCACCCACACCCACCACCAGACCCGTCAGATGCTCAACCAAACCGTACACCAGATCTGACACAGCCTCACCCACAATTTCCACTTGACCCATCACAGTGTCACCCACACCCTCCACCATACCCATCACAGTGGCACCCACAACCTCCACCAGACCCATCATAGCCTCACCCACAACTTCCTCCAGACACATCACAGCCTCACCCACAACCTCCACCAGACCCGTCACAGCCTCACCCAAACCGTCCACCAGACACATCACATCATCACTCAAACCCTCCACAAGACACATCACAGTGTCACACACCCTCCACCAGATGCTTCACAGCATCACCCACACCAGCCAGCAAACCCATCACAGCCTCACCCACACCCTGCACCAGACCCATCACTGTGTCAACCACACCCTCCACCAGCCCCATCACAGTGTCACCCACACCCTCCACCAGACCCATCACAGCCTCACCCACATCCTCCCCCAGACCCATTACAGACTCATCCACACCCTCCACCAGTCACATCACAGCCTCATCCACACCCTCCTCCAGACCCATCACAGACTCACCGACACCCTCCACCAGACCCATCACAGCCTCACCCACACCCTCCCCCAGACCCATCACAGTGTCACCACACCCTCCACCAGACCCATCACAGCCTCACCCACACCCTCCACCAGACCCATCACAGTGTCACCCACATTCTCCCCCAGACCCATCACAGTGTCACCCACACCCTCCACCAGACCCATCACAGCCTCACACACAACCTCCACCAGACCCGTCACAGCCTCACCCAACCCTCCAAATGACCCATCACATTGTCACCCACAACTTCCACCAGAGCCATCACAGACTCATCCACACCCTCCACCAGTCACATCACAGACTCACCCACACCCTCCTCCAGACCCATCACAGACTCACCCACACCCTCCTCCACACCCATTACAGCCTCACCCACACCCTCCTCCAGACCCATCACAGACTCACCCACACCCTCCTCCACACCCATTACAGCCTCACCCACACCCCTCCACCAGAACCATCACAGTGTCACCCACACCCTCCACCAGACCCATCACAGCCTCAACCACACCCTCCACCAGACTCATCACAGCCTCAAAAACACCCTCCACCATACCCATCAAAGTGTCACCCACACCCTCCACCAGACGAATCACAGTTTCACCCACACCATCCACCACACCCATCACAGCCTCAAAAACACCCTCCACCATACCCATCAAAGTGTCACCCACACCCTCCACCAGACACATCACAGCCTCCCCACACCCTCCACCACACCCATCACAGTGCCACACACACCCTCTACCAGACACATCCCAGTGTCACCCACATGCTCCAAGATACCCATTACATTGTCACCCACAACCTCCACCAGACACATCACATGTCACCAATAGCCTCCACCAGACCCATCACAGCTGCAACCACACCCACCACCAGAGCCATCATAGCCTCACCCACAAATTCCAGCGGACACATCACAGCCTCACCCACAACCTCCACCAGAACCCCGCCACAGGCCTTACCACACACCCTCCACAAGACCCATCACAGTGCCACACACGCCCTCTACCTGACACATCACAGTGTCACCCACATGCTCCAAGATTACCCATCACATTGTCACCCACACCCTCCACCAGACCCATCACAGTGTCACCCACACCCTCCACCAGACCCATCACAGCCTCAAACACACCCTCCACCAGACCCATCATAGCCTCACCCACAACTTCCACCAGACACATCACAGCCTCACCCACAACCTCCACCAGACCCATCACAGCCTCACTCACACCCACCAACAGAAACATTACAGCCTCAACCACACCCACCACCAGATCCATCACAGCCTCACCCACACCCTCCATCAGGCCCATTACAGTGTCATCCACACTCTCCACCAGACCCATCACAGTGTCACCCACACCCCTCCACCGGACCCATCACAGACTCACCCACACCCTCCACCAGACCCATCACAGCCTCACTCACACCCTCCACCAGACCCATCACAGCCTCACCCACACCCTCCACCTGACCCATCACAGTGTCAACCACACACCTCCACCAGACCCATCACAGCCTGACCCACACCCTCCTCCAGACCCATTGCAGACTCACACACACCCTCCACAAGAACTGTCACAGTTTCACCCAATCCCTCCTCCAGAAAACATCACTGCTCACCCCACACCCTCCACATGACCCAGCACAGTGTCACCCACACCCTCTACCAGACCCATCACACCTCACTCACACCCTCCATCAGACGAGTCTCAGCCTCACCCACAACCTCCACCAGACCTATCACTTCCTCACTCACACCCTCCACCAGACCCATCACTGCCTCACCTCACACCCTCCACCAGACCCATCACCACCTCACACACACCCTCCACCAGACGAGTCACAGCCTCACCCACACCATGCACAAGACCCATCACTACTTCACTAACAACCTCCTCCAGACCCATCACAGTGTTACCCACAATCTCCACCAGACCCAGACAGTGTCACCCACACCCCTCCTCCTGACCCAGACAGTGTCACACACTACACCCCTCCTCCAGACCCATCACAGCCTCACCCACACCTCCTCCAGACCCATCACAGTGTCACCCACACCCTCCTCCAGACCCATCACAGACTCACCCACAAACTGCACCAGACCCATCACAGTGTCACCCACACCCTCCACCAGACCAAAAATAGTGTCACCCACTCCCTCCACCAGACACATCACAGCCTCACCCACAGCCAACTCAGACTTTTCACAGTCCTCCCACACACTCAACCAGGACCCATCCCATCCTCACTCACTCCCCTCCACTAGACCCATCATAATTTCATTCACACACTCCACTAGACTGGTCACAGCCTCAACCACAACCCCAACCAGACACTTCACAGTGTCACCCACAACCTCCACCAGACCAATCACAGACTCACCGACACCCTCCACCAGACCTGTCACAGCCTCACCGACACCCTCCACCAGACCCGTCACTGCCTCACCCACATTCTCCCCCAGACCCATCACAGTGTCACCACACCCTCCACCAGACCCATCACAATGTCACCCCACACCCTCCACCAGACCCATCACAGCCTCAACCACAACCTCCACCGGGACACCTCACAGCCTCACCCACACCCTCCACCTGACCCATCACATTGTCACCGACACCCCCTCGCACCAGACCCATCACAGACTCATCCACACCTTCCACCAGTCACATCACAGCCTCACCACACACTCCTCCACAACCCATCACAGCCTCACCCACACCCCTCGCACCAGACCCATCACAGTGTCACCCACACCCTCCACCAGACCCACTACAGCCTCAACCACACCCTCCGCCAGACCAATCACAGTGTCACCCAGATCCTCCACCAGACCCATCACAGTGTCACCCACACCCTCCACCAGACCCATCACAGCCTCAAAAACACCCTCCACCATACCCATCAAAGTGTCACCCTCAACCTCCACCCGAACCGTCACAGCCTCACCCAAACCCTCCACCAGACCCATCAGAGCCTCACCCAAACCCTCCACCAGACCCATCACAGCCTCAACCCACACCCTCCACCAGACCCATCACAGCCTCACTCACACCCTACAGCAGACCCATCACAGTGCCACACACGCCCTCTACCTGACACATCCCCAGTGTCACCCACACGCTCCAAGATACCCATCACATTGTCACCCCAAACCCTCCACCAGGACCCATCACAGCCTCACCCACAACTTCCACCATACCCATCACAAGCCCTCACCCACAACCTCCACCAGACCCATCAGAGCCTCACCCACCACCCTCCTCCAGGACCCATCAGAGCCTCACCCACACCCTCCACCAGATACATTATAGCCTCAACCACACACACCACCAGCCCCATCACAGCCTCACCCACACACACCATCAGACACATCACAGTGACAACCACACCCTCCACCAGACCCATCACCAGTGTCTTCCACACCCTCCACCAGACACATCACAGCCTCACCCACACCCTCCACCTGACCCATCACAGTGTCAACCACACCCTCCACCAGACCCATCACAGCTCACTCACACCCTCCACCAGACCCATCACAGCCTCACCCACAACCCTCCACCTGACCCATCACAGTGTCAACCACACCCTCCACCAGACCCATCACAGCCTGACCCACACCCTCCTCCAGACCCATTGCAGACTCACACACACCCTCCACAAGAACTGTCACAGTTTCACCCAATCCCTCCTCCAGAAACATCACTGCTCACCCACACCCTCCACCAGACCCATCACAGTGTCACCCACACCCTCTACCAGACCCATCACCACCTCACTCACACACCCCTCCATCAGACGAGTCTCAGCCTCACCCACAACCTCCACCAGACCTATCACTGCCTCACTCACACCCTCCACCAGACCCATCACTGCCTCACTCTCAACCCTCCACCAGACCCATCACCACCTCACACACACCCTCCACCAGACCGAGTCACAGCCTCACCCACACCATCCACAAGACTCATCACAGCCTCACCCAAACCCTCCACCAGACGAGTCACAGCCTCACCCACACCATGCACAAGACCCATCACTACTTCACTAACAACCTCCTCCAGACCCCATCACAGTGTTACCCACACTCTCCACCAGACCCAGACAGTGTCACCCACACCCTCCTCCTGACCCAGACAGTGTCACACACACCCTCCTCCAGACCCATCACAGCCTCACCCACTCCCTCCACCAGACACATCACAGCCTCACCCCACAGCCAACTCAAGACCGCTTCACAGTCC